>OX421843.1:24586125-25186125 GCA_949127995.1 Suillia variegata
AAAACTGAAATTGGGTATCTGAGTTTGTATTCCCAACAATGGGCGTGGTTGGATCAATTTAACGCCCACTTTCAATAAAAGGGTGGATCAATTTTACGCCTACCAACATTGCTCAGGAACTTGATGAGCTATATAAAGAACATGTAACGGGATGCACCGGGAAGAATAACAGGATATACAAAATCACGCCCACTTATTACGTCCTCAATTTAATTTAATTAAGTGAAAGTATATGAATACATTGCTAATATTGCTCCTAAAAATTTGGAATTTTGTGTTTGAGTTTGTATGCCGATAATTTCACAGCTGTAACCCAGAATCGCTACAACGGGTGAGTACCGGGAAGTTTCACTAATTCACGGGTAAGTGCCGGGAAGTTCCGTTACTAACGGAAGTACCGGGAAGTTCTGCTAAGTGGCATTACAACGCATGCCGGGCATTCGCTAGTAAGTAATAAGTAGCTGACGTTTATAAAAATAGACACCCATAAAATGTCAAAAAACAGTAATGGCATCTTTTCATCTAAAAATTTGTTGAAAAGTAACAACTGACTGATTTCAATTTTATTTATTTATATTACTAGCGAATGCCCGGCATGCGTTGCAATGCCAATTAAAAAAAATGGTAGCAGAACTTCCCGGTACTTTCTCCATTTTACACCACCGTAGCTAACCCTACCTACCAGGAATGAAAAATATAAAGATTGCGCAAACTGGCGTTGGAAAATTGCCTCTCTCTGCGCACTACGTCACAAACTGACGAAATCGATGCAAAATCAGGTTGTGAACTTGATTGTTTTTTGTTAATTTATTTTGTGGGTCATTTGCTGCTCGTATTTACAAACAATTTTATGTTTAATATTAGTAGATTTTATAAAGCAATAATATTAAGTTGCATACTTTTCGGTTTGCTGGGAATATCAATATTTTCGACTGAAAATTAATGTACAATTTTTTTTATAATTTTTTGTTAACAACTCTATGAGACAGAAATTGAGAAAATAACGTTTTCAACGTCACAACAATATTGACAGCAAAGTAACGGACCTGCGCAATGCGCAATCTCTTTATCTCTCAATCCTGCCTACCTACCATATAATGCCTATTTGATATAATTAATTACACATTTCTTATCTGAAGTACTATTTCAAAATATATTTCGCTTCATTTGTAAATGTATATCCGTGTATATATATTTAAATCATATTAATAACAGCTCTCATAATAGACGAATTCAATTTGAAATTGCTGTATTCATTAATTTTTAAATCCATAATCAGTTTTAAGTATTCATGCATCCATTAAGGCATTTATATAGTAAGTAAGTTTAAGTATTCAGTTCTCTATATAAAGTAAGCCTTAGTATATCCGTATATATATATATATATATATATATATATATAATATATATATATATATATATATATATATATATATATATATTATATATATATATATATATATATATATATATATATATATATATATATATATATATTTCGATCATTTTGGGATGAAATTGCATTTTTTTTTAAAAAGCTCTTTTTTTTTAATAGAAAGTGGAAAAATTTAATTTATTTTCTATGTGTAAACTCATTCTTGACATATATATATATATATATATATATATATATATATATATATATATATATATATATATATATATATATATATATATATATATATATATATATATATATATATATATATATATATATATATATATATATATATATATATATATATATATATATATATATATATGTCAAGAATGAGTTTACACATAGAAAATAAATTAAATTTTTCCACTTTCTATTAAAAAAAAAGAGCTTTTTAAAAAAAAATGCAATTTCATCCCAAAATGATCGAAATGTACGTCAAAAACAATTTTTACTACATTTCTTAGTGTCAAGATTGTCTTTTCACAAATGAAAGAAGTTTTGTTTAATTAATTAGTAAAACTTATTTTTATTGAGGAACTTGAATTTATTACATTTTTAATATTCAGTATGGCTACCTCTAGCATTTAATACGCATTGTAGCCGTTTTTTCATAGAATGAACCAACTTTTTCAGGTCATAATTGCTCGGTATCTTTTCCCACTCTTCGAGAATTGCTGTTTTTAATGCTGTTCGGTTTTTCGAATTCCTTTTAGTTACTTGTTTCTTTAAGTAGGCCCATAAATTTTCGATAGGTTTCAAGTCGGGACTTTTTGGCTTAAGACCACCTCCACTTTTCGGCTCCAATCTACCCTAGTTTTCAGCTCGATTTAAAACGTTATAGATGGTCTTACGTGTTACAGAAAACATTTCCGACAACTCCTGTTCACTTTTACCCAACTGGTGATTGTAGTATACCAGCTGAACCACTTCCATAGATAATCTTTTGCCTGGCATTTTTAATACACAAAATTTCACCCTGTGATGCATAAAAAGCTAAAATTTTGCAGTTGTTTACTATCCAATTGATTATAATTGACAACATAAAGCAAATATTACGGTAAAAAAACCGTTTAACGTTTAATTGTTTCAAAAACAAATTTGAAAAACAGCTGTGAAAAGAGTTTCTTGACACTTAAAAAATGTAGTAAAAATTTTTTTTACGTACATTTCGATCATTTTGGGATGAAATTGCATTTTTTTTTACAGAACTTTTAAAAACAGTATTAATAACTATAATTCAAAAAAAAAAAAATTTATATATTATATAAAAATTAAAAGCATTATTTTTTTTAATAAAAAGTGGAAACACTTAATTTATTTTCTATGTATATATATATATATATATATATATATATATATATATATATATATATATATATATATATATTTTCTATATAAATAAATAAATATATATATATATATATTTATATAGAAAACATGTAACGGGATGCACCGGGAAGAATATCAGGATATACAAAATTGTCCACGCCCACTTATTACGCACACAATTTCATTAATTACGTGATAATATGTGAGGTATGAAAATAAATATATATATATATATATATATATATATATATATATATATATATATATATATATATATATATTTATATATATATATATATATATATATATATATATATATATATATATATATATATATATATATATATATATATATTTATATAGAAAACATGTAACGGGATGCACCGGGAAGAATAATTTTGTTATTCTTCCCGGTGCATATATATATATATATATATATATATATATATATATATATATATATATATATATATATATATATATATATATATATATATATATATATATATATATATATATATATATATATATATATATATATATATATATATATATATACATATATATATATATATATTTATTTTCATACCTCACATATTATCACGTAATTAATGAAATTGTGTGCGTAATAAGTTGGCGTGGACAATTTTGTATATCCTGTTATTCTTCCCGGTGCATCCCGTTACATGTTTTCTATTTGGCACATCAAGTTTCTGAGCAAATGGTGGTAGGCTTAAAATTGATCCACCCTTTTATTGAAAGTGGGCGTAAAATTGATCCAATAATCGAATATTTTAACTTAGTTTTACAAATTGTGGGCGTAATAGGTGAGCGTGGCAAAATCTTCTTTGCCCTAAACCTAAGTTGGCGTGAGCACAATAACTTCCCAAAATTTTATCACAATCGGATGAATGGTTTAGACGCGCATAGGGTACAAAGATACAAAGAAATATAGAAAGATACATTCATTTTTATATGTATAGATAAGAAACATTAATTCCTTTGTCTTTAACACTTAAAAAAATTTTAACCGAAACAAACAAGATTCCAAGCTTTTAAAATTCTAATATATCAATATAATTAAAAACAATATTTATATTTAAAAAAATTATACATATCTAATTTTTCTGAATATAAATATTGTCTTTAATTATATTGATATATTAGAATTTTAAAAGCTTGGAATCTTGTTTGTTTCGGTTAAAATTTTAAATGTTATGTATAAATTCATCCAATATATGAACATATAATATTTGATACTCTTTCCTTACGTTAAAAATAGCTTACCATATTTATCCAAAATACCTCAAAATACAAAAATCCCACAATAAGTTTTTAACACAATTCAACAAGGTGGCAGTTTTTTTCGAATTTGGCATTTTATGGGTGTCTATTTCATAAACGTCAGCTACTTACTGTACCGGTCTTCTTGTGTCATGCAATACGCCTAATGGTTTCGGATCTATAAAAGTTTGAAGTATAAAGTATACACTGCATACTTTAAGCTGTGAGCCACTGTATATGTATTTTTTTTTCAATCTTTAGACAAGTAACTATATATTTATATTTATGAATGCTTAGAGTATCGAACTGTGCCGTATTTATTTAAAACTAAAAGTCTTTGCTGAAAACATTCTTATGCTTACTTTTAAATATTATTTTTTATTGTTGAATTAGTTTTAGTTTTTGTGCATTGTTATAAAGCCTTTTTAGGTTTAGTAGTACTTTCTTGGGCGGCATAAATGGCTTTAACGTCTAACCACAGGGACCCTTTCGGCCTTGTTTAAAAAAAAAATATTCATTTAAGCTTAAGATTTTTTAGATAAAAAAGAAGATTGCGTCTTGCGCAAGTCCGTATATTTTTTTTTTTTGGCAATCTGGTGATTTTATAAAATCAGAAAATTAAAGTAAGAAATCGAAGAAAATACCCAAAAAAAGAAAGAGAAAACTAAATAAAACTTTAGAATAGTATTATCACACACTTCATTTATTTAAATTTTCAAATGTGCTTGTAGGAAATTTATATGTGCTTAAACTAAATTTCACACAAAAATTACTAACTTGAAGCTCAATATGAACACCAGTTATTAAAATCATGTTTATTAATATTTTTTTTTTTTGAACAAACATATAAATTTTTTTTTACATATGGCAATCCGATATGAGAGAATATCTATTTACTATCCTTTTTTCTCTTATTGACTTAACTTACTCTTATTACATTATTTAAATATCTTTAGAACCTTAACTTTATTGTATAAGAATTTAGTTCACTTTGCAAAAAGACGTCTTCAATTATTTTATTTATTTGACCAAACATAAAAAACCTGTCCGTTTTAAAATATTTATCTCAAAAGTTGCCTTTAAGGTTTCACTATATCGTTTAAAATCTATTTTTCCAATTTGATTGAGCTCAAATCTATACTATTTTTTACTTTATACGCTATTTGTTCAAAAATGAAAATTCACACCGAAACGAAATAGAAGTTAAAGTCGTTTTAATATATATAGTAACACCAGAGTAGGTGAAAAAATTATATACCAATTCAGTGTTCATTTTTTCTGCTGGTAGATTGAGTATGTTCACTATTTTAAAAGTTGGCGATGTTTTTAACGCTGTTTTTGAATATTGCCGTTCTGCAGTTCTGCAGCAGAAAGAAAGTTTTGTGAAAAGAATTTGATGAAAAAATATATACAAAAACATATTTAATGTGGCAACGGTGGAAAACTTAATATTTTCAAGATCTCTTTATAAAAAATTAAATATATTTATACCTACAGATGATTTTATTTTATTTTTATGAGAGCAGAATTGCTTTTATTATTTTTTAACAAAATATTTATGTGTAAAATATGGAAAAAGAGTAAATCCGCGAACGATTGGGTACTTTAGCGGGATGTGCACTTAAGAGCAGAATTTTTTAGGTTCTTTAAATATTATATATGACGAAAAGGACATATTAAGAAAATTAATGATTTAAAAAAACAGTCAATGCGTTATTATATAAACGTCTTAAAAGTTGCACAATTGGTTACTCTAGCAGGTTCCATTATTTTCAAAAGTTACTTTGGATTATGTACTTTTTACATAGAATTGGCCCACATTTCGAAAAAAGTTATTTTTTTGAAAACAATGTAATAAATTGGATATACCAAAAGATTTTGAAAAGTTTCGTCTACTAGTTATAGTAACATCTTTCATTGATGAATTGCTTTATTTTCGAATTATTTATTATGGTAAAAAATTTAAAGAACTTTTTTTTTATGTTTCCACAAATGATAGATACTATAATAAAAGATGTGCAAAAGGTTTATACACTAATTTATGTATCAGATCAGGGTATCTAAAGACTTTAAGAGAGATAAAAATGAACATAAAGTCTTTAGATACCCTGATCTGATACATAAATTAGTGTATAAACCTTTTAAGAGAGATAAAAATGAACATAAAGGCTCGGCTCTATAATTTTAATTAAAATTTTGTTTTTTTGCAGTTTAAATTAACAATATTTTTAATTTGAAGTTAGTTATACAATATAAATTTCTGAACTGCTTCGGAGGCGGTTGATGCTGTTTAATAATCCTTACTAATAGTATAAAGGGAGGTGTATTTCTTTATTTATTTATTTTCGTTTGTACCGCTTTCACGCCTAAACGACTGAACCGATTTACTTCAAACTTGGAACATATATCGGGATGGGTCTGGAAGGAATGATAGGCTATATGAAATCTGCCACGCCCACATATTACGCCCACAATTAATTAAATTAAGTCCACAAAATCGATTATCTCGCTAAAACTTTTCCAAAAAATCTCAAATTTGGTATTTAAATTGGTATGATCACTGGCGACAACTCCACCAAAAGTGGGGGTGGTTGAATTAATTTTACGCCCACTGCCGTAACTCGGGAAAGGGAAGCTCTACAACCATAAAACTTGGTATTTAGGTGAATGGTGACGAAATCTACCAATTAAAAAAAAGTGGGCGTGGTTGAATCAATTTAACGCCGACCGCTATATCTCCGGAATGCGATGCTCTACGAAGATAAACGTTTGTATAAAGGTGTATGGTGACTAATTCTACCATCTTATAAAAAGTGGGCGTGGTCGGGTCAATTTAACTCTCACCGTTGTAGCTCAGAAACGTGATACTGTACGATGATGTTTGGGAACTATATCCACCATCTCACCAAAACTGGGGTCTATTTAACACCCACCGCCGTAGTTCAGGAACGTGATGTACTACTATGAAGAAATTTGGTTCATAGTAACTAAATCTGACCAGAAAGTGCTACTACAATTTTAGTTACATACAAATGCGAATACCGCAACAGTTGCGAAACTCAGTTTAGAGGTACATGGTGACAATATTTGCAAACACACAACGGGGAGTAACGGGAAGTTCTGCATACAAATTTGGTATAAAACTACAAAATTTACCAGATATTCATACAAATATGATTTCAAAAATGGTGGGCGAGGCTGGAAAGTTTATTAATCTTAATTTACAGATAAGCTAAGACTTGATTCTATTAAAAAAGAACCCGGGCACCGCCGGGTTATTTAAGCTAGGTATTGTATAAATTTCTAAACAGCACCAAGAAATGTTTGGTGTTGTTTGTAGTCTAATCAATGTGAACAAAGCTATAGATAAGCAGTATCTAGTCCGTAATGATCTGTCTGGTCATTTAGTGACCAGCCAGTTTATTAAGGTTACAAATCTAGTCCTAAAAGATGTGTCTGGTCGCTTTATGATCAGCATATTTGTTTAGGTATGATTGTTTAGGCCGCTTATCTATCGTCTGATAATTAAATAACTAGTATGTTACTTAAGACTAGTAACAAGGGTAGTTTTAAGAGTTTATAAATAAAGGGCTTCGGTAAAACGAAGCCAGTGTCTTTTTAGCAGTGAATCTATTTAAGTATTATTATTTAATGTGTGTTGAGGAACGCGATTCGAAAGGCTTTCTGGAAAATACATTATTCTTCCCCAGGAAAGGAACGCGGTAAGTTTTTTTTTTAATTATATATGGTAAATTTATATAAGTTTTCTTTATTTTGGAAAAGTAAAAATTTTAAGTTTTCTTTTCCAAAATAAAATAAAAAAATGGCACTCAGGAGTTTTATTTTAGTTTTGATATAAGAAAATTATTTTTTTGTTTTCTGTTTGTCGGGAATTTGCGTAGAAGGAAAAGTGAAAATTTGAAGTTTTCTTTTCCAAAAAATTAAATAACATTAAACAAATTAAACAAAATGACAAAATTGCTTAATCAAACAGAGCTACATCAGGTTGTGAGTGCTCAAACTGAACTTGGAAAGTTGATCACTTCGATATTTAACGACCTGTCGAAAGATTTGGAAGTTATTCGGAGGACAAGACAGATACTCAATTAAAAGAGTTGATGTCTGCATATGACGAGTTCAGTAGAAATAACAACCTGTGCCAGTGGGATGAAGTTAAAATGTCAGATTATAGCATTAAAAAAAATATTTTGCGAAAATTTCTTCCCTGTATTTTGAATGTAGTGACAAAATCAAGTCAATACAGATTGAAAGAAAGGATAGGGGAGTTGTTAGTTCAGCTATCTGTCGAAAAAAGGTAGGAACCTCGGGGATAGTTAGGAAATTTTGATATGCAGTAGATACGCTTCAAGCAAAAATAAATTCCTTTAATAGAAATGGGAATAAGTTTGAAATAGTGGAGAAATTCTACGAAATAGCAGAACAAATTTATTTATCACGCAAGGTGGCGCAAAAGAAGTCATCCGATGTTGTTTGGCTCTTATTTTTTTCTAAATAAAAAACTTCGATTCTGTTTTTTGATTATGTTTATTTAGACCTTTAGAATTAATTGTGTTAAGTCGAGAAGATGATATCGGATAAATGGGCGCCGTCACAATTGATTGCCATACGGGCTCGTTTTATGGCATTTTCCATCACTTCGGCGAGAGTTTCGGGCGATAAATTCTCGCATTCGTGTCGGATATTTGCCTTGAGGGCTTCCAAGGTCTCAGGATTGTTGATGTAAACACGAGACTTGTTGCTCCGTCCTGTTGGAACCACATGTCAACCAGTCCTAATTCGTCCAGTTCGGGCAGAAAAAACTCGGTCAACATTGCCCTATAGCGCGCACCGTCCACTGTTGTCGTTTGACCCGCGGCGTTCGGACCGATGACTCCTCCAGCGTGAACAGCGCACCACGCAGTCACTTTGAGCGGGTGTAATGGTTTCTCGTGCATCACTCGCGGATTTTCGGTTCCCCAGAACCGATAATTTTGCTTGTTCACGTACCCGCTGAGGTGAAAATGAGCCTCATCGCTCATTATGATTTTTGCCAACACCACAGACGAATTGTTACGCAAAAAAATAGACACAATTATTCCGCGTTCTTGGGGAGTGTATCGCTCCATGGCTTATTCACTTGTATTCTGTATCTGTCTAGTCCACAAATGTCAAAACAGATTTGACATTGGCGGCCATTTGCAAAAATGAGAGCATCTTCCAATAAGGTGATTAATTTTGCGCCACCCTGTACATAGATGAACACGAGAATGATGAAACTTTTTATGAATTACAGAGGTTATATGAACGGAGGGCTATTCTCACGAGGAACAAAAATCTGTTAGTTCTAATTTGCATTTTAAAATGCAATCTGTTGAGATTCCTGTATTTGTCGGCGATTTTGTTAAAGGGCGTGTTTTATTAGATAATGGATCACAGGAAATAATGAATGCATTACAATTGAAGGTGTGGGTGAGAGGAAGTCTGAAGTTAATGAAAATGTTGCAATTGAGATTTATTCTTTAGTTTCCGTTTTTAAAAGTCAAATTTAGTGGTTCTAAAAATTGTCTCAAGTTTGCCTTCACAACAAATTGTAAGAGGGAACATTCCGGAAGGTATAAAGTTGGCTGATCCAAAATTTAATGTTCCAGGTAAAATTGACATGTTGTTAGGTGCTGAGGTGTTCTATGCCTTATTGAAAGAAGATCGACTGACGATGAATGGTCAAGGTGTTATGCTTCAAGATACAGTTTTCGGTTGGGTAGCCTGTGGGCCAGCAATTGTGGACTCGTCTGTAAAGTATTGTGAAATGATAACATGTGAGGACAAATTAAGTGAAAAATTAAAACAATTTTGGGAATTAGAAGAAGTTCAAAGTAAAAAATTACAACCTCGGGATGAAGTTAAATGTGAAGAGCTTTTTCAAAAGAGTTTTAAATTAGGTAATGATGGGAAATTTATAGTTGCATTACCATTTAAATATAACATTGACAAATTAGGAGATTCGTCGATGCAAGCCGAAAGTAAGTTATATTTCTTAGAAAGAAAATTGAATACAAATAGTTCACTAAAGGAAATAATATGATGAATTTTTGCGACAGTATCTTGCTTTAATGTAAAATGATGCTTCTTGTAAAACTTATAATAACATTTCGTTAAATGAAATGTTGTTTATTGGACCGAGATTACAATAAGACTAATTTAATATTTTGTTTTAGAAAATATCGCTATGTGTTTTCAGCCGATATTAAAAAAATGTATCGACAGAAATGGGTAGCAGAAAATCATCAAAAGTTTCAGCTGATCTTGGGATATCAGCAGCTTCGTATTTAGCTGTAAAATGTCTGCAAATGATAGCCGACTTTGAAAAAGATAAAAATTCGGAAGTGGCTATAATAATAAAAAATTATTTGTATATGGACGACTTAATGACTGGTGGATTACAAAAAGAAGTAAATAATAGTTTACTTAAATATGGGTTTCCGCCAAAGAAGTGGCGCGCAAATTATGTAGAATTACTAAAAAAAAATATTCCAGTTGAAGATCGTGAAGTAAGACTTGATATTGGAATGGATAATACGAGTTCAGTAAAGGCATTAGGTAGTGTGGAATCCTGTTTTAGACGATTAAGGACTTAAATGCAATTGAGAAGGGGATAAAAAAAATGACGAAAAGTATGTTATCGGTTATTTCTAAGCTTTTTGATCCTTTAGGTATAGTTAGTCCAGTAACGGTAAAATCAAAAATATTGCTGCAAAAATTATGGAAGCTGAATATTGATTGGGATAAAAAGGTTCCCAATAAAATTTTAGAAATTTGGAATAAAATAAAAAATCAATAACCACACTTGAATAAGTTAACGATTAAAAGTCAAATGTAAAAACCATGTCGAAACCATTGAAATACAAAATGCCCTTATAGACTCTGGATTCTCTGTGAAGAATGTATTTAACATTAAAAATAAAAGCAATATACCACAACCATTGTTTAAAATCGAACTAAATCCAGAGTCTACAAAATTAAAGAAAAATGAGGTTCATCCCATATACAACCTCCGTTTTTTGCTTCACAGCAGAATAACCGTTGAAGAACCTCATAAAAGAGATGGCCCAGTCCAATGTTTAAACTGCCAGGAGTATGGGCATACGAAATCGTACTGCACTTTACCACCCGTTTGTGTTATTTGCGGGGATTTACATCGCACTACGGATTGCAAATTAGATAAGACAAACACTAACGCAAAAAAATGTAGTAATTGCTCAGGTAATCACACGGCGAACTACAGAGGTTGTCCAGTTTATATGGAAGTAAAAAATAGACCAAGTCGGAGGGAGATACCTGTACAAAATTTTGTTATGCCTCATGTTTCAAATGCTCCTGTCAACTCGACTTCACCAAACAACGCAATGTCATACGCAAACATCCTCAAAACAGCTCCTATTAATATGTCTAATAATACACAAAATGAAAGTATGCAGTCTACGAATGTATCTTTGGAGACAATGATATCTACCCTAACGAGCTGTATGACGCAGTTTATGTCTGTAATGCACAATATGCTCCAAGAGATGATACGCTCACAAAACCAATTTATGCAAGTCCTTCTAGCCAATAAATGAATTTTGTTAAATTATGTCACTAGAATGCGAACGGAGTAAGTAACCATAAATTAGAAATTCAAAACTTTATGGAATCCAAAGAAATAGACGTTTTGCTATTGTCTGAAACACATTTAACTCGAAAAAACAATTTTA
This sequence comes from Suillia variegata, assembly GCA_949127995.1. NCBI lineage: Eukaryota > Metazoa > Arthropoda > Insecta > Diptera > Heleomyzidae > Suillia > Suillia variegata. Next base: position 24,597,931 of record OX421843.1, read on the forward strand.
AAATACCTGGATATCAGTTTTATGGAACAAATCATCCCGATGGGAAAGCACATGGAGGCACAGGTATACTAATAAAAAATAACATCAAACATTACGCACAAGAAGAATTTTCAAAAGAATACTTACAAGCAACATCGATCACTTTGCAGTGCTATATACTGTCCTCCTAGATATAGTGTTACAGATTTACAATTCACAGACTTTTTCAAAAACCTCGGCTCAAAATTTTTAGCAGCTGGAGATTACAATGCGAAGAACCCCTTTTGGGGTTCTCGTCTGATAAACCCCAAAGGTAGACAACTTTTTTCTGTGTTGATGAATCGCCAAAACAATTTAGATATTATATCATCAGGTCAGCCAACATACTGGCCCTCTGATCCAAAAAAATTGCCTGATCTTATTGATTTTGGCATTTGCAAAAACATTAGTCGGCAACATGTCTCAGCTGAAAATTGCTACGATCTCTCTTCGGATCACTCGCCTGTTTTAATAAACCTCTACAAAAAGGACCTATCTAGTAAGGAACCAATAAGGCTAACAAACTTTAAAACAAACTGGCTCAAATACCGAAAGTTTATAAGTAGCCATCTATTGACGAGTCCACTACTTCTAGATGCGGCCGATATTGATCGCACCGTACAAAATTTTAATGACACTCTTGTATCGGCAGCCGTGCATGCTACTCCCACTGCTTTCAATAAACCTGCTGCTAGGGTATTAACTTCATCCAGAGAGATTGACGCACTAGTCAAAGACGGCTGAAAAAAGACTGGCAGCTGCTCAGATCTCCTTCTGCAAAGCTAAAGCTTATAACAGCACAAAAGCGGCTCAAAGAAGTGCTTAGCAATGAAATGGAGCGCTATTTAGAGAAATACACTTTAAAATTAACCCCAACCGAAGAGTCAAACTACTCACTCTGTAGGGCATGTAAGGGCATAAAAACACCAAAGGAATGTAATCTTCCACTTAAAAAGGAAAACGGTAAATGGGCCAGAAGTGACACTGAAAAGGCACTTGTATTTGCAGAGCATCTTTCGCGAGTGTTCCAACCGAACTGGCCTACTAATAACTTCAATTTACCCGAAAATAACATACCAACGTTTTTTCGTCCATTAAAAATTAAGGTAAAACAAATAATAAACATTATTAAAAAGCTTAACCTAAAAAAAGCACCCGGATTTGATATGATTTCTCCCAAAATGATCCAAGAGCTGCCAGAAATTGCCATAAAAGTCCTCCTTTATATATATAATGCGGTACTCAGAACTGGTCACTTTCCAAGACTATGGAAAGTCTCTGAAATAAAGATGATTTGTAAGCCAGGCAAAGATCCTACAATCGCGTCGTCCTACAGGCCGATCAGTATGTTGTCGGTAGTATCAAAACTTTTTGAAAAAATACTTCTAACAAAAATTTTACCATACATACACCAAAATGATAGCATTCCGAATCACCAATTCGGTTTCCGTAAGCAGCATGGAACAGTGGAACAGGTGCATAGAATCACAAACGAGATACGGAAAGCGTTTGAGGACAAAAAATATTGTTCTGCGATATTTTTAGACATTGCGCAAGCATTTGATAGGGTCTGGCATAGTGGCCTTATATACAAATTAAAACAGCTGCTGCCTCCTAGTCTTCATAATTTCATGACGTCTTACCTAAGTGATAGGAAATTTTGTGTTAAATTCAACGAAAGCACCACATCCGTCTATAACGTTGACGCAGAGTTCCTCAAGGTAGCGTTCTTGGGCCAGTTCTCTATGTTCTCTACACGTCTGATTTACCAACGAGTGACAGTGTTGTTACGTCAACATTTGCTGACGACACCGCAATTTTATGCATGCACACAAACGTAGATGTCGCAACTCGCCGACTTAACGATCATCTGAAAAATATTCAAAAATGGCTCGAAGATTGGCGTATACGAGTAAATGAAGGTAAAAGTACCCACGTTATTATTGCCTTACGGAAAGGTACATCTCAGAACATAAAACTAAACAATGTTGTGATAAAGCAAACAAGCGAAGTGACATATTTAGGAATTCATCTAGATCGGCGGCTCACGTGGCGTGACATATTGAATGTAAAAAAACACAACTTAAATTGAAAACGCTCAAATTAAACTGGTTGTTGCACAAGAAATCGAAACTACGCCTAGAACACAAAGTTCTTTTGTATAATGCCGTTATCAAACCTATTTGGACTTACGGATCACAATTATGGGGTAAAGCGAGCTCATCTAACATCGAAGTAATCCAGCGGTCACAATCAAAGATTCTTCGGAACATTACAAATGCACCATGGTACATAAAAAACCAGAACATACACTAAGACTTACAAATTCGGATGGTCAAAGATGAAATTGCGAGAATAAGAAGTATGTACGAGGAAAAACTACAAGCGCATCCAAACCCACTGGCTAAGAACCTTCTGCGCATCATCAACATAAGTCGACTGAGAAGAGCAGATCTTCCATCCTACTAATATTAAAAATTAAAGCTAAGTTATAGTTACAAACTTGCTCTTTGATTAAGTAATAAATAACCCACACACTGGTGTGAGTTATTACCAAAATGCTAGTAATAATCTCTGAAATAATATTGTCAATCTAATTTAGAATATACAATAAATCGAATATCGTTAAAAAAAAAAAAAAAAATTTTAATGGTTATAGCTTAAATTGTGCCCTCGGGATACAAAATCAGCTGATGTTTCAACTTCATACTGGTTTACCATTGGAATATAACTCCGGAACTACTTTAGTGCAAATAAATATTAAGAATGAAAATGACTCTTCAAATTAAAAAAAAAAAAAATTGTATGAAATATAGTGCTGCGTGCCTCAAAAATCTTCACGGCAAATTAGTCCGTTCTATTTAGTACTTAAAGGCTATTAAGCTATTTTTTTTAAGTGACTTGCGAAGAATAACTGCTTGGCCTTTGAAAAAGTGCCGGGAGATTTAGAAGGAATCACACGTGCGAACATTTAAGATAATGCTTTATTAAGGAAATATTATTTTGTAGTGTTTTGTAGTATTATACAAGGTGGCGCAAAAGAAATCACCCTATTGGAAGATGCTCTCATTTTTGCAAATGGCCGCCAATGTCAAATCTGTTTTGACATTTGTGGACTAGACAGATACAGAATACAAGTGAATAAGCCATGGTGCGATACACTCCCCAAGAACGCGGAATAATTGTGTCTATTTTTTTGCGTAACAATTCGTCTGTGGTGTTGGCGCAGCGCGAATTCCGTCGCCGATTTCCCGGCCGTCCGACACCGACTGCGCAAACACTGCGCCGTTTAGCCACTAACCTTGAAGAGTATGGGACCACACGAGACGTTGCCAATAGTGGCTGGCCCCGGAGCGCCCGTTCTGCCGAGAATATCGCCGCTGTAGCCGAGGACGTCGAAGTGAGGCCCGAAACATCGACCAGACGACGTGCCACGCAATTGGGCCTCAGCCGGCGGTCCCTGCAACGAATTTTGGTGAAAAATTTGAACATGTTCCCCTACAAAGTTCAGTCCGTGCATCAGCTGCTGCCTGCCGACCGCCAAACGCGCGCAGCTTATGCCCAAGCTATCCTCAATCTCGACACCGAAGTGGACGATTTTTCGACAAAAATCATAATGAGCGATGAGGCTCATTTTCACCTCAGCGGGTACGTGAACAAGCAAAATTATCGCTTCTGGGGAACCGAAAATCCGCGAGTGATGCACGAGAAACCATTACACCTGCTCAAAGTGACTGCGTGGTGCGCTGTTCACGCTGGAGGAGTCATCGGGCCATTTTTTTTCGAGAACGCCGCGGGTCAAACGACAACAGTGGACGGTGCGCGCTATAGGGCAATGTTGACCGAGTTTTTTCTGCCCGAACTGGACGAATTAGGACTGGTGGACATGTGGTTCCAACAGGACGGAGCATCAGCACACACTGCACGAGCCACAACCGACATTCTGAAGGCCGCGTTTCCGGGTCGCTTAATTTCGCGTTTTGGCGATTTGCACTGGCCCGCCAGATCGCCCGATTTAACGGTCCCGGACTTCTTTTTATGGGGTTTTTTGAAGTCTCGTGTTTACATCAACAAGCCTGAGACCTTGGAAGCCCTCAAGGAATGCGAGAATTTATCGCCCGAAACTCTCGCCGAAGTAATGGAAAATGCCATAAAACGAGCCCGTATGGCAATCAATTGTGACGGCGCCCATTTATCCGATATCATCTTCTCGACTTAACACAATTAATTCTAAAGGTCTAAATAAACATAATCAAAAAACAGAATTGAAGTTTTTTATTTAGAAAAAAAATAAGAGCCAAACAACATCGGATGACTTCTTTTGCGCCACCTTGTAGTTATAGTTTAACTTGTTTTGGTTCATTTAGAACTATATTAAATATATATATTTTGTGTTATAGTGCCATTAGTTTGTTTATTCCGAACATGGTAAAATAAAGAATCTAATCGTTAAGATTTGTGTGAGGATTCGGTTCTTTATTGCCGAATCCACAAATAGAGTACACAACATAAAGATAGGAGGAAATCTTGTGAAAATAGTGATAAAAAAATATAATATGAAGGTGCAATTTATATGCCTATTATTGTTCGGTCCAGGACAATTCTAAATAAACCTTAGTAAAATCATAAATCAATTTTTTTTGTCAATATTTATATCCATTAAACAGAAAAGGTGCATAAAATTATATATGTTTTTAACGGTAATTCATTTAATAAAAAAAAAAATTAATATTTATAAAGTACTTTTACTTATATCCTAATGGGTAATTATCACATTGTTCATTTATTGAAGAATACACTATCCTAATACAAACTTATATTTCATTAAAAAATCAAAATCTGTAGGTGTAAATATATATTCATATTCATATTTTTTTTAAGATCTTTTAGATATTCATTTGTTTCTGTATAAATTGTTTCATCAAAATTATTGTTGAAAAAATTATATCTATACGGCAAAACAGTAAAGTTAACATGTATTATTATTTAATTTACTCATTTTTCAATTCCATGTTTTTTGCAAAAACTTTTTCAAAAACAACGACATCAACATAGAAATACTACTGAAATATATAATTTTCAGTAGAATTTCAATGTTATAATCAAATATTTTTGAGATATTCCATCCGTAATGTAAAATTTTTAATATTTCCGAAATATTACAGGTAGTATTTCATTTGCAATATTTCTCAAACATTTATACAATACATACCAATATTATAATTTTTGCACTATTAATTTTTTGTGTTCACCAGGATGGATTAACGATGAATAATATTGTATTAACATAAATATTCATTAAATTTTAATAAATGTTCAACAATTTTGGAAACTTTCGACACGGGACAACGCATATTTCATCACATATTTTATTATTATTATTTTTATTAATTATTATTATTAATAAAGGCTATAGAAGCACTGCGACCTGAAAGATCTATTGTGCAGCCTCGTTTCGCTATAAACACAATACTAGACTATTTATAAATCTTGTAATAGTTGTGTGCTTAATTTTTACTATGTTATTTGGAACTAGAATCCCAGGGCCTAGGTAGTTAAATCTCCGTTTTGCCACCGCTGGACAAGTGCAAACATTGCAAACATGTTCAGCCAATTCAGCCATGGTACAGTGATACTGAAATGCGGATTATGTGTACATATTGTATTTTGTTAATATGAATATTATTCAACTTCGGTAGTTAAACAGTGCTAAGCAAGGTTTGCTCACTTATGCTTGTGTTAAAAGTTTTGTACCCGCAAGCATATTATGACAAGGTAAGTAAAAATTCTTATTGGATTCAATTTAAAAAAAAAGTAAAAGGGGAGAGTACCGAAAAACTGTTCACTTAATTTAAAGCTATTCCGCTTGAATAATTAAGAACGATATTACGAAAAAAAATTTGATTCTTAGTTTTTTGTACAATATTTTATTTAATATAATTTTTTTTGTTTATTGGGGTACTTACTTTATTGTTTATTATTTTATCCACAATTTGTGATGTACACTATGAATGTGCTTCATCGACTTAAAATTATATTTTTATAGATTAAAAATTACATTACATTAATATATTACATTTTTAAGTTTAAATGGTCTTTTAAAGGATACAGAGTGTTTTAATTGCACATAAAAAAGTTTTCTTATATGTACAAATTGAAAAGCAATCTTTTACTATTTTAACGAATACAGTGGACCATGAGATTATTAGGTTGTATGTGTCTTATTGGTATATGTAAAATGTAAGTTTATATTTGTAAAATACTGGCTTTAAATTATTTGGTATTATGAATACACTATTTGCGTATAAATTTATGTATGATTCCAATGAAATTCCGAATTAAATTTACAATTAAAATTGTTATAAATTTTTAGTCTATATTGAATATAAGATATATCTACATAATAGCTATCTAGATCATCAAGAACAAAGCTAGGTAAGAACTATTGTAGTTAATTATTGAATTAAACTTTTTGCAAATTTGTAGCTTACCAGTTTATTTTGAAAACCTTTAATTAGTTAATTAGCGCCTTAAATTTCTTGCGTTAAATTGAGTTAAAGATAAAACTTAAAATTAAAAATTAAAATCACCAAAAAATAAAATGGCAAAGTTTAGAATAGTATTAAACTAAAGCGAATGATTTACCGACAGATACTGCCATCTTGGAGGAACAAGTGTTGGTGAACTTGTTCATAAAGAACAATACAACGGCACATCTGAAGGGCAATAGGTTATTGTTAACGAATAAAAATTTTGCAATACTGCTCTTTATTAAATGTGTTTACGCCAAATGTAGTAAATCTTAATTTTATTTTATACAATTTTAAATTGTATTTATTTTTCATGCATATTTACAACTGGCACTTCGGCTACTGTACAAATAAAGCTGCACATTTTTATCTTATATTGTATTAAACGAGCTAAGTTTGTCTATATTTATCTTATCCTTACTAATATTATAAAGGGAGGTGTATTTCTTTATTTCTTTATTTATTTATTTTCGTTTGTACCGTTTTCACGCATAAACGGCTGAACCGATTTACTCCAAACTTGGAATATATATCGAGATGGGTATGGAAGAAATGATAGGCTATATGAAGTCTGCCACGCTCACATATTACGCCCACAATTAGTAAAATTAAGTCAACAAAATCGATTATTTCACTAATACTATTCCAAAAAATCTCAAATTTGGAATTTGAGTTGGTATGGTTACTGTCAACAACTCCACCAAAAGTGGGCTTGGTTGGATCAATTTAACGCTCACTGCCGTAATTCGGGAACGGGATGCTCTACAATGATAAAACTTGGTATTAAGGTGAATTGTGAAGAAATCTACCAAATCACAAAAAGTGGGCAATTTAACGCCTACCGCAATATCTCAGGAACGCGATGGTCTACGAAGATAAACGTTTGTATAAAGGTGTATGGTGACTAAATCTACCATCTTACAAAAAGTGGGCGTGGTCTGGTCATTTGAACGCTCACCGTTGTAGCTCAGAAACATGATACTGTACGATGATAAACTTTAGTGTGAAGGTGTTTGGGAACTATATCTACCATCTCACCAAAACTTAGGAACGTGATGGTCTACGAAGATAAACGTTTGTATAAAGGTGTATGGTGACTAAATCTACCATCTTACAAAAAGTGGGCGTGGTCTGGTCATTTGAACGCTCACCGTTGTAGCTCAGAAACATGATACTGTACGATGATAAACTTTAGTGTGAAGGTGTTTGGGAACTATATCTACCATCTCACCAAAACTTAGGAACGTGATGCACTACTGTGAAGAAATTTGGTTCATAGTTACTAAATCTGACCGGAAAGTGCTACTACAATTTAAGTTACATACAAATGCGAATACCGGGGAGGTTAACTGCATCAGTTGCAAATCTCAGTTAAGAGGTTCATGGTGACAATATATGCAAACACACAACGGGGAGTAACGGGAAGTTCTGCATACAAATTTGGTATAAAATTACCAAATTAACTAGGTATTCATAAAAATATAATTCCAAAAATTGGTGGGCTAGGCTGGAAAGTTTATTAGTCTTAATTAACAAATAAACAAAGACTTGATTCTATTAAAGAGGAACCCGGGCTCCGCCGGTAATTTAAGCTAGTCTTATTATCTTAAACGAGCTAAGTTTGTATATATTTATTTATATATTTATATATTTACTAGCGAATGCCCGGCATGCGTTGCAATGCCACTTAAAAAAAATGGTAGCAGAACTTCCCTGTACTTCTCGGTACTTCCCGGTACTTCCGTTAGTAACGGAACTTCCCATTACTCCCGTTAGTTAGCGGAATTTCTCGGCATTCATCGTTGTAGCGATTCTAAGTTATGGCTGTGAAATTATCGTCATAGAAACTCAGAAACAAAATTTAAAATTTTTAGGAGCAATATTAGTAATGTCATCGTATATTTTTACTTAATTAAATAAATTGAGGGCGTAATAAGTGGGCGTGGCAAATTTTGTAAATCCTGTTATTCTTCCCGGTGCATCCCGTTACATGTTTTCTATATAGCACATCAAGTTTCGGATATGCCTCCGGCCTCGTATTTTCCTTCATCTCCGAAACCACGTCCCATCTCGCATGCACCTCAAATTTCGCAGCCGTCTCTGTTTTTGCAAGCCCCTCCTGCACTTCTGCCACAAATAGTTTAGCAGCCCATCATGGTCTTTGATCCAATTAAAAATTTTAATTTAAAGTTAATGTGTCTTCCTGTGATATAGATGTTATTATTGGGGATTATCTATCATGGCTTTGTTTTCGTGGTATGTTCACTGCCATTTATATTTTGAATTTCTAGTGGAAAAGCTGTATTACCTCAATCAGAAGACTAGTGGTGAGGCGAAAGACATTGTGAACAAATCGCCACTCATGAATGATGGTTTCTCGTCAGCTTGGCAAAATTTTTCTGATCGTTATGTAAATAAGTATTAAAAGCGTTAAAACAGTTGACGAAGACGTGCTCTTGTGCTCCCTAGGGAAATCCGAGGATACCAATTTCGCTTGCAGGAAAGGAGTTCGGAGTATACCTAGTAAAGAGGGGCTCAAAGCGAATAAAAATCTGCGGCCGTCTAGAGCACAATTCAGACCTATCGGACATTGAAAAAGATAGGCTAACCTGGGCGAAAGAGACTGGAAAAGGGCCAAAACATGTTGCTCCTCCTCTGATCTGAAGCTTCCGAATCGGATAGAAGAAGAGTTGTTATGTAATCGACAGCGCTCCGCAAAAAGCGTTGGTCCCTCAAGTAAGAAACCGAAGCAAAAAGAGGAGGTTGTTATCTCAAAAAATGTCGAAAGACTATCGACGTCTAAGAGGAATGTTGCAGTCAGTGATGTATCCCAGCTACACTTGATAGTGGCACCTATTGACCGCAGCAATCTTCTTGGAAAGATGTCAATCGAATGAAGGAGAACTGTAGAGATGAAGCTTATCGGCGTTGAAAATGTGTACCTTCGCCTCAAAAAACGTCATCCGACCGATAACAATCACAATCCGCTCCTCGTTATATATTCGCGATGGAGAGAGTGTAATGGGGACCGCAACCAACCTCGAGGTGAAGCCGAAGCAAAATGCTAAAGGTTCTCCAAATAAACCTACATCGCCGCTGTCGAGCTTAACCTGACCCTGGAGGAGTGCGATTACGATGTGGCTTTAATTCAGGAGCCGTGGATTGCAGCAAACAATGTGGTCTCTGGATTAAAGTCGCAAAATTTCTATACGTTCATACCAAACGTTACAAGGAATGTAAGAACAGCAATAATGACAAGCAAAAACTTAAAATCAATACCAATAGGTAGGTGTCGTTTAAATCACCAGGTATAGATAGAATATTCCCAACCTTGTTGCAAAAGGCCTCTGACCTCGAAATTCTAATGGTTAGAATATATTTTTAAAGCAATCTTGAAGTATAACTAAGTTCCTAAAGCCTGGAAGGAAGCGAGAGTCGTATTTATCCCGAAAGCAGCCATCTCTATTCAAAAGACTATAGACCGATTTGTTTAACTTCATTCTTACTCAAGACAGTAAAGAACATCTTCCATCATATATAGGGGATACGAGAGATCCCAATTTTCTGTCAAAAACTCAACGCGCATATACGAAGGGCAGATCTAAACAACTGCACAACACGCTTTAGTGCTCCCTGTAGAAAAAGCACTAGAATACAAGGAGTATGCCTTAGGGGCCTTTCTTGATATTGCTGTTGCATTCAGCAACGTATTTACAGAAACTATTATAAATAGTCTGAAAGCTGTGGATAGTGCACTCATGAGTGAGACGCTAAGAACTGCAATTAAAGCAGTTCTAAGCATAAATGCAGAAAAAACTGATCGGGTACTCTTTACCAGAAATTATAAAATCCCCACATGGTATCCCCCAACCATGAACGGAACCGAATTTATCTTCAACACACATACCAAATATCTTAGGGTGATTATAGATAGCAAACTACAATGGAAACTTAATGTATATGAGAGGTTGTAAAAGGTCAGTAATGCTTTGTATGTATGTAGAAAGATGCTTGGAAGCACATGGGGTCTGTCAACTTCTCTTGTGCAATGGTGTTATGCAGCAGTAGTTAGACTTATACTACTCTACAGTATTTTGGTTTGGTGGACCGTAATAAAAAAAAATACTTAAAGCCACTGTAGAAAGTTCACAAACTCGCGATGCTATGCATCACAGATGCTATGAGAACAACTTCATCGGCGGCTCTTGAAGCAATCCTTAACCTACGGATGGCTCAAAAATGACCGATGGGGTTGGTGCTGGCGTTTACTGTGGTGAGTTAAACCTCAGCAAGCCTTTTATCCTATTTGACTACTGCAGCATATTCCAGGCGGAAGTATTCGCTGCGAGGAAAGCAGAAGATCTCACCAAAGTGGATGCTACTTTTGGTTCCAACGTTAATACAATAAATACATTGATAGTAAATCGGTGATATTGGCCATAACATCACACTGATCATCATCCAACAATGTTCTAGACTGCAAGACAGCAATGAATACATTAGTTATTTATTGGGTGACTAGTCATAAAGACATTGAGGGGAACGGGACAGTAGACGACATTGCTAAAAACTAAGTTGCCATTGTGTCAAATCAGCAACGTACTGATGCCTTTGAAGGAAATATATAGGATCTAATCTAATAAAAAAAAAATTATCGTCTAAAGAAAGTTTTACGAAACTGTCATTGTTCTTGGTGTCTTGCGCACACTCTTTTTAGTAAAGATTTTACCCTGCAAACAATTTGCTGTGCACTCAGAATTACGACTTTAAAAAGTGTCATAATTCTGACGATTTTATGAAACTTCTTATTTAAGATACATAAAAGTGACATAATTCTGACGATTTTATGAGCCAAGTTTTTTGCATGCAATAAAATGATAATAGCGATTTATTAATAAATTAATTAAAAATATAAAATGAAAGTCGTTGGTTAAAAGTCGTCAAATGGTACCTCGTTTATATTGACGACTAACTCAATGATTTTTTTATATTTTTAACTTGCGTCTAAATTTTGTAAACAGATACATACTTTACAATTTTAAAATTTGGACAGAATATTTTTTGCATGTTTTTTCTTTTGAAGCGAATTTAGATAAATGAGTGGAAATAAATGCCAAGAAATATTTACATATATACATATACCGTTATTCAACAAAATTTTCGTCGCATATTTTTGTATGTTTTGGTTAAAATTTTTTGACTGTCCAACGATCTTAGACCAATTAGTGTTTCCTCTTTTTTGTTGACAATTCTAGAAAGGTTGTTAGATATCTATCTTAGGCAAAAACTGGTAAATAAACTATGTTTTGGTTAACATTTTTTGACTGTCCAACGATCTTAGACCAATTAGTCTGTCCTCTTTTTTGTTGAAAATTCTAGAAAGGTTGATAGATATCTATTTTAGGCAAAAACTGGGAAATAAACCATTATCGACTATTCAACATGCCTACTTAAAGGGTAAATCTGTGGATACCGCACTCCACTCCTTAATCTATATTATAGAAATATCTATGCAATTAAGAAACAGTACCATGATTACTTTTCTTGATATAGAAAGTCCCTTTAACAAGATTGAACCATACGACATTACCAATGTATTGGCTGATCTTGGAGTGAATTTAGCTTTGAGAGCATTAATAGCTCAAATGCTTACGGGTAGAATTATAAATGCACGACTTGGAGCCACTTTTGATCACTAAAGAGAGGAACACCTCAGGGTGGAGTCCTCTCTCCTCTCTCATGGAACCTGGCGGTAAACACAGTTCTGGAGAGGGCGGGAATCAGAGTGATTGCATATACTGATGATGTTGCTATAGCCATCTATATAAGAGACTTAATTCAGAATGATTTTAATATTCTTTCTAACTGGGCCACAGAACGTGGATTAAATGTAAACCCTCAGAAGGCCGAGCTAAAGCTCTTTACTAATAAATATCGAATACCAGACTTGGAACCTCCAAAACCTAAAGGTACCATCTAACATTCTCTAATTCTATCAGACAGTTTAACTGCTCTGAGAGCCCCGAAATCAGTTCAAATTTCATCAAAAACTGTCCTCAGCTGTTGCGAATCTCTTAATGAGATTGTGGAGCTGAGAAATTATACACATCAACAAGGAATATGATATTCATCTATCAACATGTAAACTCCTCATCTGAGAAATCTCTATCAGGGAAATGAACTCCAGATGAAAAGGGAGTAGTACATGCAACATTTCGCGTATGATATGGCTAAAACTGAATCAAAAACGCTCAATCGATCTAATTTCTCTAGATAGATCTCAAATTAGCACCATAGTAGGCGTTCTAACAGGACAGTAACTAGGTTGCTTCTTAAATGTCTTCTGTCATCTGGCGATGTTATTAAATACTATACTAATTTTTTTTATTGCTAGCAACATCACCACTTTACAAAAAGTTCACAGTCTTATAATGAGGTTGGGACCAAATAAGATATGGCAGTCAACATTCTAATTTTTAGTGAGGTGAAGTATTCAGCTGTCCAGAGAGAGCGAAACATTCCATAGACTTTACCAGTTACTATGTTTCAAGGCACGAAGGAAATTGCGTTTCATCGAAGTTTTTTAGAGGCGATATCACAGAACGTCAAAAACGCGACAACCAATCGTTATAATCAAGAAGCACAATTCCTCGTTAAAAATTCTCTCGCACATAAGAGAAGCAAGTACATTGATATACTATATCATTACACAACATTATATAATTCAATTAATTATTGAATTCGTATTATCAGCAGAAAATGTTGCAGATTTATTTACAAAACTGAAGCACAATAACTTTTGTCACTCTAAATTTACGCTTGATGTCGGTATTTTCGAAAAATTCACAAAAATTAAAACTGGATTCTATTGTTTAAAAATAAGATAAAAACGCGCATTAATAAAATAATTTCATTAAATCATATGTTCCTATGGCTTGTAATATTTTATTACGTTCAATTTAAGCTTGATGTCGGTATTTAAGGAAAATTCTCAAAAATTAAAACTGGATTCTTTTGCTTAAAAATAAGATTAAAGCGCGCATTAATTAATATTAATAAAATAATTTCATTGAATCATACATAAATATATACAGAATATATCTGAATATATATATATATATATATATATATATATATATATATATATATATATATATATATATATATATATATATATATATATATATATATATATATATATATATATATATATATATATATATATATATATATATATATATATATATATATATATATATATATATATATTTACATCTATTTAACAAAGTATTATTACAGTGTAATATTTTTTAGCAAAAATACGATTTAGAATTTTTATTAATTTTCCATCGTATTGTTGCTTAAAGTAATACATGTGTCAGTAGAAAAATTACCTCTTCACAGAGAGCAAGCATTCGGCGGGTACTATCCAGAGACTGAAAAAATATAAAAAACATATTAATGGTAATGTAAATAAACTTGCAGTAGTTTCTTAATTAAAGTTGGTCAAGCTTTTTTATAAAATCATTTCTAAATCAATATACATATATATATCACCCAAAAAATATATATTCGCTCTGCGCGAATTTATTATTCAATATGTTTCAACTTTTAGTAAAAACAAGTTAATATTTATTAATAGAAATGTAGCGTCATTGACGAAACAAATATAATAAATGTCTTTCGTGCTTAAAGCATTGGAAAAAATTCCGGATCAATATATCAGAGAAGTCTATCTGGAAGATATACCATATCTCCATATTAAACAATATGCTTTGCAATCAGTCAAATCGACCGAGACAGCAATACATAGCCGAAAGAGTAAAATCGCAAAGGCGTTGGAGGGTTAGAAAATTGCTCTCTGTACATCTATTGACATTACAGGGGCCTTTGACAATGCTACTCTCAGATCAATTGAGGAAGGAATGGCCGGGAAAGGAATACACAGACTGGTTTTATCTTAGGTTCTCAATATGCTAGACAACCGGTCAATATTTTGTGAATTAGGGACAGAGAGGTGTCAAGTCAACTAAAGACTGCCCCCAAGGAGGCTTCTATCGCCACTCATCTGGCTAATGGTCACTGACGAGCTTATACAAATTCTGGATGACCAAGGGTTCGAAGTTCATTGCTTTGCTGATGATTTGGTAATCATGGTTAGAGGCAAGTTTGACTCCACCATAACCGACCGCATGCAACTAGATCTTGACATTACGCAGAATTGGTGTCAGGAGAAAGGACTTAAGATTAACCCTACTAAAACTAACGTGGTACCCTTCACCAGTAGAAGGAAACTAAATCGAGGAACCTTAAGGTTAGGGGCCACGGAACTCAAACTTTTCGGGGAAATTAAATATCTAGGAGTAATCCTAGGCAAAATCTGACAAATAAAGCCTTAATAGCAAGCTTTGCTTGCCAAAGGTTATATGGTAAAAAATGGGGACTACGACCAAAACTGGTCTTACAAAACAGTAATATTACCAATGGTTACCTATGCATCTTTAGTATGGTGACCAAAGGTTGATCAGACTAAGGCTCAGATGACAATATTTATCGAATAGTTTGTTTGAGTGTTACGGGAGCAATGCGAATGTGCTCCACAACAGCCTTGGGGATAATCACTGGACTTACTCCTCTGCATATCACAGTGAAGAGGACGGCAGCCAGCTCGGCCATAAGGCTACCTTATGTAGCTCATCTTACGGGAGGCAAACAAAAGGGTCACGCAAACAAAGATTCTGGACATCTTCCTGAATTTTCCGTGCCTTGTGGTCTCCGATAGGATGAACAGAAAAGTTTCGTTTTTCAGGCACTTTGAAGTGGTTATTAGTGACAGCTCAGCGTGGAGAAACAACGAAATAATTCTCAACAGGGCTCACAGGCATGGTATAATTATAGGTCGAAATTGGGAGATGGCAGTGCTGGAGCGGGAATTCTAGGGCAAAATTTTCGTAAAGTAGTTGCGACGGAAAAAATAGCTTCCATTTTTCAGGCGGAGGTCTACGCCTTAGAACTAAGTGTCAGAGAATGTGTGACGAACCTTTCGCCGGGGTATAACTCGCCGGTGTCCAGTGTTCGTTGCACAGAAATTTATTTGAATGGGACTAGGGCAGATAATATTGTGACACCGTGTAACTTTATTTCGTATGATTTTATTTATTTTAACTTCATTTATCTTAAATTAATTTTAACCCTAAAATTAATTTATTAGACGGCAGGGCAGTAGCTGCGCAGTTGCACGTTCCGTTGTTTCATATTCGCTGGAGCCCCGGTTGGGCTGGCAGAGCAGTAGCTGTACAGTTGCACGTTTCGTTGTTTTATATTCGCGGGAGCCTCGGTTGGGCTGGCAGAGCAGTAGCTGCGCAGTTGTACGTTTCGTTGTTTCATATTCGCGGGAGCCCCGGTTTGGCTGGCAGAGCAGTAGCTGTACAGTTGCACGTTCCGTTGTTTTATGTTCGCGGGAGCCCCGGTTGGGCTGGCAGAGCAGTAGCTGCACGGTAGCAGCGCGTAAACATCGGTTTGTGTTCGCGGGAGCACCGACGATATAGACGCGGCAAAGGGCTGCGCTAGGGCAGTACGCAGGTGACGGCGTTTACGGTTTCGGAAGTACCGACAGTGTCCTTACGTCGTGGATATTCCTTAGAATACCTACAGTGCCATTTATACTGTAGGTATTCGCGGGAGCCTCGACAGCGCAGTCGCAGCAAAGGTATTCGTGAGTACCGGCAGTGATGTTCTACCGTCGGTATTCGCGGAAGCCCCGGCAGCGATGCGTTTCGCGGAAGCACTGGCAGCGCAGTCGTGAGTATTCGTAAGTATCGGCAGTGATGTAACTACCGTCGATACTCGCGGAAGCCCCGGCAGCGGTTTGGTTCGCGGAAGCACCGGCAGCGCAGTCGCGGGTATTCTTAAGTATCGGCAGTGATGTAACTACCGTCGATACTCGCGGAAGCCCCGGCAGCGATTTGGTTCGCGGAAGCACCGGCAGCGCAGTCGCGAAGTCTTGATGCTAAATTGTCACTAACTCACCTGTTAGTGTTCTTGGCTTCGACGTCTTCGCTTGGATGTGGCTCAAGCGAAACTCAACGATCATCATTTCTGCATTCGATTAAGTACTCATAATTTCGTCACATTGTCCGAGTGACATTTGTTTGTGTTGCCGTTTTCCAAACATTTGTATGGCGACGTTTGGAAGATTCAAAAACTTACTGATCTAGATTGCTTATGTGTTAACTGCGTTTCTTATGAGTAATTAACCACTTATTATAACTTAAACTTATTGTTTTACTGTAATTAATTTTTAAAACTAAAATTAACAACATTTCTTAAGACTAATAATAAAATTATAATGGTGGTGTGAGTCGCAAACGAATTCATGTGACTTGCGTCCTCACACATCCTCCTTTTCTCGGGAAGGGAGGCGGCGGCAAGTGATGGCGCCAGACTTGTTAACCAGGAATCGGAAACGACGTCCTCCGATTGTCCTGACGAAGAAGCGTCGTTCGCCTGGATGGGCGCTTTCACGTAGGATCGCTTTCAGCTGTTCGATGTCGCCTGCGGTTAGAACTTCGAACTCGACTGCAGCTAAAATCTCAAGCGATGGTGACCGATCGCGAGCCGAAGGCAGGAGCACAACGCGTGATGGCGACTGCTCGCTGTGATGTGGTCGTGTAACTGCTGCTGGGCTCGGTGGGAGTCGATGCGGCGAGTTTGAAAATAGCCGCGAGCTCGGCGACAATTCTACCGGGATGCGGTGTGGCGAGTTCGGGAACAGCCGTGACCGTGGTGATAACTCTGTCAAGAGTTGCGATGGGAGCCGTGTGTTCTGGCTGAGCATTTGACGTGATGGAGATGGTGTGCTCCATGGTTGGCCCAGGCGCAATGAAATTGGCGAGCCTTGGTGTACGGTGGCCGCTGCTTGCCTTTCTTTTCGTGCTGCTTGTCGCTTTGTTTCGCGTTCGATGGCTACTCGTGAAGTACAGGGCAGCTCGTCATCGGGTTCTACTGTACTGGGATAGGTGTTTTTGGACACCTTCGTCTTCGTTGGAACAGAAACGCTTTCCAGTTGTGCACTCACCCGCAGCATCTTTTGTGGTAAGGCGCATGATGTCTGATTCTGATCCGAATACTTTATTGGTTTACGCGCTTGCATGGAGGGTTTCCTGATGTTTCTCGGAACCTTCCGTGGTGCTACCGGGCTTGGAGATCGAGCCGTCGTATGGCGTTTTTCGACGTGTGCCCTTCAGGCACATGAAGGGTCTGGCTACTTCGAGTACCGGTCTCGCTTCGGTTGACGCTCTTTGGGCGGCGCGACGACATGGTCTGATGCTGCGGTATGGACTCACGGCTTGTGAGCTAATCGGTCTCGACCTGGCCTTTGTTGTGGTGACATCTCTGGGATAGGCGGCACGACGATTGGCGTGAAGCGTGCGTGTAGTTTGGTTGCGTCTTCCCCGGATGTAACTCGGGTCCGAGCGCGTATCTTGGCGGCGTCTTCCCCGGATGTTACTCGGGTCGGACTCCTCAAAATCCATGGGCAGCCTTACCGTTCGTCTACCTCGGTTTATTTCTTCTTGCAGACGAGACTGGAACCTTCTTCGCGTTTCTTCGAACTTCTTCTCCTCGCTCATCTTAAAAATTGCTGTTTAATTTTCTTGATGCTGCGAGAGAAAAAAGAAAAGAGTAAGTATTATAAGTTTTATTGTGAGTTACTACTAGCGCGAAGCTCCTGGGACGGGCAAGAGTAAAAGGGCTTTAGTTCGCTTATGTGTGCAGTGCGAATTCCCTTTTCACCATCACGTTTCAGCTGCACTATCACTGGGGACGTAAACGCCACCACGGCGTAAGGCCCTGCGAACTTTGGTGCGAGTTTAGCTGCGAAATGGTCCAGTGCTTTGGACAATAGATGCTGTCGGACTAGCACTAGCTGTCCGATTTTCGGTTTCCATGGGCGTCGACGTAAATTATAATGTCGTGCTTGGTCTTGCGCTGCTCTGGCTAGATTATGCCTGACAATTTTAAAGATATCCTGTAGTTGGGCGGCCCTCTCGGCTGGAGGTTGCGCTGCTGTTCCGGTTCCTGGTGTGACCTCATCGTAGAGTGCTGCAGGCAATCTGGGTTCCCGTCCTTGAGTGAGGAACGCGGGACTGTATCCGGTGGTCTCTGAAGAACTAGTGTTGATCGCGAGGGAAATCTCGGGCAGATATTCGTCCCAGGTTTTCTGTTGATCCCTAGCAAACTGGGCTATCATTGTTTTGATTGTGCGGTTCGCTCTTTCGGTTGGATTCTCTTGCGGAGTGTAAGGGGCGGTGAATTGCTGTCGAACGCCGAGCTCTGCCATGTATTTTTTGATAACTCTGCTGGTGAACTGTGTCCCATTGTCGGACAAAAACACCTTGGGTATGCCATACCTCGCCACGATCCTTTCCCGAAACGCCTTCATTAAGCCCTCTGATGTGGCTTTTCGCAGCGGAACCAATTCAGTCCACTTGGAGAAGCGGTCGAAAAATACGAGGAGCATGGTATGGCTATGCTTGGAGCGGGGTAAGGGACCCACAAAATCCGCGCACACTGTCGCCCATGGCTCGTCGGGCACGGTGGTTAGCATCTCACCGGCCGGTGCCTGTTGACTCACCTTGTACCGCTGGCAAGAATCACAGCGGCGGACAAAGTGGCTAATGTCGCGGAACATCCCCGGCCAGTAGTAGCGGTTGGTGATCCGGGCAATAGTCTTCCGAATTCCCAAATGTCCGGCGGCGGGGATATCATGATTCTCCCGCATGACTCGTTCTCGGAGATGCTTGGCCACGCAGAGTTTCCAGAAGGCGCAGTCTTCGTCGCCTGAATGATGTAGTAGGTGTCGATAAAGTTGCCCGTTAATAATAGAAAAATCGGGGTAGGTATCCGGATGGTCTCGGACCTCCCCCATTTTTTTATTAAGCCAGGCGCAGGATTGTTTCGTCTCGTCCTGTTCCGTTACAGCTGCTCGGTGAAGCGTATCACGCGGTTCTCGTGAAAGCGCATCTGCCACCACGTTCTGCTTACCTCGTCTGTATTGTACCGTGAATTTATGCTGCTGCAACTCAAGTGCCCAGCGCGCAATACGGCCTGTGGGACTCTGAATTGAGTTCATCCACTTCAGGGACAGATGATCCGTTATCACTACGAATTCATATACCTCTAGATATGGGCGCATCTTCCGTATGCCCCATACAATGGCAAGGCACTCCTTCTCGGTGGGCGAGTAATTTTTCTCCGCCTTGTTCAGATGTCTACTCGCATACGCAATCACGCGTTCACTTCCGTCGATGACTTGCGTGAGGACGGCTCCTAACCCGAAATAGCTGGCGTCGGTTTGCAACGTAAATATTTGTGCAAAATCTGGACACGCCAGAATGGGTGCTTCGGTAAGTTTTTGTTTCAGGTCTTCGAACGCTTTTTGTTGATCTTCGCTCCATTTGAAGTGCTTCCCTTTTTTCAATAGCGCTGTTAAGGGTTGCACAATGGCTGCGAAGTCCGGAACAAATCTGCGGTACCACGACGCGACTCCCAGTATGCGCCGTACTCCTCGAATGTTCTGCGGTGGTTGTAGCTCTTTAATGGCAGCTACCTTGTCTGGATCTGTGTGTATGCCATCACCACTGACAACATGGCCTAAATATTTTATCTCGGTCCTGAAAAACTCGCATTTTTCTGAGTTTATCTTCAGGTTCGCTTCCCGCAACCGTCGGAAAACCTCTCGTAAATTTCTGAGATGTTCTTCTAGGGTTGCCCCGGTGACCACGATGTCGTCCAAATAGGCAAATGCATGGGGCTCCAGTTCGGGACCGATAACACGGTCGAGAGCTCGTTGAAAAGTTGCGGGGGCTGAATGGAGGCCAAATGGCATAACTCGCCATTGGTAAAGCCCTCGTCCCGGTACTGTAAACGCTGTATATTGCTTGCTGGCCGGCTCCATCGGGATCTGCCAGTACCCATCCTTTAGGTCGAGACTGCTCACATACCTGGCGTTTCTCAGGCGGTCTAGAATGTGGTGAATTCGAGGTAGCGGGTACGCATCGGGTATTGACTTGCAATTCAGTTGACGGTAGTCGATGCAGAACCGCCAAGCGCCTGCCGAAGTAGCTGGAGGCACTGCAGCGTCGTTGTCCTTGGATGGCGTCGACACCATACTTCGCTGACCATCGGGTACTTGTAGCGACTCAACGAATTCGCTCGTTGATCGTTGCTGTGGTTTACGCTTGTCGTGTTTAATTTGTAGCTCCAAAAGTCGAGCCAAACGTTCGCCCTCGTGATCGCCGGTACTCACGTAGAGGGCAAATTGCTTGCGGCGTTCGTCCACGGTGCCAAACAAATCAATTTCGAATTCCTCTGCGTACTCGTTAAGCTCTGCCAATTTTAAATAGTACACCCACGTGGTAGTGACGGCACTCTTTGCTGTTTCAAAAGCCATTGATATATATATATATATATATATATATATATTTTATTATTTTTTTTTTTTTTCCGGCACTATTTGTCTTTAGTTGATTTTATTTTAATTTCATGTCTGTTTTGTCTTTATTTTCTATCCGCACTTTCACTGTTAGTGTTTTATAGGTTTATTACTATTTTTCTTTTTTTTTTTTTTTCTTTTTGTTTCTGTTTGTATATATTTTATTTACTTCCATTGTATTTAATTAATTATATTTTATTTCCCGCACAGGTGTTTTTTTTTTTTTTTTTTTTTTTTAGATTTCACGTTATCTTTCGCGATCGACCGATATATATATATTTAAACACGAGGTATAACTGTACCACTGTTACATAAGTTGGTTTTCAGTTCAATGGTTCTCCCTAGCCTCACTTTTTAATTACTCTAGCACGCTAGTCCCTGCTCGGGCGCCACTGTGACGAACCTTTCGCCGGGGTATAACTCGCCGGTGTCCAGGGTTCGTTGCACAGAAATTTATTTGAATGGGACTAGGGCAGATAATATTGTGACACCGTGTAACTTTATTTCGTATGATTTTATTTATTTTAACTTCATTTATCTTAAATTAATTTTAACTCTAAAATTAATTTATTAGACGGCAGGGCAGTAGCTGCGCAGTTACACGTTCCGTTGTTTCATATTCGCTGGAGGCCCGGTTGGGCTGGTAGAGCAGTAGCTGTACAGTTGCACGTTCCGTTGTTTTATATTCGCGGGAGCCTCGGTTGGGCTGGCAGAGCAGTAGCTGCGCAGTTGTATGTTTCGTTGTTTCATATTCGCGGGAGCCCCGGTTGGGCTGGCAGAGCAGTAGCTGTACAGTTGCACGTTCCGTTGTTTTATGTTCGCGGGAGCCCCGGTTGGGCTGGCAGAGCAGTAGCTGCACGGTAGCAACGCGTAAACATCGGTTTGTGTTCGCGGGAGCACCGACGATATAGACGCGGCAAAGGGCTGCGCTAGGGCAGTACGCAGGTGACGGCGTTTACGGTTTCGGAAGTACCGACAGTGTCCTTACGTCGTGGATATTCCTTAGAATACCTACAGTGCCATTTCTACTGTAGGTATTCGCGGGAGCCCCGACAGCGCAGTCGCAGCAAAGGTATTCGTGAGTACCGGCAGTGATGTTCTACCGTCGGTATTCGCGGAAGCCCCGGCAGCGATGCGTTTCGCGGAAGCACTGGCAGCGCAGTCGTGAGTATTCGAAGGAATCGGCAGTGATATAACTACCGTCGATACTCGCGGAAGCCCCGGCAGCGGTTTGGTTCGCGGAAGCACCGGCAGCGCAGTCGCGGGTATTCTTAAGTATCGGCAGTGATGTAACTACCGTCGAAACTCGCGGAAGCCCCGGCAGCGATTTGGTTCGCGGAAGCACCGGCAGCGCAGTCGCGAAGTCTTGATGCCAAATTGTCACTAACTCACCTGTTAGTGTTCTTGGCTTCGACGTCTTCGCTTGGATGTGGCTCAAGCGAAACTCAACGATCATCATTTCTGCATTCGATTAAGTACTCATAATTTCGTCACATTGTCCGAGTGACATTTGTTTGTGTTGCCGTTTTCCAAACATTTGTATGGCGACGTTTGGAAGATTCAAAAACTTACTGATCTAGATTGCTTATGTGTTAACTGCGTTTCTCATGAGTAATTAACCACTTATTATAACTTAAACTTATTGTTTTACTGTAATTCATTTTTAAAACTAAAATTAACAACATTTCTTAAGACTAATAATAAAATTATAATGGTGGTGTGAGTCGCAAACGAATTCATGTGACTTGCGTCCTCACAAATGTCAACGTAGGGGCACTAGCGGTACCAAAATATGCATTCTCTCAGACAGCCAAGCGGCTCTTAAATCACTTAAAAACTTCTCATTCCAATCAAAACTGGTATGGGATTGTCTTAAACTTCTCAATACCCTAGCAGCAAGGAAATCGGTTACTTTGATATGGGTGCCAGGACATGAAGGCAATGAAATAGCGGACCCTCTCGCAAAGAAAGGTGCAGAAACTTCGTTCATAGTTCTGGAACCCTTCTGTGGGGTGAACAGTTGTTTCATAAATAACTTGATACACGCATGGGAAAAACAAAGTCTACTTGAGCATTGGAGAACAGACATGCGGCAGTCAAGAAGGCTCATTGATCCAGCACATATCAAGGTAGAAGCTATTCTCAACCTTAGCAGAAAAGATTTACAACTCTACAGTGAACTCTTAACAGGACACTGTAAACTTAATTACCATCTGGAGAAAATAGGAGTGGTAGAAAATGATTCATGCCAACCCTGCCAAGAGGAGCAGGAAACGACTGAACATGTTCTTTGCAATTGTCCAGCGGTGGCAAGACGCAGATTTGACTACTTAGAAAACGGGATTGTAGTTCCAAGTGACATAGTAAAAATCAAGCCCACAACAATTACGAGATTTGTAAATAGTCAAGAATTGTGTTTGTAGGGCAACGAGATTGAATTTTCTATTACTAAATCTTAAACAAATCTGCTAACTATTTATGCATATTGTACTAAACGCTCCATTTGTTATATTTAGCTGTTATCAAAGCTTTTGTTTGAAAATACAATATATAAAGCCGAAGAAATACAATAATATTTGAATTTGGTTTATTTTTTCACAAAGATAGTAGTAACTCTATATTTTTAAGCAGTGTTTAAGCCAAAAGTCCAATTTCAAACAGTACAGTGCAAATGCAGATAGTTCGCGTATCATCAGAATCAGTGCCAAATAATGTAAACCGTTTTTTGAGCCTTCGGCTCAAATATGTAACATCGGTCTATCGTTTTATGACAGCGACTGAGGTAAGCATTGTTTCAATAAACCACCATTTAAATTCAAAGCTAATTCTGCGTTTTATTTCTTTGTTTTATTTTCATTTCGAGACTTATTGGATTTCATTAACCTCCCCTTTTTTAGAAGTATTTTCTGAGCAACAAGCAGAGACCAAATATATTTGAATTAAAAGTTCCCATTTGGTCTGATAAACTCTTTTGATCGAACAATAATTTTAATGAACAATTTAAAAACAGCTCAATGCCCATAAAAATGACCTTGCACCAGTCCAAAAAATCTTTTTTTGATCCACACATACATAAGTTAATGTTCGGTAAAATAGTTCGCAAAAAAATAAAAAAAGTATAAATATTTTTAAAGTATCGTAAGTAATTAAGTTCGCAAAAAAATAAAAAAAAGTATAAATATTTTTTAAGTATCGTAAGTAATTAAGAAAAGAAAAGATGTTATTTTAAATTAAAATTAATTTTTTGTGCGTTTTTTTATACAAACTTTTGCTAAAATTTTTTAAAATTTTGGTTTTCATAGTTAAAAACTAATATTATTAACGTTATTAATGTGTACTGTTTATCTTTTTATTCTACACTAGCGAATGCCCGGCATGCGTTGCAATGCCACTTAAAAAAAATGGTAGCAGAACTTACCGGTACTTCCGTTAGTAACGGAACTTCCCGGTACTCCCGTTAGTTAGCGGAACTTCTTGGTATTCACCGTTGTAGCGATTCTGAGTTATAGCTGTGAAATTATCGGCATACAAACTCAGAAACAAAATCCCAAATTTTTAGGAGCAATACTAGCAATGTCATCGTATATTTTTACTTAATTAAATAAATTGAGGGCGTAATAAGTGGGCGTGAAAAATTTTGTATTTCCTGTTATTCTTCCCGGTGCATCCCGTTACATGTTTTCTATATAGCACATCAAGTTTCTGAGCAATGGTGTTAGGCGTAAAAATGATTCACCCTTTTTATGAAAGTGGGCGTTAAATTGATCCAACAATTTTTGAGGAAGTGCCAATACAAACTAAGATACCAAATTTTAGATTTTTAGAAGCAATATTAGCCACGTTATCGCATATTTTCTTTTTTTTAAAAGTGGGTGTTAAATTGATCCAACCTCGTCCATTTTTTGAGACGTTATCGACAGTGTCTATACAAACTCTGATACCAATTTTTTTTTTTTTGGAGCAATATTAGCGAAATAATCGAATATTTTAACTTAGTTTTACAAATTTTGAGCGTAATAGGTGGGCGTGGCAAACAAATTTTCTTTGCCCTAAACCTAAGTTGGCGTAAGCACAGCTACTCCCTAAAATTTCATCAAAACCGGATGAATGGTTTAGACGCCCATTTGGTACAAAGATAGAAAGAAAGATAGAAAAAAAGAAAGAATAATTCATTTTTATATATATAGACAAAACAACTCAAGTTACATATATATCAAAAAAATATTAAACCATTTTAAGGTAAGTTTTTAGCCATTAAGTCAAATAGAGTTGGCGGTTTTAATACGTATGTAGATATTGTTTTTTGAGAAATGTAACGGGTTTAAAGAAACATTTTGTTTGTCATTAATGGGTGCTCTTGTATACAGTGATACGACAATAATTGTATTAAAGTGTTTCTTCATTTTGTTTTATGAAAATTATATCTGGGAAATAACAAACTGTTTCGAAATCCATTGTTACAATGTTATAATTATTCAAATCTTACACGCAAGGCAGTAATTATGCATTTTTCGTTACACGAGTATGTAAATGGTTATATTGTAAATATCGAATTGAATTAAAAAATGTGTTGAAAACCGAATGGGCATTTGGGGAACCTTTTGTGGGGAACCTCTCCTCGACTAAAGACATAAAATAGACACAAAATAAATTAAATCAAGTAAAAAATTATTATCAGTCCTACCGACTATTTCAAATGCAACACATTGTTAAATACCACAATCAAATTCATGATTTAAAAATTTTTATTATATATTTTTTAAAATTAAATTGTTATAAACAAAAAACATTTTTGTTTTAATTTTAATAATGTATAAAATCATAAATGCTAATTTACATACATATATCCATACTTAGGAGATGAATTTTAACACGACACTATTCTTAAAAAGCTGGTAGGTCATTTCGACAAAGTCGTGAGGATAACTACATACATGTTGAGCAAGATCCACGCTAGAGGATTAGGGTGGCTCTAAAGTTTTCTAATGATTGTTCTAAATATTTTAGATTGTGCTCTCTAAATAATTTCTATGTTGTTAGTTCTGGCTATGCCCATATTTCAACACCAAACGTCCAAGTCGGTTTTAAGATAATGTTATACAATAGTAATTTGTACTGAATTCTTAATAGGGATTTTTGATTTACTAGCTAATCTGCATTGGCTTTTATATTAATTTCAATTTTACGTGTTACGTCATTCAAAAGAACAGACGTGTTTTAATTTAATGCCCAATGCAACTCTACAAAGGTTTTAGGCCCAGAGCCACAAGAAAAGAATTAAATTAAAGTAAAAAAAAATCATTGTCGAAAAAATAAAAATTTGTTGGTCGAATAAAATGTCGTATGTAATAGCACATTTAAAAAATTATAATGGCAGTTGGTTGATCCAGATAAAGATATGCTTATCACCATAGACTTCTGGCCTGTAATATGAAATATTTGCAGCCCAACCGCTACGGTAAATGAAAAGGCGGCTGGGCTTGACCAAAAGCAAATTCAACAATCATATTGGGAGTAACTTGGTCGGAATTAATCTCTATAAAAAGGTGCTATATTGCGAAGGAAGAGTGGAATAATTTATACGAAATCTACCTATTTAACCCGAATAGACCGAGCGCACCCATATGGTAACGCAAAACATACTAACATTCAAATCATTGTAGCAACCTGTTTATTCAAATACTTTAATTAAGAACTATGTTTTTTCAACACACAGACTCCTAGTTACTTTTTTAAAATGCAAAAAGTCATTTGTGTATTGCGTTTGCGAGTGAGAAGCTATTTTTGAAATGTTGAGAAACAATAGTGTAAGTTAATTGATATTTTTGTTTGTGTTAAGTTTTTTAAAATTAATTTCTTAAATTCAAATAAATAAATATTTCTTTTTTATTTGCGCATACAAATATTCTGACATAAATTTAATTTTGCTATATTTTTATTGAACTTTATTTAAACGTTACCATGTGGCGCGACATAGAATTTGTTTATTTTTTTTACATATTTTTATATATTTAATGTATTTTTTTAAAATTGATTTCCGGATAACGTATGTGCTACCGGAACTATTCGAGAATATTTGCCCAGTGGCCGATAAAAAAAATTTAAAACTAGAGAATTATCTTCTCATATACCCTTCGCCATTTTAGTGACTCCAAAAATGTGTTTTTTTAGCACATAAGTGCTACATTTCACTATTATAAATCGGCATTGTTCTTATCGGATCACGCCCATTTTTGGTTAGTAGTTTTGTGTTCCTACCAAAAAGTTAAATACCGAATTTGAACTGGTTATTTAAGCTGCAGCTATTTTTAATATTTTTTTCCGCATGGAAAGGTGTACTTTGTATGGAAGGTGAGCGTAGTTCCTATCCGATCACGCCATGAGGAGTTTTTTGTTACTACTGATGTTTTTAATACCGAATTTGAACTGGATTTCTTCACTGGAACTAGTTTAATCAATTTTTGTTTTCGAATGAAAAGGGGTGGTTTGTATGGGAGGGGGTAGAAGTTTTGATCCGATCTTGCCCATCATATAACCCCTTAGCCCCCGCTTGGAGAATAAAAGCTCAAATATCAAATTTCAACTCGATAGCTCTTAAACTACGGCTGTAATCGCTGGAACAGACGGACAGACAGATGGACGGACGGACATCGTTAAATCGACTCAGAATCCGATATATATATATATATGTATATATATATATATATATATATATATATATATATATATATATATATATATATATATATATATATATATATATATATATATATATATATATATATATATATATATATATATATATATATATATATATATATATATATATATATATATATATATATATATTCAATTCAGTGATTTCCATTGCATCCAAAGCTTTTAACATCAACCGATTTTAGAGGGTTCTTCGATATTCTAAAGTTGAAAAAAGGAAATAAACGTTCAACGGCCATGTATTGTAACACAGTTCAATAAAAAAATGTGCGGTGTTGATCGCTTAGATCTAAACGTAAGCCTTTATCTAGTGGATTATCGAGGAAAAAATGGTGGATCAGTATTTTCACTTGACGACTCGACGTCTCTGTGCAAAATGTTTGGCAGCTACAGTGAAAAGGCTAAAATGAACTAGAGTTTAAACGACAGATAGCTATATACTACAGCAAGCGTTACGGGGAAATACCAAAACAAACCGGATGTGTTCCACGTCCTTTAAGGCAATATGACGACGATTCCGTTAATACTTCACTTCACTACGATGGACATGATTACCTTGTCATACCTACCACGAAAAGAAGACATTATGCTGGCAATTTATGTAAAACAAGTGGTCGTACTGTTTGCGATAAGTATGGTATTGGTATATGACCATGTAAAAATTTAAGTTTTTAACTAACTTTTCCCAATATATCATATTTATAAAGAAAAGTCTAGCAATTTACTTATATTTGCGAAAAACCTTGGTAATGCCTGGCGTTACCATATGGTAACGGTCCTTTCTGGCCAAGTCAGGAGCAAAACAAAAAAATCAGGTATGAGCGGTATTTACCAAGCATTTGTAGGTATAGATAAAACCACTTTTCTTGAAAAACTAAAACCACAATCATTACGGTCTATACGGGTTAATCTACTATTTAAACAATTAGTTCGGTTTCAGTTTACACATCTAGAAAAATATTCAAATCAAATTAATTCGTTTTGCAAAATTCCTTAAAACTTAAAAGCAATCGACGTGGTGATTCCTAATGATCTTCTTATAATTTTGTTGCTGAGCAGTCTGCCTACCGAAATGAAAACTTTAATGTTGCAATTGAAAGCCGAGTCGATTTGCTACCGTTAGATCAATAAAAAATCAAAATTTTAGAAGAGAAGCAAAACTACTTCAAGCGGGGAGCAGATGTTTGCGGTTAAAACATCGAAGCAGAGAAGAAGCGACAGGTATTCAAGACAGCAAGCAGGACAGCATGCGTCGGAGAGTGCAAAAGAGCGTAGAAAAGAAAGCATACGAATGTGTCTTGCGTAGCAGCAGTTGTTCTCAGTGCAAACGGAACTGTACTTAACAAAAAAACATTTCTTATTTCGAGAAGCATTCACAAAAAGTTTTGCTCGCATCTGGTGAGAGCGTATTAGCACAAGGTATGAAAATGTAACAATTAAATCAGTATTTGCTGACATTACTTTTTGTGGCGTATTGTTCGTGCCGGAGTTAAGTTCTAATTTTTTATCAGTGAGTAAAATAATTAGTAACTTTAACTAAGTGCATTTTACAAAAAATAAGCCATTCGTCAAAACTAAATTTGCCAAAACAATTATTGTTGCTGAATTGAACGATTTAATATTTTCAACGCAGCTTTTGAATAATGCTATGCTTACGGTAGAAAAATCTAAATGTGATTTATAGCATAGGCGCTATAGCCATCTAAAAGTTAGTGATTTTTATTTGTTGTCCAGTAAAGAAATGGTTCGAAGTATGACAGTAAACATGCCAGCAAATTGTTCTTCTTCTTCTTTTCTCATTCGTTTAATGCATACAATATAAAACACCAAACGATAGTAGCGTACATCCCCCCAAAAAAACGGCATCACCGAAAGGGCAAATAAACCTTTAGTTGAAATGGCCCGGTGCATGCTCGCTGACTCGTCGTTAATGCAGAGTTCGTAGTCTGAAGCAATTAGCACTGCGAAGAATTTATGAAACCGAGCGATAACGAGAGTTTCAAAGATGTCGTATGAATACTGGTTTGGGCGAGTACCTTCAGTGGCTCATTTATAAACGTTTGTCTGCGATACAGTAGCATTAGATAAGCGCTGTATGAGATCTAAATTTGATACTCTGAGCAATCTAAAGTAAAAAGGTTGTATAACAAACCTCAAAGGTAAATTTTTCACAGCAAGAGATGTCATTTTCTTTGAAAATTCGTTTTCTGAAGGTAATATGTCTGCCGTGACTTGCAGTTGGCCTCAAGTACAAAATAACAATATTTTTTTTCTTTGATGTTGGTCATGAAGTTATAACTGTTGGTCAGCAAATGTTGCGTTACCTTACCTTGTTTTAGAGCTGACTTCAACGTTTTTCAGCCTTATTGAGTTTTTGTTTACACGTAGGAGATCTGCATTGTTGCCATTCTCTTCTGCGTCGGCTTTTCTATAACTAACTTTGCAATTTCTAAGTTGGTTATAATTTTTCTATTAACGTAGACTGTAATTTACTGTTACTTAGTATGGACACCATTACTGCTGGTATGAGCATCATTCTCAATATATTTATGTGATCATCTATATCTCTTTCGTGAATAATTAATGGAACAATATTAATCTGACTGACAACATGGCATTGTATACACTTGTATATTATTCTCTAAATGCTAAGACCCCATGATGCGCTAGGTCGCATTGGTCTGTACATAAATAGCATTTAATTACACAAGGCCCTATAATGAGCTAGGTCGCATTGGCCTTCCCCAACAATTTGAACTTTTTCACTTAAGGCCCTATGATGCGTTAGGTCGCATTGGCCCTCTCCAGAAATACCAACAAGTAAAAGTAAAACCCAATGATGGGCTAGCTCGCATTGGTTTTCTTCGAATCTATATTTGTATAAATCTTCATCACATGATTTAAGGTCCCATGATGCACTGTATGGCATTGACCACGATGTTCGCTGCCTATGCAAATATATATATGTAATTTTTGTTTTACTCGGAATTTGTAATTAATTTTTGTTATCTTTTATTTTCGCTATCCACTAATTTTATGAAAACTACAATTATTTTACAACTACAGTTGCTTCAGAAGTGTAATGTATCGTTTTAGTTTTAAGATTTGAATATTTATTGTTAGTTCTTAAGTGAAGTAGACCCAATATATAAATGAATTTATTTAAAAAAATAACTAATATATTTTTCATATTTCAACCAGTTCGTTCTTGGAAATGTAAGCCTAAAAGGAGATTTAGACTTAGAATCGTGTATGTAAAAATATGTTGGAGAATGATCAGAGAAG
This sequence comes from Suillia variegata, assembly GCA_949127995.1. Classification (NCBI taxonomy): domain Eukaryota; kingdom Metazoa; phylum Arthropoda; class Insecta; order Diptera; family Heleomyzidae; genus Suillia; species Suillia variegata. The sequence goes on from OX421843.1 coordinate 24,628,975, forward strand.
AGCTCGCAGATTGTTTCAGAAGCAATGATGTTCCGATTAAAATTTTTAGTAACTCAAAAATCAAATAAATCGGGTATTTTTGATGAGTCGGGATAACCAGTATGTATGTTTAACATTGTAGTCACCAGCTAATAGAAATCTTTGACCTAATTTTCATCCTTGCCCAAGTTTACAAATTTTAAAATATAAACAAAATAATTGTTTTGTAAAAAGTGCGAATTAATAATAATATTAAAAGTGGTCGCTATTAACCCTCAACGGTCCTAGGGTTAATTCTGACCTTATTTTTTTTATTTGTAAATATCTCGATTGTTTGTCGAACGAATTGACCATTATTTTATGACTTATTATTTTATTTAAACGGCTTATGTTCACTGTTACAGTTACGTCCCGTATTTATTATATGTGGTTACTTAAAACTAGATGAGTTTATTACTGCAGTTGCAACAATCAGAGCAAGTTTGAAGAAACAAAAGTCTACTTTACTTGGCACAGTTCGCAAAAACAAAAATTTCATACCTCCTTATATTTTGTATTTGAAACGGCAACCTATTGGCTCATCACGAGTTTTGTTCGATCATTCTCTGGATGCTACTATTGTTTCATATATGCCAAAGCAGAACCGTATAGTAGTGCTTTTCAGCACAATGCACCATGATAACAAAAAACCAGAAATGATTCTTGAAAATAACAAAAAAAAGGGTGGCGTTGACTCACTTGATCAAATGGTCGGCAGTTACACATACAAGCGAAAGGTATTATGTATTACTTTATACCAAAATTAGCTATCATTAGCAAATTGTTATAACTCAACTAATATTCATTATTGCCTCAGGTTAATCGGTGGCCAATGGCCGTTTTTGCGAATATAGTCGATGTATCCGCGTTCAATGCACACGTCATATAAACATTCGTAAATCCTTTATATAAGCAGAAAGTGGTTTCATACCGTCGTCTTCTTTTATAAAACATTTATCCACTGCAATGATCACATCTCACATAGAGCGGAGAAAGGACTTACCATCTGGTGGGAATGCGGCTGAGTTTGTCAAGCAAATACAAAAGAATGAGAAATTTTCAGTGGAAATGCCTAAGTCAACTTTAGCGAAATCTTGGATATAAACGGGAACAAATACTCGGCTAAGTGCAATTCCTGGCAAAAAATTTATCTGCCCAGCCCATTAAAAAAAATAATCACCTGTTCACAATGCCATACACAATAAAACAGAAATAAGTTTAAAAATACGCTCATATGCTAATAAAAATATCATCAAATATATTATAACATATACGAAATACTTCAATATACTAAAGATATCTTAATTAAAGTACTGAATACTTTCATCTGCCCATGATAGACATAGGGTCAAAATTGACCCTAAGATCCAATATGTAAAACCGTTAAAGGTTAAAAACAAAAATTATAGTCGTGTTGCTGGTAGTGTAGAAAGCAAAAAACCCAGTCTATAGGCGATCTTGGGACAATTCGAGGAAACACATCTATTACTTAGGTGATTGAAAATGGAACATTTCAAGAGATATTAAAGCCTAAAAATTGCTTTAAAGTGATTGGAATAATTTTGGATAGAGATACTGACGTAGAAGAAGATTTGGATGTCGGTTTGGATGATGATGCTTGGGAGGCAGAGTTCTAAATCAACGATAGAGTTGATAAGACAATAAGTAGAGTTTTAAATGAAAGATTCAATGCTGGTAAATCTTTGTCACTCTACTTCGATTGCTTTATATACAAATACTTCTGGATCACATGATATCATTCATACAAAGACAAAATTATAAACGAAGCAGAAAAACTAAACGGATATGGTCCTAAATCTAAGACTTCCAAGAAAATCTTGTAGCGCTAAAAGAACTTAGTTCTGGATAAATCTACGATTACATTTTTTGTTCCCGACTAGAAGTAAATCTCAAAAAGCTTGACACGTCTTTTTAATTCTTCGAATACTTTTTTGACGATACTATATTATTACAACTTCCTCTTTTACAACCAATTCGGAAATTCGTCAATTTATTGGGATTTCATTTTTATTTCTTTCGCAAGTAACGCTTAAGCACTTCAAATATCTTCAAAGATACTTTTCTGACCTTCATATAAATTCCGTTGATGTGCGTTATTAGTTCGTGTCGTTCTGTAATGTGTGTGAGGATGTTAAATGGATGTAAGTAAGTGTGAAAGTGAATAAGTTTTGGTATCGGGTACATATGCGATATTTTTGTTATGTTTGCAAAGAACGAGAGAGTGAGTTTGATTCAACCCGAATACAGGAATGAGAAATATAAAGATTGCGCAAACTGGCGTTGCCTCTCTCTGCGCATTACGTCACAAACCGACGAAGTCGATGCAAAATCAGGGTTGTGAACTTGATTGTTTTTTGTTTGTTTGTTTTGTGAGTCATTTGCTGCTCGCATTTACAAGCAATTTTATGTTTAATATTAGTAGATTTTATAAAGCAATAATATTGAGTTGCATACTTTTCGGTTTGCTGGCAATATCAATATTTTCGAACTGAAATTTAATGTATTATTTTTTATATAATTTTTTGTTAACAACTCTATGTGACAGAAATTGAGAAAAATACGTTTTCAACGTCACAACAATATTGACAGCAAAGTAACGGACCTGCGCAATGCGCAATTTCTTTATCGCTCAATCCTGCCCGAATATGCAGTGTTTGCAGAGTTCAGCTGCACAGGGAAAGGTCCTTTTTTTAGGTCCTCGCCTCGTCGACGCTCTCTATTGCGGAATCTGAGTGTGTGTGTTTTATAACAAGTGTTGAAGAAAAAAACTGAAAAGAGGGAAAAGATACACACTAAAGTTATGTGCTTCCTTCCGAAGATTTGTTTGATAGCACTTTAAGTGCTACAGTCAAGACTAAGAAAAAAAAAAAACAAAAAAAATAAGTGTTTGAACTAGGAAATTTGAATACAGAAAAACAAAAAACAAAACAATAAATAAATAATGAAAACAAAATAGAAAATTGAACTAATCAAACAATAAACAAGCAAACAAACAAAAAAGTCAGCAACAAAATATAGTTTAAAAAAAAGTATAACCAAAACAATACGTTTAAAAACAAAAACAAAAATTATGGATAAATAAGTGAGAAGGAAAAAAAAATCAAATTGTTTGTACCAAAAAAAAAAGCAAAGATCAATTGCATCCCGCAAACCCCCTTACCTACTAATGTTTTTTTACAGTAAGCTCTGCTGCTGATGCTGGTACCAATATCGGTGGACCTAAGCTTGGGTAAGTGATGCTATGATTTTTTTTGCTGCTCTCTTTTGTCTTCGTATTCGCTGCGACCGACTAAGCATCATAGTTTAGCGCCACGATAACCGTAGCATAAAGATTTTTTTGTTGGATTTTTTTTTGATTGTTGTTTAAAATAATAACATAAAAATAAGATTAAAAAACAAAAAAAGATAATACATATATATATTTTTTTTTTGTTACATGAATTTTACTATTTTAATTTGATCACTATTTTTGTTTGAACAGATAGGCGTAAAGATCAAACGGACATTTTAGATGTTCAATATGGTAAACAGACGAGCGTAGGGTTTCGACAGATGGACACAGCAGCAATTGGGAATAACGTAAATATAAACTGAGTCTTAACGTTGTTCACGGATATGTATCTGCTAGATTATAGATGAGGCTGGATGACTCAAACTGCTGGACAGTGACATCGTACAGATTTTTGTAAAAGGATTTGGTGGGGGTGTTTTCAAGTTGAATGTGCTTGAGTAAATGATGATGTATGTTGGTTTATATGTTGGGTTGAAAGATATAGACTGAGTAGGTGAATGTGAGTGCATTTAACTTGAATTCACGATTTATTAATTATTTTCTTTGTTATTTTTTTAAATTAAAGTTCAAATTTAAAGAGTTTTTTTATTGGCACATAAATTATTTTGTTTGAGTTGAAAATGTAAGTATTTGTCTGCAAGAACCTTCTCCGAACACAACGAGCAGTTGGGGCTAGCCACTGTGCCAACTGCGGCAAATAACACACAATGAATTGAGACTCATAACAATGGCGACCAACGAAATGGCACGGATTTATTTTTAAATTTAATTATCATTAATTTTTTTGTATATACTATATAAATTTGGACCGTTTACTTTATAAAATCTGCAGTATAAAAGCGCTTCAGTTCCGCGTTAAAAGGCTGGTAAACTTAGTGGCGATATTGCAGGGCCTACAAAGTACCTGTGATGTGTAAACATTTGCAGATTGCCAAAGCAAATTAAATATTTGGAAGTGTTGTTTTATTTTGATTACTTTATCGACTTCAGGGATGGGTATGGGTATGGGATTAAAATCAAGACTTTGGACTGTAACATACGAACTATTCTGACAACGTAAATGCGCATTAAAGTACTGTGGTAGGCACCAAATCACACCAATCATTTCTATAATACATTTATATTTTGTTGTTAGAGTAAATTTTAAACAAAATTTACTTTTTAAAGCATTATTTTTTTTACTTTTGTTAATAATTCTTTTAAGCTGTTGAGGTGAAATATAACAAAACACACACATTACGAATTATTTAAAATAAATTCGTTTGTAGTTTATTTCAAAGTTTACATATTTTTTGAATATATTTTTTGATTTTTATTTCTTTTTAATTTCGGTTTCCTTATATGATATAAATCTAAGTTTTTATTGAATTTTATTTATAGTTCTTTTATTTTTTAATATTTTTCTTAATTTTTTTATTACACTTATTAGTTTTATGGGTTTGGTTTTTTATATTTTATAAACTTCTTTGGATTCTGAATTTTAGGTTTTATTCATTTTATTATACAGTTTTTTTTTATTGGTAGTTTGAATTTCCTTTGAATTATTTTTGAGAAAAAAAGGTTTCCATTGGCCATTGAATTAGGCGTTAAAAATGTATTTTTTATTTTTTTGAATGTAATTAATAGCTTGTGTAACGTGCGTTTGTGCAATTTTTTCTGAGGTGAATGGGTGACGAAGTAAATGAAGCTAACAATCAAAAAAAGAAGGCAGTGAAAGCGTTAGAAGTTTTTGCAGAAGAAAAGCAAATAACACGCAGTAGGTCCCGAGCACTTAATCAACAAATTGTTGGCTCCTATTATATGCAGATAGATACAGGCATCGAAAAGAAAAGAGTAGATTAGACACCTGTAGACTATTTAAAACGCTCGACAGTTATTGCTACAAAATCAGCGCTTATTAAATCATGTTGAAGATATACAAGGGCAGATATTGGTGTTAAGTAATAGGGTCGAAGAAGTTGACGCTCGCTCATTGAGAGAGAGAACGATACCAATACACGCATCAACACCAAGTCAAAGCGCTAGACGCGTGGAAGGTCATTTAAATGATGAAGGTAGAGATATAATAATAGGTAGTACTGAAGGAAGCGGAGTACCAATTGTAGCAACGTCACGCTCAAATGAAGGCAATTGGCGAAAAATAGTCGACCTTGACAAGTGGCATCTAAAGTTTGACGGGTCTGCTAAAGATATTTCAGTTGATAGTTTTATTTTTAGAGTTGAACGTATGCGGCAGCAATACAACATAACAGAAGCACAATTGTTTACAGATTTCAACTGTTTACTTATTGGTCGTGCGCGTGAGTGGTACTGGCAGTTATTGGAGGATAACGTCAGTAATTGTGATTTTAATTATTTTTGTTTGAGCAGATAGGCGTTAAGATCAGACGGACGTTTTAGATGTACAATATGGTAAACAGACGAACGTAGGGTTTCGACAAACGGACACAGCAGCAATAGGGAATAACGTAAATATAAACTGAGTCTTAACGTTGTTCACGGCTATGTATCTGCTAGATTATACATGGGGCGGGATGACTAAGACTGCTGGACAGTGACATCGTACAGATTTTTGTAAAAGGGTTTGGTGGGGGTGTTTTGGCTTGTTAAGAAAGCTGCCAACGGCACAAAACAATTAAAAACATTCTTAAATTTAAATAATAAAAATCAAAACAAAGAAACAAACAAAAAAAAAACAAATAAAAAATCAATAATAACAAAAAACACCAACAATACCAGTGGAGAGATCTCCAGCTCGAGAGAGATGTGACTCGATGGCAACAACAAAAACTACACCAGTTCAAACACAAAAACAAAAAATATTTTCTCCGCGAAAAAACCAACAGTCAAAAAAACGATGTTTTGGCTGCTGAAATAAAAACAAAAGGGAGATCGAGTCCTATGTCGTGGAGCGCGGAATGTGTTTCTCTCGCTATCCCAACAACGCAAGGGTGTGGTGACATTTCCCCGGAAAGACTTAACACCAAAAACGTTTTTGGTGATGGTCAGCGCCATCTGTCAATTAACCACGAAATGGCGCCATCTACATAGCACATTCAACAACAAAAATTCAAATTAATAGACAGAAAGAACAAAGAACAAAGCAAAATGAAACAAAGCGATCAGAGAGACAAAGTAAGAAAAATGCATACACATTTGCCAGAGACGCAACGATTTTGGAACGAGACAGACGTGATATTCCTGAGCACAATTTGCTTTTAACGAAAATATCAGTTTTGACATTTATTTTCAATAAATACACATTTTTAATTACATTCAATTAGCCGACTTTTATTTTGCCGTCACATTGTTTCCAAAATCGTCTCTAAAGTTTTATTTTGCCTTTGCCAATGTTTGCTGTAAATCGCTGCCAACGTCGACGAAGCAAAAAATCGCGGAATTTTCCAGACAAAGTTAAAAAGACAGCACGTTTTCTACAACAACAACAGCAGTATAATTTTCGAGACTTCGTTAGATGAATACTAGGAACAAGCGCAGAATGCAAAAGGAAGCTTCAATGTCTGGGGAAAGCGATTCGGACGACTTGAATCGCACTGCCGTGCAGGCTGCCGTGAAGGCTACCGTGCAGGCTACCGTGTCCAACGACCAACTCAACTCGATATTGTCAGGAATTTCTCTGCTGCAGAAGTCTCTAAACGACCTACGCCGGGATACATTTCGCGAGATGGATGAACTTCGAACGCAAGTACGTGCAGATGCTGCTGGTAACCAGTTTTCATTGAAGCCGCCGCTTACTGACCACGTGAAGAATAACGACCGTGTGCTGGTAGATGTAATAAAGATGACTTATTCATCAGGAGCTGGTGCTCCGCCGCCACCAGCACATGGTTTACGAGAGTTTGCGCTGCCGCCGCAGCAACCGCCACAGCCAAGGTCAGGTGTTTCAACCGATTGCATGTTTCAGCAACATGTTGCTATGTCGTCAGCATCATTGCAGTCGACTTCAATTGTTTGGCCAAACGCGTTGCATCAGCAACAAGCTGCTACGCCGCCGCAGTATTTGCAAGCAGCCCATAGTGTGCCAAGATTATCGTTTGTGGACGATAATTCTGCCAAATTGTTTCAATTACCAGTCTTTAGTGGGAATCCTGAAGAATGGCCATTATTTAATGCTGTTTTTATTGACTCTTCAAATGAGTTTGGTTACAACAACAAACAAAATCTGATTCGCCTGCAGAAAGCTCTTAAAGGTGATGCAAAGGAGTCGATTTTATCTATGCTGATATATCCAGAAAATGTTTCGCAGATAATGACTGAGCTTGAATTTAATTATGGACGGCCTGAACTATTAATACGAACCCAAATGGAAAAGATTCAGCAATTTCCGCAAATATTTGACAATCGCCTGGAAAATATATTGCCTTTCGCCAACAAGGTAAGGAATATTGTTGCATTTTTTAAATCAAGTACGCTGAATCAACATCTGATGAATCCTATGCTGCCTGAGCAACTTGTGGTTAAGTTGCCGCAATCGAAGCAGTACGAATGGGCACAACATGCCGCTTGTATTGTGCCATATCCAACTATAGAATCATTTGCCGATTGGGTGAGTGGTTTGGCCAAAGTAATCAGCCTCATGCCATGTAGTTCGATTACAAATTTTCGTCCAAGCTCCCTGCCTACTGCGCAGTCTCGACAAAGCCATGCACCGCAGCAGCAGCAGCAGCCGCGCACTACACAAGCAAATCATCAAGCCGTACCTGGAGCAGTACGCAGAGTTTTATACAGCAATGAGAGCACATCAAACGGCATTTATGACAAGCGTTCTAAGTGCATTCAGTGCAGCCAAAGTCATAAACTTGATGAATGCACCGATTTTAAGAATCTCAAAATCGACGATAGGTGGACTTTCGTTAAGAAAAATTTAATATGTTTCGCCTGTTTATGCAAAGGGCATGGGTTGGCAAACTGCCGCAAGAAAATTGCTTGTGGTGTCGACGACTGCAAACGCATGCAACACAAACTTTTACACAACAAGGTAGAGCTGCCAGTGCAGGGGCAGCCACGTGAGCACGTCCTCAACTGTCGCTCAAATTTTCAGATAGGACAACTATTTAAAATTATGCCCGTCACCCTTTTTGGTCCTCAAGGTAGCATGTCCACTTATGCTATGATTGATGAAGGATCGTCTTTGTCCTTGCTTGAAGAAGATGCCGCAGAAGCCCTCGTCTTAAAGGGGCAATCACAACAGCTTATTCTTCAATGGCTTGGAGATAATACCACAACACAACAATCCAAAAAGGTCGCTTTTGGTATAAAGGGAAATTATGCCAACGCTGCTGAGTTTCATTTGAAAAATATTAGGACCGTCAAAGGGTTAAATCTGCCAACACAATCGTTCAACAAAGACATGTATGAACATTTATCTTCGCTCCCAATTGCAAACTACAACAACATAAAGAAAGTCTTAATGTTAGGCTTGGACAACTGCCACTTGGGGATCTGTAAAGGTGTAGTTGAAGCCAAGTTAAATGAACCTGTCGCAGCGTTTACAAAATTAGGTTGGGTGGCATTTGGGCCTGTGAATCAACGTGACACAAGTCAAAGATTTTTTCACGCTCGCGAATTACAAACTTTGACACAATTGCCCAAAACTGTAGAAGACTATTTGATGTTAGAGAACCTAGGAGTCAACAACAGCGCAGTTTTATTAGAATCCGATGAAGATAGCCGCGCAAGAGACATTTTAGCCGATACAACAAAATTCACTGATCAGCGATACGAGGTCGGTCTCCTTTGGCGCAGCGACGGCATAGAGCTTCCATCAAACTTCGAAACTGCAAAGCAACGTTTAATAAACGTTGAAAGAAAAATGTACAAGGATCCTGAATATGCCGAAAAATATAAAACAGAAATAAACAAATATATTAACAAAGATTATGCCCGACTTTTAACTGACGATGAGGCTGCGTGTGAAGGTTCGCGCACATGGTACTTGCCGCACTTCGGGGTAGTTAACCCAAATAAGTCACAAAAATTAAGAATAGTATTCGATGCCGCTACTGTCACCTCGGGTGTGTCTCTCAACTCTAAGTTATTGAAGGGGCCAGAGCACGCTAAATCACTTTTAGCCATTCTTTTTAAGTTTCGCCAACGCAAAGTTGCAGTAGCCGGAGACATTCAAGAGATGTTCTCGCAAATTCGAATAAGAGCTGATGACCAAGATTCTCAACGTTTCCTTTGGCGCGATTGAGACACCACGAAGCCAATACAGACGTATTGCATGACATCCATGATCTTTGGAGCAGCTTGCTCACCATGCTGTGTCGAATATATAAAAAGTACAAGTATAGCCATGTACAGCGATAGCATGACACAAGGTGCAAGCGCACTAATACACAACACATACGTAGATGACATCGTTGTTAGTCTGGACGATGAAGAGGGAACAGAGACAACTTGTTTAGAAGCAAAACAAATTTGCGCTGCCGCTGGATTTAATTTACGCAACTTTGTCTCAAATAACAAGAAGGTGCAAGCCACGCTGAATGGGAAAGACCAATTCCATGAAAATATGTTTACTATGGACCGGCAATGCGACACTGAGAAAATATTGGGTCTATTTTGGAATACGACACTGAGAAAATATTGGGTCTATTTTGGAATACTGACGACGATACTCTGAGATTCAACTTTAAATTTCATAAAGTGCCATGCGCCGTTTTGTTGCAGAAGAAACCGCCAACAAAGAGAGAAATGCTTAGCCTTATCATGTCCGTCTTCGATCCAGTTGGGCTCCTGGCAAATTTTATGATATTTACTAAATTAATGCTTCAATCCACTTGGAAGCTAGGAATCGGCTGGGATGACGAGATTCCTGTTCAGCTTTGTGAGCAGTGGTGGAACTGGTGGAAGGAGTATGGCAACGTAAAGAAATTTTCTGTTCCTCGTTGTGACTCATCTTTGCCTCCGAAAAGCAATGGCAGATCGCCCAAAACCTAAAAGACAGACTATGGAAAAGGTGGACTGTCGAATATTTGCCAAGCCTACTTCAACGTTCCAATTGGTTATAATTTGTGATCCGAACCAACCGAGGAGCCAATGGACAAAAGGACGAGTGACTGAAACCCACAAAGCAAAGGATGGGCAGGTTCGGACCGCTGATGTGCTGACGGCGCAAGGACAAGTACGACGACCTGTCAGCAAGCTAGCCGCTTTAAATTTTGGTGAAGTCCCAGTGAACTTCACGAGGGGCGGAATGTCAGCGCCATCTGTCAATTAACCACGAAATGGCGCCATCTACATAGCACATTCAACAACAAAAATTCAAATTAACAGACAGAAAGAACAAAGAACAAAGCAAAATGAAACAAAGCGATCAGAGAGACAAAGTAAGAAAAATGCATACACATTTGCCAGAGACGCAACGATTTTGGAACGAGACAGACGTGATATTCCTGCGCACAATTTGCTTTCAACGAAAATATCAGTTTTGACATTTATTTTCAATAAAAACACATTTTTAATTACATTCAATTAGCCGACTTTTATTTTGCCGTCACAGTGATCATATCCCCAACGAAAAATTAAACCTGCAACATGACTCACAAAACGACTACCAACAACTCACATCTCAGCAGCAAAAACATCTATTGCAAAGCCAACAACAGATTGGAGCACTACCTTCGGATAAGGAACAAACCGCAACGACGCCATCTGTAAGTATGTCAATAAGTGAGCGAACCGCATTGGTAAGTAGGCCAAAAGAACCGGCAGTACAGACTGGTATGGATCGCTACATACTAGTTAAACGGAAACTAAGTCCACAAAACGGGAATAAACGTAATGCTCCTAAAATGACAAAAATAAATTATGATGAACCATCTGATCCCTTAAAAAATAATAGGTTTGCTCCATTAGGTGAAAAAATTTAGATAAATCAAATATTGATACGGAGGCTGCTCCTAGTGCTAAAAGCACCAAACCGCCGCCAATCTACTTGCGCGAGCGTAGCTCAAATGAGTTGGTTACCAATATTAGACGACTTATCGGGAGTAATAATTTTTATATAGTCCCTTTGACTAAAGGGGACATACATGAAACCAAATTACAAATCTACACTGAGAGTAATTACCGTATTATTTCTAAATTTCTAAATGATGATAATAAAAACTACTACACATATCAGCTCAAAAGTAGCAAAGGTCTAGTAGTGGCCATTAAAGGCATAGAGTTCAGTGTAGATTCTAATTAAATTAAAGAAGCATTGGAAGAAAAAGGGTTTGGAGTAAAAGTTGTGATCAACATAATAAATAAAAACAAAATTCCGCAACCTATGTTCAAAATTGAGTTAGACCCTAATTCAACCAATTTAAAAAAAAAACAAAACTCATGCTATCTATGAGCTAAAATACTTACTGCACCGTAGTACTTACTGCATCAGTAGAGGAACCACATAAGCGCAGTGGTCCGGTACAATGTGCAAATTGTCAGGTACACGGACATACGACGTCATATTGCACACTGCGCACAGTATGTGTATCCTGTGTAATCTCTATCATTCCTCCAAGTGTACAAGTAATAAAAATGAACCAAATTCGAAAAAAATTCAATAATTGTGGTGAATTATATAGGTTGTCCTGTATACAAAGACTTGCTGGATAAATTAAATGAACGCAAGCAAGCAGTTCGTAATCAACCTGAATTTGTCCCCAAAACTTTGTTAAGCAACATAATAGTACATCAAATGCACCTAACCAAGTAACTCAAAATATATCGTATGCAAGTGCACTAAAATCAGGAACAGAACAAGTACCTCAAATCATACCCCAAGCATCTGGAGTGCTGGAGTCCATGATTTTAAACTTAACGCAATTCTTGACACAATTTATATCTACAATGCAAAGTATGCTCCAAGACATGATTAGAACACAAAATCAAATGTTGCAAGTTTTATTGGCTCAAAAATTAGTTCTTTAAATATTTGTTTATGGAATGCAAATGGCGTTAGCCAACATAAACACAAAATCAAGAAATTGATGTCATGCTTCTTGCTAAAACTCATCTTACAAGCAAATATAACTTCGGCATAACAGGTTACACACTATATAAGAGAAACCATCCAGATGGCAATTATCATGGAGGAACTGCAGTTCTTATAAGAAACCGAATAAAACACCATGCCTTAGAAACATATTCGAAAAGCTATCTGCAAGCTACCTCAATATGCGTAAAATGCAACGGAGGAACTTTAACACTTAAGCATCGACTGAGAAGAGAACGGCAACACAAAGATCCCCTTTTGCTAAGCAGTCTCGCTGATGCTACGAGAAAACTTAAGGATGCCCTAAAGCTAGAAGAAGACAAAGACCAAAGTAACTATGTGAAAAGATTATCACCTCTGTGTACAACAAAGTTTTCACTGTGGAAGGCAAACAAGAAGATAAATTAACCTGTAGAGGGCGAATCGCCAATCAGAACTCAAGATGGTAACTGGGCACGCAGCGAAGGAGAAAAAGCCATAGCATTTGCTAACTACTTGAAACAGATTTTCAAACCAAATCAGTCTTCTCGTAGATTTGTGATTCCTTCTTTAACTAACCTTTCAAATTATAGAACAATGTCAGTTGTTTTAAACCGTAATGAGGTTAATGATATCATACAAAACGACCTAAATCCAAAAAAAAAATACCTGGTCCTGATCTTATAACTCCGAAAATTATTATTGAACTACCAAGTACAGCGGTTGAGCTTATCACACTACTATTTAATGCGATTTTTCGAACTGGATACTTTCCGATGGCGTGGAAAAAATCTCTTATTATAATGATACCAAAGCCTGGAAAGGACAAAACATTACCTTCCTCCTACAGACCTATAAGTCTACTTCCGTGCCTGTCCAAACTTCTCGAGAATTTTCTACTATCAAAACTAACACTTTTAATTGATCGAAACATTATACCATCCCATCAATTTGGCTTCCGCAAAAACCATGGAACCATAGAACAGGTTTATCGTATAACTAATGTGATAAGAAAATCCTTTGAGATTCGAGAATACTGCTCAGCAATTTTTCTTGATGTTGCTCAGGCATTTGATAGAGTATGGCATGAAGGTCTTGTGTACAAATTAAAGTGTTCTCTCCCTCCTAGCTTTCATAAGATACTAGGCAGTGGCTAAATATGGGACAGATAAGTTTTATATAAGAATATAAATCCAGAAAAAAGATAGAAAGATTTTAAAAATGACCTAAACTCCGAACTCATCATTTTGTGGGATTCTCAATATATTCATATGTCTATATTCATATGTCTATTAAATAAAGATCATGGTAGGGAGGGCACAAAGGGAAATAGAAACCTGATAATTAGCATGAGTGTTTTTTTTGTATTAGTTTTCGTTTATATATAGATTTTCATTTTAGTTCATTTTGTTGTCCGAGCATTATAAAATTCCGTTTCAGATTATTTTTTTGAAGTTTTTTTGTTTCCCCACGTATATTTCTTCGTTAGTAGGATACGCCATAGTAGACTAGCCCTTACGTGCAGCCGCTAATACTACTATGCACATGAAACCGGAAATCCTACCATTACAAATCCCACTCAATATACTCCCGCCGATATCTCTTGAATCGTAAAATCACTACAGAACAAACGCCAATAATTTAGCCACTTACTGCACTATCTTCAGTGTATGCATAACTTTTGAAGATCTCCATTTATTCCACACATGCCAAAAAATTAAAAAAGATTTTAACATAAAATAATGCAGCAACTGCTTTTGAAACCACACAGCAAGTATATCAGACATACCAAATCAAGGCTGTTATTCATGTTAAACCAACTAATTCTAACTTATCGAGTTCCTAACAGAGTCAACCACATATGTAATGCTGGTTTCTGAAACCTCTTTTACTAAAAACCATATATCAACATTCCGGGGTATTAGGGATCCGCGAAATTATGGATTTCTTAAAAATGATTGGATAAATACGCCGCAAATGGCAGAATCACAGATCTCCTTCTCTGAAAAAAGCGCTGCTCCACATCACCAAAAGTCTTCGAAAGTAGCTCAAGTAGAAATCTAAAAGAAACTTTGCACAATTCGTTGTCTAACGCAAACTAACGCGCGGGTTGAAAGTAGTTTAATGCAATTCCTGGTAAGTCGTTAATGCAAGCTTGCAATCCAAATAGCTATAATCCATTGTTGTAAATGAAAAGTATTGTAACGTTAAAGTACACAAAACATTAGTGAGTTCAAATTAATTTAAATTTCTCCAGTAGATTAACTTATCAATTATATCATATTACTACGCTTGCTGAACATTTTGACTTTGCATTTTGGTAATTGGACCTGAACACTACTTTTTCTGGTTTTTAGATATTTTCAAACATAACTCTAAATAATTATATATTGTACATTATTTATTTTTTTATTGAAACATTTTAAATAAGGTACAATAAAAGATGTAAAAAAAAATTAATAGTCGTATTCTGGCATTTTATTGACGTTATAATTTTTCATTTTGGTATTCTTGATAAAACTTGACAAGAGAAATCTCTTTCAATTTTCCACAACGTGGTAAAAAAATTTTTTATGATCACCTATTAATATCTGTCAAACTGTAAAATTTTAAATATAAGTAAATCCAATTGACGAAACGTTTTTTTATATTTTTTAATTTAATTTGTTTGAAAAATAATTATTCCCTTTTCTCCCTGCATCATTATACCTGAGACTATGGTATGTGGAGGTCCAAATTACGGGGAAGTAGAATTATTGTATATAAAACCACAGTGTCGTACCTAGGAATTCTGGCGCCCGTGGCAAGAGTAGATATTGTCGCTCTTTCAAAATATTTTTAGATACATTTTTTTTATTTTACGAAATCGTACTTGTTGAAAGTTGAAAAATTTTCTAAAATTGTACAGTACATTTTCTTCATGAAAGCAGATGTAGAAGCAAAAAAAAAGGTACTCACTTAAAATAAATGTCGCCCTAAAGCTTCTTCCAAATGCCGCCCTTACAAAGTAGCGCCGGGGCAATTGCCCCGCCCCCCTCTAGATACGAGCCTTTAAAACCAGTTGTATTATCTCTTTATAAAAAAATAATTTAATAATATCACATTTATAAAAATAAATAATTTCTTAGACTACAACTAGTCAAATGAATAACGATCAGTTAAAATATAATATTATTTATAAAGCATCCAACTTCCTCAATTTTGAAAGTAACATTAGCGAAAATAATCGGATATTTTCACTTAATTTTAAAAATGGAGTTTTGTAATGAAATTATGATTTTGACCAATATACTCATACTTTATGAGATTAAGACAACAAAACTCAAACATGTACTTTATTCTATCATCTTATATAATACATACCTCATCAGCTACTCCTTGTGCTTTGATTTGTAGTTCCTCTAATTCAGTTTTAGGAACTTGGGGCGCAGTCGCCTCTTCCGGTGGATCAACTGACGGCATTCTAAAATTATATAAATAAGGTGTAATCGAAAGCTTAAAACATTTAGTTGTAAAATATTTAAATTTAAACGTAAATCTTTAAATGTATTTGAAAAAAAAAAAATTTGTTTGTTTAAAATTTCAACATAGCTACAAGAAAAAAAATCATATGATACCTAGACTTATTCAAACAAGAAACGGTTAGCCAGGAGGGGTACTGTAGTCGACTCAGACCTCGACAGCGTTTGCAGCGGGACAACCGCCACCAAGATAACCTTTGGCTTCCCCAAAAGCTTCGATCTCACGCTCCGCTTGCGCAAGCGAAATTGGGCACAGGAGGAAGCCGAGTAAGGAGGGTCAAAAAGCCCTTGCTCAGTATAAAGCGGCAATGAAGATTCACCTGCGCCTTGAAAACAAGATTACTCCTTCGCTAACGGAGCGGGAAGCTCTTAAATGGGCAAAGGATGCTATCGAGAAAGGCAGGGAGCACTTCTCAAAAATCGAAAGATTTGCGACAACGCACCCTGCCTTTGTAAACAAAATTGAGGAGAACGTGGCAAAAAGCTTGGTGGCGACAGCGGTCTACGGAAAGTGAGAAGCCGGCGGCCAAACGTCCTCGCACCCAACAGACAACTGTAGGAAAGACTTCTACTCCGATTGACCAACCAACCTGCTCCAAGAAGGTGATGAAGGTCAGTGAGGTAACCAGACGACCCTGGCTACCTCACGTGGCCCTTGTTGACCGTAGTCACCCCAATGGACAGATGACGTCGGAACAATGGAAGAAGGTGGACGGAAAACTTGTAGAAGCCATTGTTGAGGGGATCACTAACGAACCGAACAAACCTACGCCCTCGTTTGAAGGAGCTGGTTGGTTCAGAAGAGTTAAGATCCTCAAATGCAACGATGACCACACTTTAAATGGATAACCAGGATCGGCCCAACGCTGACGGGAATGTGGGAAGGTGCAATGCTGCAGATAGTGGATAGGAATGATATTCCGTGTATACATAGGGCCAAAGTACGTGTACCTAACCCAGTAAAACCGGAAGTCGCCATGTTGCTATTCCAGGGTCAAAATTACGACATCCCGACTGCGGATTGGGTGCTGCTCCATGCTGGAAAGCCTGACTCCAGCGGAGGACCTGATCCTCCAGATCAACAAGGAGGCAGAAAACAAGTTCTACCAACGCTTCGGGAAGATGTCTCAAGAAGCGTTACCCGAAGGATGGTAATGAGAATACGTTGGAAGCAGGCGAAGTGGAGCGGGATCTTGGACTTGAATCCGTGACCGAGGCAACGCTGGCGATGTAATTAGGAGTGGGGGTTTTTAACGGATGGAGTGCCAGCGAACACAGCTGCACCTTTCCCGATGTCACTGAGGGTCCTCCAAATAAACCTCCACCGCAGTAAGGTGTCTTCAGCCGAGCTCCTCCTCACTTTAGAGGAGGGCAGCTACGATGTGGCCCTAATCCAGGAGCCTTGGTTGTCCTTTGGTAACAAGGTGTCCGAGTTAGGGTCACAAAACTACAACCTTTTCTTCGCAACAATGGTAAGGAAGACAAGATCTGTCATCCTTGTTAAGAAAATTATAAACGCTTATTTTTTATCTAATTTCAGCTTTGACGAACTAGCGGTGGTAGCGGTAAAGGAGGACGACAAGCCCAGACTTTTCTCCTCTTGCTACATGGCCCACGAAACTCAGGCGCCACCAAATGAGCTGATACGACTCTCGGAAGATGTGGTAAGGAGAGGTCTCAAACTGGTGATAGGAGTGGACGCAAATTCGCACCATCGTCAATGGGGAAGTAAAGACATCAACGAACGAGTTGAGTCCCTTTTTATTTATATTTTACAACATAATGTAAGTATAGCTAATAGGAGTAACATCCCGACGTACTCAGGTCCAACGTCAGAAGAAGTTTTAGATATTACGCTCTGTCAAGCAGGAAAATATGAGAAAGCTTTTAGTACGGTTTTGGCCGGCAAAACTCCTCCACTGAACCCTCCTCGAGGGTGCCGGCTGGTAATGGACACCACAGAAACCTGTTTTTTAGCAGGGGGTGTCCAGCTAAGATAAGGATGGAAAGATAGGTGTTTGTTACTTACTCATCAATAGTACAGCACCTGTTTCTGCACTCTTATCATGGTCGGAGGTCTTAGGGTCGGATCAAGGTGTCATGCGACCCGTGCCGAGGATCAGCCTGGCTGGGGGCCCTTTTTAAATAGCCCAGTCTCTAACGTGAGCCTCACTGATACTTGGTCGACTCAGTGAGTAACTGTGACCTTACCGTGTTACTGGGGGCTATGACACGGCGGACCTACCTACCCCTACACTCGTGGGATCTATTTATGGAGAAATCAAAACAACTACAAAAATTAGCAGGAATTTATACTGCAACACAACTGGCAGATCAGGCGGAGAATCTTATCCGAGATACTGACCACCAGGCTAAAACACAGAGAAACAAGACGGACAAACGGAAGGAAAGCAGAGGTACCAAGCCTTATATTGGACCGAAGCCCAGGACGGTTGGACCAAAATTGGGGGAAAGTTGTGGTTTAGTGGGTTCCAGTCAGGAACATCCACAACCATCAACAAGTACTGGACTGACATCCGGACAGACTGTCAAAATGGGAGATGTACGGAAGTCCACAGGCTTGAGTGGCGCAGGTGCCAAATGGTACATGCGCTACATTAAGGACGGCTTAACGCCAGAGGAGGCCAAAAAGAAGGCACAAGACCGCTCCAAAGACTTGACGACGACCAATACAAGGAAAAGGGGCGCGGACGAAATCAGCCCGCAGGCAGGCAACTCGGCCAAAAAAACCAAAGCCGAGGAAAAGAAACGTGTGGCGCCGGAAACAAAAACGGGAGCCAGGAAGCCTGGTGTTAGCTACGCTAGCGCCGCCAAGGCAACTCGACTGGCAGTACTCCCAAAAATGTATCCCGAACATATACTCATGCGTGAGGAGCTTGGACAAATTGAAGAAGCCATCGTACAGGAGATGTACAAAGGTTGGAGGACCAAAATCCAATTTGATGGCATCCATTTCAGACCAGGTCTTATACTGGTAGACTGTGCTAGCGAGGATACGGCCGAATGGCTGAGAATCACGGTCCCTAAACTGGCCAGCTGGAAGGGAGTTGAGCTGTCAACGTGCACGGGGGAAAACATACCCAGTGTACACTTAATGACAATTTATCTCCCCAAGGCTGCAGGAGTGGACACGAAGATGCTCCTAAAACTCATCATTGCACAGAATGAGGGTCTGCATACGGAACTATGGAGGATCTTCAGAAGCAAAGACGAGAGCAGGGGCAAGCTGCTGACGATTGGGGTGGATGACCGTTCGCTGAATGCGATAAAAAACAACAACTGTACCATCCGGTACAGGTTCGGTTCCATCCCAATACACCTACACAAACCGCGGGAAAACAGACCGGGTACCAGCAAGCCTCCCTCTGGTGAAGTGCCGAGGGAAGTCGAAGTGGAAATTGAAGCGGCAAAGAACGAGCAGGTCAAGGAAGTCGATCTTCTACCACACGAGGAAGATGATGGGCTTGACCTTGACCTGACCCTGCTGAACATGGAGGATGCCAACTCCCAAGAATGTACCTTGTCAGAGGTTGACGACGAAGATACTCTGACAACGGAAGAAGAAGAGTCCCAACAATAAGGTAGATATGACCAGCACTAAGGTTGCGCAGATTAACCTGCACCACGCGAAAGCTGCCTCGGCAGTAATCGCGAGAGCAGCCACCAAGACCAATATTGGATTAGTGCTGGTCCAGGAACCCTGGGTTTTCAGGGGGCAGATCAGAGGTCTGGCAGGAAAAGATACGCAGGTAATTTGGGATATTCGGTGCGAAAAACCAAGAGCCTGTATATTAATAAACAAATGTTTGAAATATATTTGTCTTTCAGAATTCTTGTCTGGGGACTTAGTAGCGGTTCAAATACCGATGGCCATCAATGGTAGCATTCGGGATGTTGTGGTATCATCGGCATATTTCCCAGGAGACGACGTCCATGCTCCACCGGATTTGGTCGATAAACTGGTGGGAAACTGCAGCAAGAAAAAACTACCACTTATACTCGGATGCGATGCCAATGCACACAACGAGGCGTGGGGGAGCACGGACACCAACAAAAGGGGTGAGTACATTCTTGAATTTATTCTAAGTAATAGATTAGAAATTTTCAATCTGGGTAATACACCAACTTTTGTTACTAGAACACGAGAAGAGGTACTAGACATAACACTAGGAAATACTTTTACGAGTGAGTTAGTCAATAACTGGAGGGTGTCGAGTGAGCCATCAATGTCTGATCATAGAATAATAAGGTTTGACATTGTAGGTTTTCCCACTATCAATAGAAGAATTAGAAACCCCAAGAAAACAAATTGGGACCTGTATCTAGATAATCTGAGTAATAATACAACTATATTAAAGGTTGGCAACCATATCAGAAATGAATTAGAATTGGAATCATTGGTGGAAAATTTCAACAGGGTCATAGTTGATGCATTTGAGGAGAGCTGTCCGATAAGTACAGTAAACTCATCTAAAGACGTACCATGGTGGAACAAAGACCTAGCTAAACTGAGAAGTGAGGTTCGTAGGCTGTTTAACAGATCAAAACAGACTAGGGATTGGACAAGATATAGAAGCTTACTAACGACATATAACAATGATATAAGAGAAGCGAAGCGAATAAGCTTTAGAAGATTTTGTGAAAATATTGATCAGACTACTGATGCCTCAAGGCTATACAAAGTCATGGCAAAAGATAAAACCATATCTTCCGTCAGCTTGAAAAGAGAAGATGGAAGTTATACAGAGAGTGAGGAAGAAAAGGCCCAACTACTTCTCAATACTCACTTTCCAGGATCTTTTGAGCCAACGACACTACATAACCTAGAACCGTTGTGTAGAACAAATAAAGAAAATTGGATGGTAGCGAAGGAAATATGCTCAGAACCACGACTTAGGTGGGCAGTGAGTACTTTTAAACCATTTAAATCACCGAGTGTGGATGGCATATTTCCCGGTCTGCTGCAAAAAGGTATATAAGTTCTTCTACATCCACTTATGAAAATTGCTAGAGGAAGTATAGCCCTGGGTTATATACCAAAGGCGTGGAGACGAGCAAGGGTTGTCTTTATTCCGAAGGCAGGGAAGAAGGATCCTCTTCACCCCAAATCCTTCAGACCAATATGCTTGACTTCATTTGTACTTAAGACTCTCGAAAAAATTATAGATAATTATGTAAGGATGACGGTCCTAGTAAGTGTACAGCTTCATCCTTGCCAACATGCATACAGGGCAGGTAGATCGACCGAAACTGCCCTCAATCAATTAGCAGGTGTACTACAAGACACCCTTGAAGCAAAAGAAATAGCTTTATGTGCGTTCTTAGATATCGAAGGGGCCTTCGATAACACCACGCATGAAGCAATAAAAGAAGCTCTAATCCGAAGGGGGGTTAATAATACCCTGGCACGTTGGATGGGAACCATGCTGAAGACTAGAGCAGTCGAGATACCAATGAGTTCAGGCTCTCTGGTCGTAAATACAACAAAAGGTTGTCCACAAGGTGGGGTAACGTCTCCACTAATGTGGAGTATCGTCATAGACGAACTTATGATCTTATGATCCAGGGTTATGCTGATGACGTAGTAATAATATGTAGAGGCAAATTTGAAAACACTCTATGTGATTTAATTCAAGTGGGACTGAGAGTCACGAAGAGATGGTGTTTAAAAGTAGGGCTGAATATCAACCTAGCAAAAACTACAATCGTACCATTTACAAGGAAACACAAACTTAAGAATTTAAAGACCATTCGACTGGATGGTACGGAGGTAAAACTACATACAGAGGTGAAATTTCTGGGAATTACTTTCGACCAGAAACTACTCTGGAAAACGCATGTTAGTAACATAACAAAGAAGGCTACAAGAGCACTTATGACATGTAGATCCATTGCCGGGAAAAGTTGGGGATGTACACCAAAAATACTACGATGGATGTATACGGTAATTGTACGACCACTGATCGCATATGGAGCGGTTATTTGGTCAGATAGAACAAAGCGGCAAACAGCTGTCAATGGGTTGAACAAACTTCATAGACTAGCATGTGTTTGCATAACTGGAGCTATGAGAACCTGTCCAACAGCGTCCCTAGAAGTCCTTTTAGAATTAACACCTCTCCATATCTATATACAGATGCAAGCGAAGAGGGCCATGTATAGAATGTCTGGAGGAAGTATCGGGTCAGGACACTGCATAAATCGTAAAAAGTTTGATATTCTTGCGAGGCAATTTCCTGAAATTTCAATACCGAGAGATAATATGATAACAGAGTTTAGTTTCACTAAAAAGTTTACAACAAAACTAAGTAATAAAAAGGATTGGGTGGGTTTACTTGAAACCTACAATATAAACCAACAAATGATAACCTGGTATACAGACGGGTCTCTTACTATCGAAGGAGCAGGAGCGGGGGTATATGGGCCTAGGACAAAATACTTTGAACCCATGGGCAAATGCACCAGTATCTTTCAGGCGGAAATATACGCCATAGATAGGTGTGCCTATTTTAATCTCGCACGGAAATACCGGAATCAAAACATTGCGATTCTAACTGATAGTCAAGCGGCTATCAAGGCACTCGAATCTAATCAGGTAAACTCTAAACTGGTAAAAGATTGTCTTGAGAAAATTAATACGCTTGGTTCGCAGAACAAGGTCTGGATACTTTAGGTTCCAGGCCATTTAGGAATAGAAGGAAATGTGAAGGCAGACGAACTCGCAAAAAAAGGGGCAGTTACCCCATTTATAGGACCCGAACCCTTTTGTGGAATGGGAAAAAAGTCTCTAACCATACTCTTAAAGAAAGAGGAGGATCAACTGCGAACATCATACTGGGACAATCAACCAGGGTTGGAGCACTCAAGAACTCTTTTAGGATCGCACAAACTAAAAAGATTTAATGATTGCATGAATCTAACAAAAGAGAGTATGAGAATCTTAACGGGTTTTCTAACAGGGCACTGCAGGCTGAATTATCACCTGGCAAAACTTGGAAGGGGTAGCAATGAGTTGTGTAGATTCTGTGAGGAGGAAACCGAAACTCCAATACACATTTTGGGAGAATGTCCAGCACTATTGCAAAGTCGGAAAAAGCACTTGGGACAATACCAGGTACCTGACGACATGTTGAAACTACTGGAGATAGGCTCTATACTAAAATTTATTTCAGTAATAGGACTTACAGAAATACTATAAATCGTTTAGAACTATAGGGCCTGTAAGAACACTACTATCTTGAAGGGGGTACAATAGTTCTATAGGACACGGTGCATTTTCCCCAAACATAATAATAATAATAATAATAATAATAGTACGGTTTTCATGAACTCGTGCCCTGTCACTCGCAGAAGAGTAAATTCACGTCATGGTGGAAAGATGACCTGACACGCCTCAGGAAGCTTGTCAGAAAGGAGTTCAACGAGGCGTATATACAAAAATCCTGGCACTCCTATAGAGAGTGTCCAAAAAGCGATCTGAACGGCGAAAGCTAGCTCTTGGTCAAATTTTTGTGAATCTATCGAGACTGTCAAAGACTCTGCCAGACTTAGTAAAATACTGTCCAAAGAACACTCGTGCCCATCCTTTATTCAAAAGATGGACGGATCTTGGGCTGAATCTCCTAATGAATCATTGACTGCCCTTATGGATACCCACTTTCCAAGCGGTGATGGTGAGATGAATCTAACTCCTCCAGAAGATGCATAGTGTTGAAATTTCTCGGTTTTAGCTGACTTTCTCATAACTAGGGAGCGTATTATATGGGCTGTCAAAAGTTTCTCTCATTTTAAATCTCCAGGCCCGGATGGTATACTTCCGTCATGCTATGGAACCTTAGAGACGCAGTGGTCCCATGGCTGGAGCAACTTTTCAAGGAAAGTGTCACTCTCAGCTATATTCAAATTGGAGGAATGTTATAGTGGTATTTATTCCCAAGGTTGGTAAGCGTGGACATGAGTCCGCGAAGGACTTTAGACCCATTAGCCTGTCCTCCTTCGTACTTAAAACATTAGAAAGAATCATTGACTATCATATTAGACTTTCACTCTCAGATGGAGGGTTTTCGAATTCCCAGCATGCTTACCTCAAAGGTAGATCCACTGAAACGGCGCTACATAAGGTAATTCGGGTAATCGAAAGGTCTATTAACTCCAAGTAGTATACTTTTGGAGCCTTTCTGGACATTGAAGACGCTTTTAACAATGTTAGCTCTGACGTCATTAAAAATTTTCTGATAGAGCATCATGTAGATGCTGGAATTGTATACTGGACTATGTCCATGTTGCAGTCTCGGGTGATACAGGCGAATTTGGGCAGTTGTAATATCACTAAATCAGTCAACAGAGGTACCTCCCAGGGAGGGGTTCTCTCACCACTCCTGTGGTTGATTGTTATGCATGATATGCTAAAATCTCTCGAAAAATCCGGTATAGGCAGTTGCGTATGCCGACGACGTTGTGATTCTAGTATCAGGTCTGTTTCCGTCCGTCCTTAGTGAAATCATGACTAGGGCGCTGAGAACACTTCAGCTCATGGGCCGCTAGGTGCGGCTTATCAGTGAACCCAGTAAAAACAAAATTCCTATTATTCACCACGAAAACCAAGATGCCTCAATTTAAATTACCAGTGCTAAACGGACAAGCACTTACTCTGTATAAACTTCTAAACAGCACCAAGAAATGTTTGGTGTTGTTTGTAGTCTAATAAATGTAAACAAAGCGATAGATAAGCAGTATCTAGTCCGTAATGATCTGTCTGGTCATTTAGTGCCACAATATAATTTAAAAAACTTAACGCGTTCCTTTCCTGGGGTCACCATAAATCGTTGTCATCTGATCTCAGAAAGCCTTTCGTGGGGTCACCAATTCTTTATTCCTTCACTTAATCCCAGAAAGCATCACGTCGGGGTCACCAAATCTTTATCTTTTCACAGTTACAATTAAACTTTAAATTTAGCAGATTCGATTTTTTTCCACTGCTGTACTTTGCACTAATCCGAAGAGCGAGAAAAAATTAAACTACAACTTTTAAATTAAAAGTTTTTTTTTTAATAAAAACAAAAATTAAGGATTTTAAGAATGCAAAGCATAAGTTTTTGAATGATATTTTGAAAACAGATTCAAATAATTTTGAAATAAAACGGATTTTTGTCAAATTTTTTTTAATTAAAAAAAAAGAGTAAATAAATAATTAGAGTTAATCCTTGAAAGATATTTTAAAATACATAACAAAAAAGAGTTTTGTATTTTTAAATAAGATTCGGGAATTTTTAAAATCAATTAAAATGACAAAATATACTCAGAATGATCAGTTTTTAAAACAGAGGTTTCAGAATGTTTTAAAAACTTTTCAAGAAAAATTTGATGACTTCAAAAAATGGAGTCTAATAATTGAATAATTGCAAAAATATTCCTATAAAGCAGAGGAAGTATATTTTGTTTACATGGAAATGACTAGAGATGTTGACGAACTTAAAGAAAAATTTTATTGTCTGCAGGAAGCATTTCATAAAGCAATTAAAGAAGTGTTTTCATTTACTATTTCGAGTAAAACAGAAATTCAGGACACTAAATTTTCTTCAGGTAATAAATTTGAGCGATTTGAATTTCTAAAAAGTAAAGAAATGTTTCTTTTTTCATCCCAAATAAAAAAGAAGTTCGGGAAACTAATTTTATATCAAATAGAGAAATTAAGAAATTTGAATTTCCAGAAGGAAAAACAAAGGGTTTTTCATTTTATAATCCAAATAAAATTGGTGATGATAAGGGATTTGAGGTCCCTGTAGAAAATAATCCTTTTCGTCTTTTGAATGACAAATATTTTTTAACACCTGTTGCTAGTTGTGAAACGCACAGCTATCAAAAGTGTCGGAATCACTGCGAAGATAATAACAGTGATGGCAAAATATTAAAATTAAATAAATATTTGTCGAAAAATAAAGTACTAACTAAAGAGATAAAAAAAAAGCTAAAAATATAGAAAATGAATTTTTTCAGAATGTGGATGTAAGCACCAGCATTGAAATATCAGATGGATTGATAAACGATGTTTGTTCTTTTCCTACAATTGACAAAATTAATGATGATAATAAAAATTTGAAAAATAATGAAAGAGCCAGGATCGGAGTATCAAATAATTAATTGTTACAAGAAAAGTTTGAAAAACGGAGAAGCAAGAGCCGGAATCGTAGAATCAAATAAGTTGATATACGATTTTTGTTCTTTTCCTACCAAAGAAAATGAAAATAATGGCAATTCAATGGTAAAAGAAATTGTTAAAAAGGTTATTCATTATAAAAATGTTGAAATGTTAAATAACTTAAATAAACAATTTACTAAAGTAAAATATAAAAATTTATATGGTAAAATTCCAATTAAATTTAAGAAAGAAATAGAAATAGATAAGTTAAAGACATTTTGTAGAAAGGCAGTGAATGTTGGAATAAAAACAACGACATGGGATGTCATCGCCGATGAGTGGAAATTCAAAAGGAAATTTAATCAGTTGAAGATGATAACACAGGTAAAGCAGATGTTAGCAACGGGCAAAGTTTACAATGCCAAAACGATCGACTTCGTCCTGAGCGCAAAAACTCCCAACATCATCATTGGTATCTGTTGGTGGCGTATTACATTCACTTTATTTTGAAATAGTCGGGCAGAAAATCTACGTTACAACAACAAAAACCACTGCAACTATTCTCGTACTGAAATGTCTCATTATGTTTATAGACAAAGAGCGAATGCAAGGTAATTTTATCTATTTTTATATAACGTACCATGATGGTTTTCTGGTAGCCTTGAACTACACTACTGTTTAAAAAATGTAAAATTAAACCACTGTCACAGAATGACCACGATCTTATTCTGTCCTCAAACTCATCCTGTTCATAACATTAGGAGAGGCGTCAATTGCGAAATTCAATTGTTCCTGAAGCAGAAAAGTTTACCTCGTGACTGCGATATCAAGATTCGTATACCACTGATCAATAAAGACCAGCTGCATGCGTATGCAGTATACTCGTATCCAATATTTCATGATGGTTACATTGTCAGCAGGAAACCTAACTACGAACATATACTGTTGGACGTGAGGAAGACAGTATGGCCTGCCCTGTGACAAAATCGAAAAGTACAAACACATGGAGAAGATATTTCTTTGTCCAAAAACTATAATACAAGGTGGCGCAAAATAAGTCATCCGGCCTTCAGAATGTCGGTTGTGGCTCGTGCAGTGTGTGCTGTTGCTCCGTCCTGTTGGAACCACATGTCCACCAGTCCTAATTCGTCCAGTTCGGGCAGAAAAAACTCGGTCAACATTGCCCTATAGCGCGCACCGTCCACTGTTGTCGTTTGACCCGCGGCGTTCGGCCCGATGACTCCTCCAGCGTGAACAGCGCACCACGCAGTCACTTTGAGCGGGTGTAATGGTTTCTCGAGCATCACTCGCGGATTTTCGGTTCCCAAGAAGCGATAATTTTGCTTGTTCACGTACCCACTGAGGTGAAAATGAGCCTCATCGCTCATTATGATTTTTGCCAACACCACAGACGAATTGTTACGCAAAAAAATAGACACAATTATTCCGCGTTCTTGGGGAGTGTATCGCTCCATGGCTTATTCACTTGTATTCTGTATCTGTCTAGTCCACAAATGTCAAAACAGATTTGACATTGGCGGCCATTTGCAAAAATGAGAGCATCTTCCAATAGGGTGATTTCTGTTGAGCCACCCTGTATATATGACTGCGTACTCAATATGATGACATTGCGTAATTTTAATCTTCAAATATTAGTACATGGCGATCAAGGTTTGGTACAAGTTAAACCAAAAATTTACACGGCGGCAAGGTACCGCATATATAATAGCAAACGATGATTGTTGGAGTTTTCAATTGACTATCATCACGTGAATTCGACATCGAGGAGCTTTATGTTGCTGATCATAGTAGCTGCAAAAATTATTTTTTACGAAAATCAAGCCGATCATCTCCGACATGTCATTGTTTTTCCACTTTCCACATACAGATTAATTTAAAAACGCAATAATAATGTTAATTTGAATTTTATGAGTTAAAAAACAAGAAGTAAGAAAGTAAAAAATTAAAAAAAAATAATAAAATGTTATTTTTAACAGAGATAAACAAATTATTTTGAAAGATTAAGAACTTTCAACGAGGGCAGAATTGTTAATTGCTGAATTTAATAAATAAAAGTAAAAATATATTTCGATGTTTAACTTAGATGAATTGCAACGCTTAATTAAAAAAATATATATTTATTTCATAGAATTAAATAGCTGTTGTAATTAAGTTATTTTATTTTATGATTTATAAGAATTGAGAAAATTTAAATGTAACTAAAATTTGAATTTAAAGAATTGTTTAATCTAAACAAGAAATATTTGTTTTAAATATTGTCTAATTTTATTGTAAGTAAAATTATTTGAATATAAAGAAAAATATTAATGGAAAAAATTGAATAAAAAGAAATTAATAAGGAAATTACTAATTCTCAATAATAACAAATTTTTTTTATTGAAAGTAATAATTTAAAAATTGTTTAAAAAATAAATTGAATAGCAACAAATCGAAATTATAATAAAAAGAAATACAAGAATTTAATGAATATAATGAAGGTTCTAAATTAAGAACGCTATATAAGTAATAAGAAAAAAGACCCGTTTAATTAAAATACTTTCATAATTACAATTGTAATAAAATGTTAATGAGAGAAGAATGTACACCTAATTATAGGTTTTTAAGTATAATTTGTTTCGAAAGATTACAATTTTTCAACTCGGGCAGTATGTATAAACTTCTAAACAGCACCAAGAAATGTTTGGTGTTGTTTGTAGTCTAATAAATGTAAACAAAGCGATAGATAAGCAGTATCTAGTCCGTAAAGATCTGTCTGGTCATTTAGTGACCAGCCAGTTTATTAAGGTTACAAATCTAGTCCTAAAAGATGTGTCTGGTCGCTTTATGATCAGCATATTTGTTTAGGTATGATTGTTTAGGCCGCTTATCTATCGTCCGATAATTAAATAACTAGTATGTTACTTTAGACTAGTAATAAGGGTAGTTTTTAGAGTTTATAAATAAAGGGCTTCGGTAAAACGAAGCCAGTGACTTTTTAAAATACAAAGTGAACAGTGGTTTTTTCTTAGCGCTAAAAGTTGTAGTTAAATTTTTTCTCGCTCTTCGGATTAGTGCAAAGAACAGCAGTGGAAAATAAAACGAATTTGCTAAATTTAAAGTTTAATTGAAACTGTGAAAAGATAAACATACTCTTTCTACCGAAGCCAAGTATCTCGGTGTTCTTCTTGATACAAAGCTAAATTGGATAAATAGTATTATCATGCGAGTTAAAAAAGCCTGCATTGCTTTTTATACGTGCAATAAAATGTTTGGCAAACGTTGGAGTCTCCAGCCAAAGGTGGTACTCTGGATGTACAGGGCTGTAGTTCAACCGATTCTCACCTACGGAGCTCACGTTTGGAACGCTACCTAAAGAGGTAGTACCTGTAACGACCGACTACATTTCACCGAAAATAGTTCTTAACAAGAACTTTTTACACAGATTTCCATCCAGAGAATAATGGTCATCTAATAGTGTAATCGACAAATTCGGCGTTGCCTTTTTTACGGATGGCTCCAAGATGAGTTGGCGCAGGTGTTTTCTGTTAACACCTTGGTATCACTAGATCTCTTCGGCTTCCTGATGAGGCCAGTGTGTTTCAAGCTGAATTGATAGCTTTCTTAGAAGCTTGTAGCATTATTAGTAGCAAACTAACTCGTAAAAAGAACATAGCCATATATTCTGACAGTCAGGCAGCTATTAAAGCATTATCTTCTAATGTTATAACATCAAAATTAGTTCTTTAAGACAGGAATGAACTAGATCTTCTCGGTCACAGACATAGAATTAACCATATTTGGGTTCCAGGACATAGGAGCATAGTAGGTAATGAAGTGGCCGATGACCTGGCCAGGAAGGGCTCTGCATCGGCGCTGGATCTGGCTGTTCCGGTTCCGGTACCTATAGGCAAAGTCAAATCTGACATCTGCAATTTCTTTTTTAATAAAGCCAAGTCTAGATGGAAAAATACCACAGGATGCTCTGTATCCAAAAAGACCTGGCCGAACTACAATCTATCAAGATGCCTTGAATTCATCGGCATAAGGTGTCGAGACATCGCGCGGATTACTTACATCTGCAATGGACACCGGCCTATTGGTGAACATGCCCGCAGATTGGGAATTCCCTATAATGTCCACTGTCGAAGCTGCAACAACAACAGTGAACCAGAAACTGTAATTCACTTCATCTGCGACTGTCCGGCTTTAGCAAGAGTCAGGCTTCGTATCCTCCAATCCGCCTTTCCAACCTCATTAGAAGTCTTATCTGACCACCCACTAATGAACATTTTAAAATTCTTAAACAATTCAGGATGGCTCCAGCATTGATCCCTCCCCCCCTTCAGGAGATTGTGGTTGCAAAACGGATTTAATTATGCTACTTGTGCTGGTGGAGCTCCACCAGTTTTTCCACTTATACTACTACGCTCTGTCAGGGTAATAATTTAATATCTTAGAATGGAAAGTACTCGACATTCATTCTCTGATTATAAATACATTAGTTTCACTGTAACTTTTATCTTACCTCTCTCAAAGAGAGTTTTTAGGAATTCCAGAAATACAAACTGGGACCTGTATCAATACCTTTTGACTTATTACTTTGCTAAACCATTTCGTTTATCCTCTAGGAAGGAAGTTGAAGCAAGGTACTTCGAGCCTATCACAAATCCTGTCCGCTTACTAGACTAAGAGGAAAATCTAAGCCTGTTTGGTGAGACAAGGAAATTGGAAGGCAGAGGACGGAGATCAAGGAGTTCTTTAAACTAGCTAAACTTGCCGACTGTGAGGAATGTTGGAGGGAATACAAAACTCTACTTTCTCAATATAAGATTTAAGGAGAGCCAAAAGAAATTCCTTTAAGGATTTCTGTGGCAACATAGACAAGACCTCCGAAACATCTAGATTAGGGAAGATACTTGCTAAAGCTCCGACTACTCCATCACTGATCCGTAAAGATACATGTGAATGGACCAAGGACAGTTAGGAATCGTTATAGGTGCTTATGGAGGCCCACTTTCCTGGATGTACTGTGACATCTGTTGATCCTGCCCCTACCATCCAAATAGATAGTGTGGGTAACGAGGGTTTTGAAGACCTTATTGCAACAACAAGATTAAAATGGGCATTAAAATCGTTTGATCCCTACAAATCCCCAGGTCCAGATGGAATTTTCCCTGCGTTACTACAAATGGGTGGTTCCATAATGACATCTAGGCTTATTGAAATTTTCAAAAGTTGTTGCAAGGGTCATATTTATACCAAAATCAGGTAAAAGTGATCACTTGTATCCCAAAGACTATCGGCCCATTAGTTTAACTTCTTTCATACTAAAAACACTTGAAATAATGATTGATTCCTGTATCAAGGAATGCATAACACCAGATCTGAGTTCAAACAACCATCATTCATACACCAGGGACACGTCTACTGAGACAGCGCTTTATCGTGTAGTACAACAGATAGAAAAGGCTCTACATTACGTTGATTACGCGATGGGGATCTTTTTAGACATTTCAAGGGCGTTCAACAATGTTTCTACTGAGGCGTTGCTGGAGGGTCTCTCATCAGTCGGAGTTAAACCAGCCTGACACAAATGGATAGGCAATCTACTGAATTGTCGAACAGTTATAGCTGAGTGGAACACAACTACTATCTCAAGGAAAGCAATCAGGGGAACCCCTCAAGGAGGAGTCCTATCTTCGCTGCTATGAAATTTGGTAGTTAACGGTATTCTAATGAAATTGAGATATGGTGGGCCGAAGATTACTGCATATGCAGATGATTTATCAGTCATTATATCAGGTAAATACTTAAACCCAACGAGTGAAGTACTCGAGGTAACACTAAAAGAGATTCATGATTGGACAAAAAGTGTAGGGGTGGATGTAAATTCAGACAAAACTGACTTAGTACTATTCACGAAGAAATACAAAGTACCAGTTTGAACTATCAACGAAACACCTGGGGATCATTATGGACAGTAAGCTGACTTGGAGACTGAATGTGGAGGAGAGAACAAAGAAAGCGCTTCACGCTTGCAGGAAAATGCTCGGTAGGACATGGGGCCTTTCTCCTCGCCTCTCACTTTGGATTTACACAGCAGTTATCAAGCCCATAATGCTCTATGGAGTGATAGTTTGGTGGTCGGCTATGGACAAGAAGACTTACGCTATTAAGTTGGAGAAAGTGCAGAGAGCTGCAGAGTTATGAATAACTGGCGCTCTGCGCACTACTCCAACGGCACCTCTAGACTACTGAACTTGCTCACAGTTGGTCTTGCTGCTCAGATTTCGGCAAAGAAATCTGCACTAATACTGATGATTACAGGTCAATTCACATACAGATTTGGACATAGTAAACTTAGGCGTAATTCTAACTCTTTCAACTATTTCCCAGATGGATCTAAGACGACTAAGGGAGTATGAGCTGCTGTGTTCTGCTCTGAACTTGATATCAAGCAGGCATACAGACTCCCCAATTTCTGTAATATATTTCAGGCTGAAATATTCGCTGTGTCCCAGGCAGTTGATTTCGCAACTGAATACACATCTCTTAACTCTCATTTTAACTTCTACATAGACAGAGATGCTGCTATTAAATCAATAACTGCTACAACGACTAAGTCACTTTGTGTTTGGGAATGCAGAACTAAAATGTATGAACTTTGCACCAAGAGACAAGAGACATTTTCTGGGTTCCGGGACACAAGGGGATCCAAGGTAATGAGATGGCAGACTCGATTGCCAAAACCGGTGTATCCCTACCGGAAGAAAGTGGGTCAAATGTACATCCATCCCTTGGAGTTTTAAAAGCAAAGGTAGACTCAGAAGCGTACTCGGTTGCAAAATCTTTGTGGGAAACTCTTTCTTCCTGCAAGACGTCTAAAATCATGCTCTGCTATTACAGTATTAATACTATCTCCTATCGCTCTCAAGAGAGGATTGTAGGTTAATGGTTGGCGTTTTAACGGGACATTGTCTTACACCGGCACATGCTGCCAAATTAGGTTTGGTACTAGATGATTCGTGTGTAACCTGCAATGAAGACAATGCTAGGGGGACCCTGGAGCACCTACTTTGTCTTTGCCCAGCTCTCAATGGATCTAGACTGAATTATTTCGGGCTTAGTTATTTTCATTCTTTGAAGGATATTTCCAATCAAAAGGTAGCTAATTTGCTCAAACTAGCTAAATTGTGCATCACTTATCATTTTGAACTCTGAATACCTCCATAAAATCGTGGTAACACTTAGGACCTCTATAGGTCTATGTCATTTTCTTGTGGATCAGCAAATATAACCTAACCTAACCTATACTTATTTTTTTAAGTACTTTAAAACATATCATAATTTTTATTAATTACAAGCGCATACAAATCGCAAAAATACGAATCAGAACTGTAATATTTATTTGATTTATATACGCAAGAAAAAACTAAAATCGAATTATTTTCGGTTATGCCGAAGCTAATTTACCCTCCGCCATTTCAGTGACATCAATAAATGTGCTTATTTTAGCATATATCTTTATTATAAGTGAGCGTTGTTCTTATCGGATCACGTCCCTTTTTGGTTAGAAGTTTTGTGTTCCTACCAAAGTGTTAAATACCGAATTTGAACTGGTTATTTACACTGTAACTATATATAATCATATTTTTCCGCATGGAAAGGGATGGTTTGTATGGGAGGTGGGCGTGGTTCTTATATGATCACGCCCATTTTTTGTGAACAGTTTTGTGGTACTATTAAAGTGCTAACTATCGAATTTGAACTCTATATCTGCACTGAAACTATTTTAATTAATTTTTTTTTTCGTATGGAAAAGGGGTAGATCCGATCTTGCCCATCTTAGAAGTTAGCCTCCGCTTGGTGAATAGTAGCTCACATACGGCTGCAATCGCTGAGCAGACGGTCAGACAAACAGACGGACAGACACAGACAGACAGACACACAAACGGACGAATGGACGGACGGACGGACATCGTTAAATCGACTCAGAATCTGACGCTGATCATTTATATATATACTTTGTCATACCTACGACGCCCCTTTCTGGGCATTACAAAAGGAAGAACAAACTCAATATACCATCCGGTACGAGCACTTGCACGTGACGAAGGGTATAAAAGGTACACAAATTAAAAAAGGATGTCAATTGTTTTGTTGTACAAATAAGCACAACAGTTTATACACAGCACCGTATTTGAACTGGTTGTTTACACTGAAACTATTTACATATATATCATTCATATATACAAGGTGGCGCAAAAGAAGTCATCCGATGTTGTTTGGCTCTTATTTTTTTTCTAAATAAAAAACTTCGATTCTGTTTTTTGATTATGTTTATTTAGACCTTTAGAATTAATTGTGTTAAGTCGAGAAGATGATATCGGATAAATGGGCGCCGTCACAATTGATTGCCATACGGGCTCGTTTTATGGCATTTTCCATCACTTCGGCGAGAGTTTCGATGCGATAAATTCTCACATTCGTGTCGGATATTTTCCTTGAGGGCTTCCAAGGTCTCAGGCTTGTTGATGTAAACACGAGACTTCAAAAAACCCCATAAAAAGAAGTCCGGGACCGTTAAATCGGGCGATCTGGCGGGCCAGTGCAAATCGCCAAGACGAGAAACGCGGCCTTCAGAATGTCGGTTGTGGCTCGTGCAGTGTGTGCTGTTGCTCCGTCCTGTTGGAACCATATGTCCACCAGTCCTAATTCGTCCAGTTCGGGCAGAAAAAACTCGGTCAACATTGCCCTATAGCGCGCACCGTCCACTGTTGTCGTTTGACCCGCGGCGTTCGGCCCGATGACTCCTCCAGCGTGAACAGCGCACCACGCAGTCACTTTGAGCGGGTGTAATGGTTTCTCGTGCATCACTCGCGGATTTTCGGTTCCCCAGAAGCGATAATTTTGCTTGTTCACGTACCCGCTGAGGTGAAAATGAACCTCATCGCTCATTATGATTTTTGCCAACACCACAGACGAATTGTTACGCAAAAAAATAGACACAATTATTCCGCGTTCTTGGGGAGTGTATCGCTCCATGGCTTATTCACTTGTATTCTGTATCTGTCTAGTCCACAAATGTCAAAACAGATTTGACATTGGCGGCCATTTGCAAAAATGAGAGCATCTTCCAATAGAGTGATTCCTTTTGCGCCACCTTGTATATACTTTGTTATACATATCACCCTCCGTTCTGGGCGTTACAAATTGAAGAACAAACTTAATATGCCCTTCAACTTGACGAAGGGTATAATTATTTATTTATTCGGAATAACCATCGAAAATTTGCGATATCTAGAGAAGGGGCAAATAGATCAGAGAGTAATGTTCCGCGAAAAGTTTTTTATTTGAAAATCCCAAAATGTAATTAAAATCTTTACAAAATATTATGTTTATATTATTTTTTACAAAACTTTTATTAATCTTTAGTTTCCCGACATCTTGGTTATCGAAATATCAAAATTGGCAGTCTTCAACAACGTTCATTTCGAACCCATTATCTTCAATAAGCAGTGGTGCGATTGTTAACATGATATTTACTCCTATTTTTGAAACACATAAAGTGTATTTAAAGTATACAAAGAAAGTATTAGAAATATGTAATTAAATTAAAACTTTATATCTATAAACAGTCGTGTCTGGTTAAAGGGAACTAAATATTGCAAGGACTGTTCATTATATCCGGATTGTTCACTCTTTCAAGGTGGACATTTGTTGTTCTTGAGTTCAGAAATTGACTTTTGGATCGCTTTTTCACGTAGACTTCGCAGTGCTACTATACCAGCATCATCTTTTCAAAATTTTATTCAATAATCACCAAATAGTGAAACAAATCTTGATAATCATTTTGATTGTTCACTATTTAGAGTACTCCATATAAAAATTTTGCTGTTCACTATATCGAGGTGTTCACTATACCCAGATATGACTGTATATAAAACTTAATTCTTCTATCTATCTATCTATCTATCTATCTATCTATCTATCTATCTATCTATCTATCTATCTATATATCTATCTATGTATCTATTTATCCATATATCTATCTATCTATCATATATATATCTATCTATCTATAATTCTATATATATATATATCTATCTATAATTCTATATATACATATATATATATATATACAGGGTGGCGCAAAATTAATCACCCCATTGAAAGATGCTCTCATTTTTGCAAATGGCCGCCAATGTCAAATCTGTTTTGACATTTGTGGACTAGACAGATACAGAATAAAAGTGAATAAGCCATGGAGCGATACACTCCCCAAGAACGCGGAATAATTGTGTCTATTTTTTTGCGTAACAATTCGTCTGTGGTGTTGGCAAAAATCATAATGAGCGATGAGGCTCATTTTCACCTCAGCGGGTACGTGAACAAGCAAAATTATCGCTTCTGGGGAACCGAAAATCCGCGAGTGATGCACGAGAAACCATTACACCCGCTCAAAGTGACTGCGTGGTGCGCTGTTCACGCTGGAGGAGTCATCGGGCCGAACGCCGCGGGTCAAACGACAACAGTGGACGGTGCGCGCTATAGGGCAATGTTGACCGAGTTTTTTCTGCCCGAACTGGACGAATTAGGACTGGTGGACATGTGGTTCCAACAGGACGGAGCAACAGCACACACTGCACGAGCCACAACCGACATTCTGAAGGCCGCGTTTCCGGGTCGCTTAATTTCGCGTTTTGGCGATTTGCACTGGCCCGCCAGATCGCCCGATTTAACGGTCCCGGACTTCTTTTTATGGGGTTTTTTGAAGTCTCGTGTTTACATCAACAAGCCTGAGACCTTGGAAGCCCTCAAGGAAAATATCCGACACGAATGCGAGAATTTATCGCCCGAAACTCTCGCCGAAGTGATGGAAAATGCCATAAAACGAGCCCGTATGGCAATCAATTGTGACGGCGCCCATTTATCCGATATCATCTTCTCGACTTAACACAATTAATTCTAAAGGTCTAAATAAACATAATCAAAAAACAGAATTGAAGTTTTTTATTTAGAAAAAAAATAAGAGCCAAACAACATCGGATGACTTCTTTTGCGCCACCTTGTATATATATATATATATATATATATATATATATATATATATATATATATATATATATATATATATATATATATATATATATTAGGTGTACAAATAAGTTTCCGCCGTTTTTTGTTAATAAAATAATATTTTAAACGATGTGAGACTGCTTGCTGAGTGACTTCTAAACTAAGTGCAAGTTCCTTTTGTGTTTGAGACGAATCTTCACCCAATAATTTCTCCAAATCTGCATCTTCGTAAACTTTCGGCCTTCCACTGGATCTTTGTCTTTTATGTCAAAATCACCTTTTTTAAATTTTTGAAACCACTCACGACATGTTCTCTCACTCAAAGCATCCTCATTATATGATTCTACGAGCAATCGATGCGACTCAGCAGCAGATTTTTTTAAATTAAAAAATTAAATTAAAAGTTCCCGCAAATGACACTTAGTTGGCTCAGATTGAGACATTTTTAGATGAAGAAAAATATATGATGCTAATGCGAACTTAATAACATGATAAGATTATGTTGTTCTGGAATAAACAAACTAATTTTCAAGTAGGTTACCATCTGCGAATTCCAACGTAAACCTCGTGCCACGCCATCTTTCTCAAAACGGTGGAAACTTATTTGTACACCTAATATCTATCTATCCATCTATTTATCTATCTATCTATCTATCTATCTATCTATCTATCTATCTATCTATCTATCTATCTATCTATCTATCTATCTATATATCCATCTATCCACCTATCTATCTTTCTTTCTATCTATCTATCTATCTATCTATCTATCTATCTATCTATCTATCTATCTATCTATCTATCTATCTATCTTTCTTAGTACCATATGGGCATCTAAACTATTCATCCGACTCCAATGAAATTTTGTTGCTGTGCTCACATCAAGGATGGTTTTCGGGAAAAATTTGGCACGCCCACCTATTACGCCCACAATTTATGAAAATAAGTAAAAATATTCGATTATTTTGCTAATATTTCTCCTAAAAATCTGAAAGTCGTTGTTCGGGTTTGTATAGGAACTGTCAACATCTTTACCAAAAATGGGCGTGATTGAATCAGTTTAACGGCTACTTTAAAAAAAACACGATAACATTGCTAATATTTCTACTAAAAATTTAAATTTGTATTTGAATTATATGGGTGTTGTCGACAACATCACCAAAAATGAGCGTGGTGAAATCAATTTAACCCCCACTTAAAAAAGGGTGAATCAATTTTACGCCTACCACTATTGCTTAGGAACTTGATGCGCTATATAAAAATCATATATAGGGATGCACCGGGAAGAAACCATTGCGTGAAAATTTACGATGACATTGCTAATATTGCTCCTAAAAATTTAAGATTTTTTTTCTAAGTTTGTATGGTTACTGACAATTATTTCACCACCGTAACTTAGAATCACTATAACGGTAAGTACCGGGAAGTTCCGCTAACATTTTTGCTTTTTTAGGTGACATTGCAACGCATGCCGGGCAGTCGCTAGTAATGTACTAAATTCGTATATAATGGTTTTAATAAAAAATACATTTTAATTCCGTTCGAATAGCTTCACACCTGTCTTATCTGGTGAAGAACCTTTTAAAAATGCAAAATTTTTGTGAGTAATAATTTCATATATATAAAAGTTATAAAAAAACTAACAATCATTTTTAGTGTTGTTACAAGAATCTTTCTGCATCGCAAATTTTTTCTAAAAGCCAGATAAATGTTTTTTTTAATTGTTATACAAAAAATCACTGAGGCTTAGGTAATGGCGTGTTATTCGACAAATTTTAAATGTCTTTTATTTAATAGAATATATATCAGCTTTTTTTGTACTTACAAAAAATTATCTTTGCTTAATACTTTCTTTGATCACAATGCATAAGTACTTCTCACTCAAAAAAATAAAAACATTTGTTTTTTATCGCCTTTTTTTTTTGTTACCTACCCTGATTCGTCATATACCGTGTGGCTGTCAGTTAGCTCATATGATCGGGCATGCAGTTACTTAACCCGGCACACGGTATCAAGATAAACAAAACTAAATTTATATTTTACATTCAGAAAAAAAGACAAACAAAACTCAAAACAAAAACCATTTTTAAAAATAATCCCAAAAATACTATTAAAAAAATTTAGAAATTTTACGTTAATAAGGAAACAAAATGCAAGGATCCTAAAGGATAAAACGGGGTTATTGGTCTCTTCCAATGTGACCCTCTCTACTTGTGTTGCTATAAAATAACAATTTTATAACAACACCCACACACTTTGGGCGTGTTCATACGGTTCGTGAAATTTTTTTCTAACAAAATTCGAAAACAGATATATTAAAACTAAATACTATAAGAAATATATTAATTTTATGAAACCAAGTGATTTTGCAAAGTATGCTTCTGCTCGCTATGAATTACCAACTAGCTAGCAAAATTGCTTATGCAACCTATTTATCAAAAGTGAAATGAAACATAAAAAGTAATGCTTAGTCTTGCAAAATTGCTTATGCAACCTATTTAGCAAAAGTGAAATGAAACATAAAAAGTAATGCTTAGTCTTTTTGGAACTTTGTGAAGACTAAACGGAAATCATCTGATGACGAATCAATCATTTGTAATTTGTTTACTGACTTCTTTAAATCAACTTACTTACTCATAGTAACAGCTATACAAATGAAATTAAATCAGAAAGTGTGAATACCCCTATAATAAATCGTGAAATTGTACATTTGCATCTAAATAAATTTAAAATCTCTTTTAGTAGTGGGCCAGATAATATTCCGTCATGTATTCTTAAATACTGTTCTGATGAACTTGTAGATCAAATAACTTCTATTTTTGAGCTTTCGTTATACATTGGTAATTTTCCAGCTTTATGTAAAAAATCGTTAATTCTTCCTTTGCGTAAATCTGGTAATAAAAGTTTAATATTGAATTATGATGGAATTCCAAAGATGATTGCTCTACCAAAACTATTCGAACTTATTATAACGACCCAAATCGCCTGTAATTTAAAGTCGCATATTTCACCCAGTCAGCATAGATTTCTACCTGGTAACTCCACGATAACTAATCTCTTAGAATTTACTTTAAAAATTTTTCTCATTCTTCTCAAACTGATATTATTTATGCAGACTTTAGTAAAGCCTTTGATGTAGTTAATCACAAACTCCTTTTCATAAAACTTAAAATTATTGGTTTCTCACCATGTCTAGTAAAATGGATTTCTTCGTATTTTAGTTATAGAACGCAAAAGGTATTATTCAAATCCTCTAAAACTATTAATTTTAATGTAACTTTAAGTGTTCCACAAGGTAGCCACTTAGGTCCTATTCTCTTTTTAATATTCATAAATGATCTCCCATCAGTCATTACACATTGCAATGTTCTAATGTTTGCAGATGATGTTAAAAATTTTCATACAGTTAGCAGTATTCAAGATACTTTAAAAATTCAAGATGACTGGATAGTCAAAATATATCGTGCAATTTAAATTGCATGAAACTTAACCTTAATAAATGCAAACAAATGACATTTTTGTTAGATTGTTTAAGAATTCAGATAATTATAAAATTTCTAATCATGACTTAGAAATTGTTCAACTTTTTGAAGATTTGGGTTTATTTTTAGACCCAAAACTCCGTTTTGATAAGCCTGTTGCTAAAATTCTAAGCAAAACACATAGTCTTCTTGGTTTCATTAAAACAATTTGTCACACCGATTTTAACGCGACGCGATGAATTTAAATTTATATTTAATCTTAGTTTAAAACGATTAAACTATTTATAAAAGTAAACAAAATCAAAACGAGTTTAATTTTCGAGACGGACAGACGAAACAAAACAAAAAAAGTGATGACAACAACAATGTTGCCAACCACTCAGTCGCAGATGGGGTGGGGTATTTATTGTTGGGATTATTTAAAGGACTTTTAATCAATCCCAATCAAACTAAACTTGTGTGATAAGACTTTAATTAATGTTTTACCACACAGTGGGACAAAATTAAAAAAAAACAAAAAAATTAACGCGATTAAAAAAAAACTGAAGCCACTAAAAATTACAACAAAAAAATATATTTTTAATGGGCGGAATATACCTGCCGAAGTTCTCTTACAAATATTGCCTTCTGGATTCCACCCGAATCCAATCAGCAGCAATATTCTTACGCTGTTGTGGCTCTAATAATTATAGAGACAATAGCTTTAACTCGTCCTCAAAAGCAGGATAGAGCTCGAGTGTGGAGAGGAAGGAAAATGAAATGAGAAAATTTAAGAATATGAAGATAACTAATTAAAACAACACTCAAAAAAACAAATTAAATAAAATAAAAACAAATAAAAGACTGCCGGGCAACAACAAATAAAATGGCACTGCCGCCAAAGATAAATACTCCCTTGGAGTTATAAAACAAAACCTCCGAGTTGGGTTCGGCGACGAGATTTCTCCAAATCTTCGTGACCACAATTCCTCCAACGCTAAAGCTCCAACAAAAACCAATGGCTGCTCAAAAAGTCGTCGCACAACACACCGCAACCACAATTTAAATATTTAAAAAAAAGGTCACTTAAAAAAAACTAAACTCGCAGGTCACTTTAAAAACTATTGTATGCCTCAACTCGCTGTTCTCATTCTAACTGACCAAAACTGCGATCCTTGAAAATGTTGTTCCATTTCCCCCAAAAAAATGAGAAATGGGCTATTAGCCATTTTAATGCAGAGAGTGCGGTTTACAACAAACCAGAGTCAGTATGAGGTGACCTGCCAAGAACCTTGTATGAAAATTCCTAAAATGGGATTTTCTATGAAATTCTGGCAAAGTACAGACCTCGCTTTTACCAAATCAAAAATGATCTTTGGAGGCATCTGTGCATGGTCGGCGTCATTCTTGGCATCACAAAGGGTCATAAAACGAGGGAACAAACAAAACTTTTAAAAGTATAATTGACAAAAACTTGTCCTTGTCCCGTTCGTATTTGGTCACGATTGTCAGTGTCGTTCGCGAGCAGTTGTAAAAAAAGTGGGTTTTTCGAAATCCCGCCAAGAGCTCCACTCTCCAATCTTGTGACCTAAACGACAAGTATTTTTCTTTTTTATAAAAATGATTGACAAAACTTATATTTATCTTTACCACTATTTTTGAACCGCGACAGTTGGTCAAAAGAGTTTAATGATCCATACATTACAAAGTAATTGTTTACGGCACTAATTCGTCCTACACTTGAATATGCATCAGTCGTCTGGAGTCCAAGTTATAACTGCTATATTAATGCTTTAGAATCAGTTCAAAAACAATTTTTAATTTTCTGCTTGAGGGGCCTCCATGAGATTTAAATATTAACTTGCCATCGTACTTAAACAGACTTACTGATATTCCGTCTCTAAAGAATAGAAGAATAATGTTAAATGCTTCGTTTATTTTAAAGCTTATTTTTGATAACGTTGACAGCTCATTCTTATTAGCAAAACTGAACTATAATATACCTCATCGTCCAATGAGAAGAAGAAGAGTAGGTCAATTTATTATTGTATTTTTAGCTTTCAGCTCAACTCATTGAGCCAATTTATATCCTGCCCTTCTATGTTTGTTCAGCACCGTCTTTGAGTATAAAAGTGGAGCTAATTTTCTGGCTGTGCGTTTTTATGGACATAAATTCACTGATTGTTTATTTGATGTAAGCTTTGAAATTGCATGATCAGCAAGTGCAGCTACATTTTATTAAATCAATGCCGGCTTGGAGTTGTCTGCAGATAAGGATCTAAATTTTGGCTCATCTCTATCTTAATTCTGACTGTGTGTGCTTACAAATTTTGAGAATTTTTAATTTTAGCCTATAATTATTATACCTCATAATGTTAATTTTATATTTTGTTACTAGTTTCTTTTTGTTTCCTATTATAAATTGTTTATTATAATTGTTGACTTCTATAAAGTCTATGAGCTTAGCAGTATTATTATTATTATTAAAAATAATTGTTTAATTATTCGTGCATTGTACCTTCACAACTACATCCATTTTCCACGCTACCCAACACTGAAAATTCCTTCCATAGACTATAAACATATCAAATCATTATATCTTGTTCTTATACTCTACGCCAAGTGCACGTGCACGTACCAGATGGTATATTGAGTTTGTTCTTCCTTTTGTAACGCCCAGAAAGGAGCGTCGTAGGTATAACAAAGTATATATATAAATGATTACCGTTGAATTCTGAGTAGATTTAAAGATGTTCGTCCGTCTGTCCCAGCAATTACAGCCGTAGTTTAAGAGTTATCAAGCTGAGCTGGTATGTAAGCTCCTATTCTCCAAGCAGAGGCTAAGTTTGAAGACGGACAAGTTCGGAGCAAACCTACTACCCCTCCCATACAAACCACCCCTTTCCATACAAAAAAAATTTATTAAAGTAGTTCCAGTGATATCCAGTTCAAATTCAATATTTAATACTTAGCATAAAACTGCTCACAAAAATAGTCGTGATCGGATATGAACCACGCCCACCTCCCATACAAACTACCCCTTTGTATGCGGAGAGCAAATTATTAAAAAGAGTTGCAGTGCAAATAAATAAGGACATTTTTGGTATCACTGATATAACAGAGGGTATATTACAATTGCCAAATTAAAATATTAGGTGGCAACTCCACAATCGCATCTAACTTAATTGGACTTTGTCCTATACAAATTACACTAACAAAAAAAAATACAAAACGTTAAATTTAGTGTGCGCGATTGCATCGACACATAAAGATTATATTGAAAATAAATGAGATTAAAACTAAATATAAATAATAAAATAGTGCATTATTAGTTAAAGAAATTTTTTTATTTATTTTTATTTTCGAAGATCCTAAAGCTTTAGTCACAAAAAATAAAACTTTAATAAAATGTTTTTAATTACAAAAAAGGATAAAGATAACAAAAATTACTTGTATAAATAGTTTGATGATTTAAAACAAAAATTTTAAAATTTACATACAATGCAATGCATAAAATTACTTATACTATACTGATATTCTTACTGATATTCCGTCTCTAAAGAATAGAAGAATAATGTTAAATGCTTATACTCGTATTTATGTTTATTTTAACAAAATATATTTTTTAATCTGACAGATGACAAATTAATTTTTGTTCAAATAACGTTGCTAATGGTTTGTAAGTTGGCGAGCAATGAGTTCCAAAGACGGATGGAGTAAATAAAAAACTGTCTTTCAGATATTAAAAAAGAGTGTTTAATATGAATAAATTGTTTTGTGCGATTTGAACGGGAGTATCGTAATCTATTATGAAGGTAAATTGGTTCTTTTGAAAATATTATTTTGTGTAACTGCAAGATTGCTTTATAAAATAATAAATTGTTAAATGTTATGGAAAAAATTATCTTTGCAAACAATGAGATGTGATCATAACGTTTTAGACCATAGATGTATCTCGCGATATTATTGTACAGAACATTTAATTTAGCTTTACACATAGAATCACAATTTGCATAGACTTCACAGCCATAAAGCAACGTTGGAATGAGGTATGCCTTTGCTAGAAGTATTCTAATTTTTATGGGCGTAAAATATTGTGTTAACCAAAGCGACCGCAGCATGCCATAAACCTTGCCATTTGTAACAGGAATATGATCGTTCCATG
Source organism: Suillia variegata (assembly GCA_949127995.1). Taxonomy (NCBI): domain Eukaryota; kingdom Metazoa; phylum Arthropoda; class Insecta; order Diptera; family Heleomyzidae; genus Suillia; species Suillia variegata. Next base: position 24,673,674 of record OX421843.1, read on the forward strand.
TTAAAGTTTTATTAAAGACAATGCCTAAATTCTTTGCCGTATTAACAAGCTTAATTTGAAAGCCATTTATTGTAATTGGTGGAACAGTTGACATATTAACTGGCTTTCTGGAAATTGCTAGACATTTGGATTTTAATGGATTAAGGCATAGACTATTAGATTGTGCCCATTTTAAAAAAATGGTATAAATCTTTGTTTTAGTTATTTAAACAAGCGTTTAAAAATTCTTTTTTAGCACTTATGTAGAGCTAAACGTTATCTGCATATATATGAACATCACAAAACATTAAAACATTGGGTAGATCGTTAATATACAGTGTAAAAAGAAGTGGTCCAAGAATTGATCCCTTTTCACTGCAATGGATTCAAAAACTGAATTGCCAACACATACAACTTGTGAGCGCCCCGATAAATATGAATTCATAAGTTTTACAGCAGATAGTGAAAAATTAAAAAGAACGGTTAATTTAGATAATAAAGTAGTATGATTCAATGAGTCAAATGCTTTTGAATGGTCTAGGAGTGTTAGGAAGGTAATTTTGTTGTCATTTAACGAAGACCTAATATCTTCTGTTACATCTGTTAAAGCAGTTATGCAACTTCTTTTTGGCATAAACCCTGACTGTTAGTTGTTGATTAACAAATTGGCTTGATCGACACACTCGAAACCAAAAGAAGTATCTGCAAGAGGAAAACTGTTTAGATTCTGATAAGTACAGCTAGTATTTGTGAGCATTGTGGAATGTTTACAAAATTTTTTATTAATTTCATTGACGTCAACACTTGAATCAGCAATGTTAGAATTAGGTTTTCCTATACCGATGCTTCGGATTTGCTTCCAAGTTGCTTTGGAGCCTACGGCGTTACTAAATTTGCTGTTATAAATGCTAGGTTTTGCTTTTTTAAGTTCTTTCGCTGCAATAGTCCTAAGTTTTTTATAGCTTTCGTAAAGTTCTGGTGTCCTGTATCGCTTCCATTTATTAAATGAAACCTCTCGTTTTTGTATATTTGTTTTTTCAAATCATTTGTAAACCATGGTCTAAGATTATTGTCAACTTTCTTTTCTTTTAAGAGAACAAATTCATTAAAAAGTTGATTTATATTATTTTCTAAAAAAAATAATTTGTTCTTCAAACAGTATAAAACAGTATAAAAACAGTATAAAAAATATTATTCTAATTGATACTTAAGTATCTAGAAATGAAGATAATCTATATTTTTAAAATCTCTGAAAAAGAAGGTCTGGTTGGAAGATTTTATATGCAGATCATATATTAAAAAGATTAGATCATGTTTAGAGAACACTGGTACAGAGACTTGATGATATAGTAATATATTACGTTTATTATTTACAAAAAATATGTCTAAAAGTGTGCTGTTAGACTTAGTAAAATGTGTAGGGGTATTGACATTAGTTAAGTTAAGACCTACAGTTGACATTATGCTTAAAATATATTTTTCAGCCAATATATTACTATTGAAGTTACCTATATCAATAATATTTTAAAACGGCAAAGAAATTGACGATTTGGTCTATAAACACAACCTACAAGAATCTTATTGCATGCACAAGATATTTCAACGAAAATGTATTCTGTATTATCATTCGACAAAGATTTACAGCATACTTTACAATGAATACCTTCCCGCACAAACATCGCTACACCACCTGCATGGCTCTCTCTGTTTGCACGAATAATTTTGTATCCACTAATATAAAACAAATTATCATTGCAATAAGAAGCAAACCAAGTCTCGGACACACAAATAACATCTACATCAGAATCTTCAACTAGTAAACGAAACTCATTGATAATTTTGTCCAAACTCTGAGCATTGATATGACATATTTTAAACCCACTTCGCTGTTTACTTAATATGCGAAGCATAGTAAAAGCACAGCCTTTGCAACTTTTTCCCTTATCACTAAGAGTATGTAAAGTACTCATTACTTAAGAACAATAGAAAAAAACCTAAGCAACGCATGTAATATATAAAATTGTGATTTAAAACAAATAAGCATAAACAATAAACATTAAAAAAATTAGAAAATAAAATAATAACAATATATGTAGTTTACATTACAGTGCATTATGCAGCTTGCTGCTGCGCTGAGGTACTGTTATTATTGATATTGTTGTTGTTGTTTTGTAGATTACCACGAAAAAATTCTCGATTTCTTTCGTGTGCACATGCAAGATGATCAAGAGTTTGAAAAGAATCAATGCAGACGGGGGGATCGTCGGCAAGGCGCTTGACAAACACAAATCCGCGACGAGTAAACGCAGAGTGCAGTTGTTTGTGCTTTTTATAAGTAATCGCCTTTTTCAAATAATGATGATTCTCTTTAGTAAGATTCGCATTTATGTAAATAGGGACATCAGATTTTGGGTCGTTTGAGGCTCGTTTAAATTCTGCCACTGACTTAAGCAAATTGTTTTTGCCGTGCGGCGTGAGCAGTTTAATTATAATTGCCAATCAGTCGAATTGGCATTGTTTCTTGTGTTGTTCGTGCTTAAACGGAAAATTGATTTGAGAGCAACCGGTGCAGCATTAATTGCTCGGCACAATGTGCCGAATATTTCGAGTAGGTTTTCGTTGCTGTTATACGGAACTCCATGCAATCGTAGGTCGCAAGCTACCGCAGAATTTTCTTGTTTTGCAAGCTGTGATTTTAAATTGGCGACATCAGCTTTGAGGGCAGTGATTTCAGACACAGTATTTTCAAGGCACTAAACTCTTTGTGTGACAACAACAAGATCTCGTTGAACCTCGGCAATTTTCTCACCTAGTGCACTTAAGATATTCTGCTCTGCAGCGAGAATCTTTTCAGCAGTAATGTCGCTTTGTTTTTGCCAGGCACTGATCAATAAGCTGCAAAAGTTTGGGCGATGAGGCGTAGTCGGACATTTTTGGTGTATGTGCCAAACTAGAAAGCCTGGAAGCTTTAGAAGCAGGCGTATTGGCAGCCACCACATCACGAGTGCGTTTCGTAGCCGAAGTCTACATTTTTATTAATTTTTGTTGTTTTTTTATGTAATTTATTTGCTATTCACCGCGATTTTAAATTACAATAATTGCGTTTATAATTTTTGATTTTGTGTATATTAAAAAATTTTAGACAGTACTGATAATATTTTACCGAAATATGTTTAATGGAATATTTAATACTTATTTATAATTAAAAATTTGTCGAGCGCTTGAAAATTTTGCAACCGTATCGAACAGTGTCGCACATTTTTATTTTATTTTATTTTTTTATAATAATAATCAAAAAACTTTTAAATAAACATAACTCTAACTTATTTAATAAAAATAAATATGATTTAACTATAAAATTAAGTTTTGAAAATTATTAGAACAAAATTTGGAACAAGTAAAGTTTAGCCCTCCGATTTTAATTTTTTTTTACCAGATATGTAACCGTGAGATCTGAATTTTTTAGTGATAGGAAAGCGGGTAAAGCTTTATAGTTGACAATTACGTTTTTTCTTAATTTGAAATACTATCTGAATTTTATTTGGATCAGTATGATTGAGGTGTTAAATGTAAGATATTTAAGAGTTCTTTTCTTAAAAAGTTTTTGAGATATAAGTATTTACAATTTTTTTTCGGAATTTTGGCTTTCAAGGATCAAAACAACATAATGTAAAACAATTTTTATTTAAAAAAATATGTCTGTTACACTTTTAATTATTTTATATATTGTATACAAGGCCAGTTAAAATGACACACCAGGAAATTTCCTACACCACTAACATCTCTATCCTAAAGGAGCTCTTTTAAGATGGTACAAATACATATGAATGTTTACCTAAAAATGTAAAAGAAATTGGATTCCAGCAAAAAATTTGAGTCTGAAAAGATACCTAAAAGACTCTTTTTTAGGAGCTTTTGTCCTCTTTCAGAATACAAAAAAGAGTCGGAAAAAATGGACCCTCTTTATGAGCTATAAATATGAGTCTTTTCGGAGACTTATAAGAATCTAAAATGTGTCATAAATGGGTATTTTTCGTATATTTTACAAACACAAAAAAATCATAAAAATAATTTTAGGTTATAATTAATTTCACTTATGTCTTCTGATTTAACTACAATTTTATCCTTCTGCTGATAATAGAATTAAACATTTGAAATATCTGAAATTTAAAGTTTAAAAATAATTATTATTTAATAAAAAAAAAAGATTCGAACCAAGGACTCTCGGATTTGAAGTTGCGTGTCCTACCGCTGTGCCACATCATACAAATACGCAAAGTGGTTTAAAAATGTTTAAATATTGCTCTGAGAGTCCGCTGGTACCTAATTTGTTTTCTAATAACTTGCTTAACATAATTCTGACTGTACCTCGCTGTGGTGTCGAGAGCTCACAACTTGCTTTTTAAACACAATACCCTGTGTTCAATGCCTGCGAGGAGCACTCTCCTTTACTTTTTTTATTTTTTTTATTTCAGTTTTTTATTATCTTTCTTTTTATTGGTTATTCATATTATATTTTTAATCAATTTACAATATTAACAAATCGTTATTATCGGGTTTTTGCATACAAAAAAACTTGGATCATAAAATCGTCAGAATTATGAAACTTTTTAAACTCCTAATTCTGAGCGCTCAGAAAAATGTTTGCTGGGATTGTGTCTATGGATTATTCATGCATGAAATTTAAGTATGTGTGGCAAATTTTATATGGTGCCGAATTCATGGTGGGGGTTTCAAATCTATTAATGAAAGGGGCCACACTTAAATGATATATTTTGTTTTTTGAAACTAAATTTTTTATGTCAAACACCCAATGCGCCAGTTTTTTTACTTATTTTATTTGTTTGATTTAAACAAATTTAATGCGCGACAACCCGATTTTATTAACCTCCTTAAAAAAGATTACAAACATGATTTTAACACTACATATTTTATTATTTTTTTTAAACTATTTTTATTATTGAATCTGCTTTTTTTTAAAACTTAACAAGAAGTATATCAAATCTTAAGACTAAAGTTGAGAAACGACTCGTTACCAATGCATTGAGAATTTGAGTATATACAAAGATATAAATAATCTCGTTCAAAGAAGTGGCAGATCATATCGGCTAAGGCGACTATGTTAGTTAACTTTCAAAAGACTTCTCGCCAGAGGATTTGGGTGTTGTTCAAGCTTTTTTGTATATTTAGTTTTAAATGAAAGAATCACGTCTTTTACCATTTGCACATTAAGATCTTTGTGAATATTGGCATGGAGCATCTGTGATGGAACGTAGGATTATTGACTGAGCACGTTGCATTGCATCAATGTTTGAGGTACTAGCGTTACACCATAGCTGTATCCCGTATGTCCATATTGGTTTGATAGCTGCTGTGTAGACAAGTACTTTGTGTTCGAGGTTGAGTTTCGAGTTTTTATTAATTGGCCAGTTAAGTGATAATGCCTTTAGTTTCATTTGTGTTTTTTTTTCGCTTCCAGGTGTCTTTTCCATGTAATGCACCTGTCCAGGTGGATACCCAAGTACTTGACTTCGTTTAGTTGTGGAATGGTAATGTCGTTAAATGAGATTGGCAGGCATGTTTCATGATTGAGTGTAAATGTTGTGTGTATGCTTTTTGAATAGTTCACCTTTATTCGCCAGTCTGCTAATAATGTTGACACCGTTTGTAGGTGTTCGTGTTGAGGATCGCGGTGTCATCCGCGAAAGTTGATGTGGTGAGATGGCTGGCTACTGGTATTTCAGATTTAAACAATACGTATAACATAGGTCCGAGAATGCTGCCCTGCGGGATGCCTGCTTCAATCCTTGAGGAGCGCGATGTGAAATGATTGAATTTCACTCTTAAATTGCGTTTTGAGAGGTATGATTCAAGCAGTTGATGATTGCATTTTGGAAGCCGTTGTTTTAATTTATAAATAAGGCTATCATGCCAAACACGATCGAACGCTTGAGCGACCTCAAGAAAAACGGCTGAGCAGGAACTTTTGTTTTCAAATGCTCCTCTTATTGTGCTGACTATTCGGTGCACTTGTTCGATGGTACCATGATGGTGATGTGGAACTATGTTGTATTTTTGTATTTTTTAAGATGCGGTGATATTTTTGTTAATAACAGCCTTTCAAATAGTTTAGATGTAATGGAGAGGAGACTTATTGGCCTGTATAAAGACATATGTTGGATCTTTGGCAGGTTTCGGGATCATTATGATTTGCGATTCTTTTCAAGCCTTAGGAAAATAATTTAGGCGTAAGATTGCATTAAACAAGTGCAGCATGTGTATGATTGAAACGGGAGGTAGCTGCTTGATCATCATTCCTGTGATTTTATCAGGGCCAGGTGATTTTTTCGGGTCGATTTTGTTTAAAGCGTTCAAAATTTCTCGTTTACTGATCTTGAGCGGCTCGTCTAATAATTGGTTGGTGGGATGATGTGTTAATTGAAAACTATTTGTTGCAGAATTCGGTTTAAACACAGTTCTAAATGGTGAGCAAAAGCAGTGCCTTTCTCCTCGTTACTTCTTGCCCATTAACCGTTTGCAAGTCGAATTGGTGGTTCGGATGATTTTGGACTCCTTGCACTTTTTACGGCCTTCCACAATGAATAATTTGTTGCAGCTACTGACAAATTTGTTTACGTTTTTGTATCCTTCTTTTTGTAGCGCTTTTTGTAGCGCTTTTTGTATTAAGTGTTCAGCGTGTAATAGTTCTGTTTTTGTGGCAGGTGATCTGTGTTGTTGCCACATGCAGATAAGAACCTGAATATAAGAAGTCGTGGTTTGATGAAGGCGAGGGATTCGACTGTTTGTATTGCTTGGAGTAGCGTGCGTGGCAGCTTCTATAAGCAAAGCGTTGAAGCACTATATCTCTGAGTCTATATCAGTGGCGCTTTTTAAGCGAATATTAGGTGGTAAGTGACTACTGATATATTTCTTGTATTTGAGCCAGTTTGTTTTCTTTGTTGTTAGAGAGTTTAGTGATTTTAACAATTTGTAGTCTTTCCTTAGATATATGAGTACAGGAGAATGGTCCGATGACAGATCGTAGCATGATTTTGCGCTAATTAAATCCCTCCTTATATTTTTAACAATTCCGAAATCGATTAAATCGGGAATTTTTCGATGGTCTGACGACCAGTAAGTTGGCTGTCTAGAGGATGCAACATCTAGCGAACTACAACTGAAAAGAGCGTTTGATAGTTGTCTGCCTCTGGGGTTAATAATTCTAGATCCCTAATGTGGATGCTTGCCATTATAGTCACCACCTACTAGAAATTTTTTTCCCAGCTTGTTAAAAAATCAAGGAACTGTGTTGTGGAGATGGAAAATCTAGGTGGTAATGTTAATATTATAGGCAGATAATGTTATTTTATCATCCCAGCAATCAATGCTGATAAATGTTGATTGCAGATGTTTTGTGCTTAAACTTTCAAGTAAGCCTTTCCATCGGGATGCTTTATGTCGTAGAAATTATATTGAGGGATTTTGAAGCAATGGTTAGAGGTTAAGTGAGTAACGGATATCAGCATATCACCAATATCGTTTTTTTTTGTAAGTGACATATCTGGAGTATATTTATTTAGACAGAATTACTTGCATTAGTTGATTTTGCGATTTTGACAGCTCTTGAAGCATATTTTGCATTATTGACATAAACTGGGTCATTAGCTGTATTAGTATGGACATCATAATTTCAAGAGATTGTGGTGTTTGGTTCCCGATTGCATCTGCTGAATTTGCTGGTGTGCCTTTAAGAATGTTGGCATATGATGTACCTGTGCAAAATGGGTTACTGGGTTCGCCTGTACTGGCAGTTAAAGAGTGCGTGATTTTAATAAGGGGTACTTGGGGTTCAGTGCGCTTCGTTTTTAGTTTTAACTCGGCAAAAAAAGGCAGCCTCTGTAATTAGCTGTATGATTTCCGCCGCAGTTGTTGCACTTTTTGACGCTTGTGTCAGATTTATTATTGGAGCAACCAGAAGCTGGATGGAAGTCGTCGCACACAACGCAGACACTACGTAGTTTGCAGTGTGTTTTAGTGTGCCCGTATTCTTGACAGTTTGAGCACTGCACAGGGTCATTTCGTTTATGGGGCTCTTCAACGGAGATTCTGCAATGCATGAAGTACAGCAAGTTGAAAATTAGGTGAATTTCGTTTTTCGATAGTTGTTTGCCTTCGTAGTCTAATTATATATTAATTATATATTAAAAACAGATTTTACTTTAAAGTCTGCATTTTCCAATGCCTCTTTTATTTCGTTAGTATCGACATTAGCTTCAATGCCCTTGAGAACTACCAACAGACCTTTGCTGCTCTTAAGTTGAAACGTGTAGTAGTTTTTATGTTTTTCATCAAATAAATTAACTACGCTGCGATACTCATTTTCCCTATAAATTTGAAGTTTTGTTTCAAGAATGTTACCTAAAGTATTATTTCCAATTAGTTTTGTTATGGATTTTAGGAGTTCACTTGAGTTTTGTTCCCTTAAATATTTAGGTGGTGGTTTTTGCTTTGGTTTGACAACGTCTCTTTCTCGCTTAAAAGTGCGAACCGATTTTGGTTATTTGGTCCAATGTTTCGCTTGGCTGTAGGCTTTTCTGTCAAGGATATTGGGCTGCGTTTTCGCTTGTTAATTGTAACATACCTGTCATTAAAAAGTTTGTTTTAGTGTATCTGACGGATTTGAAACTTTCAATGGATTTGAAACGTTTGCATTTGGTGCTGAAGTAGATGCTGCGTAAATTGCATTTGATGAAGTTGGCGTAGCAACATTTGTTGCTAAGCTTCTGTCGATCGAAGCAGCATTCTTTGCGTAGTTTTTTTATGATCGCGGATTGTGTAGACGGAGATAGAGTAGGAGTGACGTACTGGGTTGACCAAGAGAGCGGTGATAACTGCGCTTGCGCAGAGAGAGGTGCTATGTTTGAGTAGCTTGACTGCATTGTGCTGTTAGATGAGATGATCAGTGCAGAGTTTGTTGGCGCGAGTGAATAACTTTTGCGTTTTATATCGGCACTGTTGCTACTTGTGGGTTCTTTTATGTTTGCATGGTTTTCAGAGCGAGAAGATTTTTTTCGCGGCAGGAGGCGAGTAGACGACATTTATCGGGAGTTGTGAATTTTCAACAATTCTTTTTTTGTGTTTTTGTTTGTATTAAAAATCCAGGCGGACATCAATTATAAGCACAATTAAATACCACAAGAAGCCCTCGTAGCTTATCTTTCGCGATTTCTATATATTTTATCTTACAGACATATACAAACAAAAATCGAGTCAATCACGGAGCCGATTAAAACACAATAATTAGAAATAACACATTAGAAACTGCATATGAACAAAGAAATTAATTAATATGTCTTGAATATTGAATAGCACACCCGAATATCAACAGTAATAGATTAATTATGAATTCTAATTTTATCCAAAAAACAACAACATTTAGAAACAAAAATTAACATTTTTTTATATAATCTCAAAAAATCATTTAAACTACCTGCCAACTGTAGCATTCTTCAGCGGAAGTAGTAGCAAATCAAAAAGCAGTGGAAAACATTTCTGCAGACACGTGTACTGTGAATAACACAGTTATTAAAATTTATGTGGATAGTCAAGCAGCTCTTAAAGCTCTCAAAAATAACTTAATAAAATCATAAACTGTAGCAAACTGCTACAAATCTCTTCAAAATTTGAATAAAACTAACAAAATTAACTTTATTTGGGTACCTGGGCACTGCAATATAGATGGTAACGAGAAGGCGGACTTGCTTGCAAAACAAGGCGTTTTGTTTGAAGGCGATCCTTTAGAAGTACCAGCTCCAATTAAATTTTTCTGTAAAAAACGCAACCAATCGCTATGCTTAACAGCGAACAGCAGATGGAGAAACACTTACCACAATTCGAAAGCCAAACTATTATGGCCAACTTATAACAAAAAAACTTAATTTCACTTAACAAAAAGGAATGCAGTCTTCTTATTTATGTCTTAAAAGGTCACTGCCTAATCGGACACCATGCTTTTAGAATGGAATTAATCTCTAACAATTGGTGTAGAAACTGTAACGAACCGGACGAAGAAGAAACTTTAGAACACCTATTTTGCCATTGTCCAGCGCTAGCCAAATGCAGAATGAAGATTCTTGAACAAGCATTTTTCAAAACTCTAATTCAATTATCTGGAATAAATATCTCCAAGCTAAAACACTTCTCATTAAAAACCGAAACTTTCGTGATGGACCAATCATGAAGTAAGGTCAAATCTTTTCTCCATTTAAAGGGAGCATGTGGAATCGCTATGGACCTATTCTGGTCTATGTGAGGCATTTGTCGCCACTCTAACCTAACCTAACCTACCGTTTTTTATTTCTTGTCTCAAGCAAGCAGCATCCATTCTGACAACAGCACCAACAAAAGCCCTTGATGCCGCTGAGCCCAGCGGGTCTAAGGCTAAAAGGAAGAAATCGCTGTCTACATGCTGGATAGAATATTCAAGAATGCAGCAGATGGTACTATCCATGAACGCGACCAGATAGACAAGAAAATATATGAAGCCGTGATCGAGGAGTACAAGAAGTTCTCAGAACGTACACCCGCACAAGCATCATCAAATGTCCAGGCCCAAAAACGAAACCGCTTACAGAATGAGAGTGGAAACGTTCACCCCAAAAGACCGAAAAAATTGGGGGAAGCCGAACCAAGCAGTAGTGCCAAGACACCGATGACAAGACACTTCAGCAAGGTAGCAAGAGAAAACCTTCAAGTGTCCATCATCGACGCGGAAACGAAGACTCCACTCACCGTGCAGCAAAAATGAGTGGAGATCGATGTTGGACTATCGGGTCTCGTAATGAATTACGTCCTCGATAATCCTGCAGGTCCCCACCAGGAGTTTGACTCCTCGGAAACCTTTAGGGGTTATAAGGTAGTCAAATGTGCAGATCGTTTCTCACTGGATTTCCTTACCATAGTGTCGCTATGCTTAGCGGCACGATATCAGGCTTGAAGCTCAAGCTGATTCTGGTGAGCGAAATCCCGAGAAGACCACGAGCTCGCATTTGGTTGCCACCTATGAACGAACCAGGTGAAAAGCTGCTGCGGTGTTTGAAACTGCAAAATAAAGAGATACCAGCAGTAGACGACTGGCAGCTAATCAAGGTAGAAGAAGCCAGAAAGTCGAGCAGACCACTCTTGGCCATCAGTGAGGATTCACTGGAGGCATTGTCAAAGGCGGACAACAAAATTCGCTTTGGCATCCGGGTGTGACGCGAACGCACGACACACTCTATGGAGTAGCACAACAACAAATGACAGAGGTGATTCACTGTTAAACTTTTTATTAAATACTTAGCTCAGTATATGTAATAGGGGTAGCAAACCCACCTTTATCATACAAGCATCCATTGGAGATACTTCTATTACAAAGTTTGCAAGTAGAGGCACTCCACAAGGCGGAGTCCTATCTCCGCTCCTATGGGTACTGGCACTAAACAATATCCTACTAGAACTCAACAGAGGAGGAGTAAAGGTAGTCGCGTACGCAGACGACGTCGTGATTCTTACAACAGGTCCGTTCTTATCTACTATTAGCGAAATACTAGAAAGAGCTTTAAGAAAATTAAGCTCATGGGCCAAGAGTAGTGGTCTTAATGTCAACCCGAATAAAACACAGCTAATGTTATTAACAAAAAAGACGAAAATACCTCAGTTCAAACTCCCATCCCTTAATGGAGTTGAAATCCCGCTATCAAGCAAAGCTACGTATCTAGGATTTGTATTAGATCCTAAGCTTAACTGGAAAGATAACGTGAACAAGCGAATAGAGAAAGCGTACGTAGCTTACTATACTTGCAAAAGAATCATTAGTCGAAATTGGGGCCTTAAACCTAAACTCGCACTGTGGATGTACACCGCTATAGTTAGACCAATTATAGCATACGGTGCAATAGTATGAGGACCAGCACTAAACAAACAGTATAATGTCAGACGACTTAATAGCTTACAACGCGCAGCGTGCGCGGGTATTACAGGAGCCATGAGATCATGCCCGGCTGAGGCACTGAATGTTATTCTCAACCTACTTCCAATCGACATACAATTAAGATTAACAGCATCAAATACGGCAACCAGAATTATGGAGAGTGGCCTGTAGCATGCAAAACCTTTTGGTCATTGTAAAATTCTTGGTAACCAAAGTTTCAATAAGAAATCTTCGGACCACATCACTACAATCCTAGACTTTCGAAGGAAGTTTGAGGGTAGATTTCCCACACAAAAAGAATGGAAATTGAACCTAGTAGTTAAGGAAAACACTGTCAAGCTATACACTGATGGATCCAAGATGGATGATGGGGTAGGAGCAGGGGTGTACTCGAAAGAACTCAAGGCATCCTTTTCCTTTCGTCTGGGAAACTTAACCACCATCTTTCAAGCAGAGGCTCTAGGGATTAGAGAAGCATGTAAGGTACTTAGTAATCATCATCAACTATCAGAAGCATGTATATTTACTGATAGTCAAGCAGTTCTCTTAGCACTCACCTCACCAATAATCAAGTTCGAAATCATTAGACAATGCAAGAACGAGCTAAACTTAATAGCGCAAACAATGGTCATTAATCTCATCTGGGTACCTGGACACAGGAACATAGAAGGAAATGAGATGGCTGATGCATTGACAAGAAGAGGTGCCTCCCTTAACGAATCTGAGGCAGTGGGAGTTCGATGCCCTCTCAGCGCCATTAAAAGAAAGCTGTTTATGCAATTTCGACAAGAAGCAGAAACCAGATGGGCTAAAACTGGTGCCTGCAAAATATCCAAGAAAATCTGGGCAAAATATAATAAGTCAATAACCGACGAATTGATAAGAAAGCCAAGAACAGATATATATAATATTACTTCCACTATAACCGGTCATTGGCCGATGGGAGACCATGCCGAGAAAATGGGATGGCCTCACAACGAAAGATGCCGAAGCTGCAATCAAGAAGGATCCAAGGAAACGGTTTTCCACTACCTGTGTGAGTGCCCGAGTCTGGGTGCTTTACGACATAGTACATTCGGTAAATTCGCTATGGAAAGTCTAAACGAGCTTGCAGATTTTAAAATAGATTACATTAGTAGGTTTATAAACAAATCAAGATGGTTTTGAATAGACCGGTTTTTCAGGGGTTTCACAAGTGGTGTATCAAAATGGCACAATAGTGCTAATTGGAGCCTGAGTTATGTCTCTCAGGCAGCACCTAAACCAACCAACCAACCATGTTCCCAAAGAAAGGGCATAATACGGAGTCCCACACATCAACTTGAGGATTTGGACTTTGCAGACGATATATGTCTGTTCTCGCATAAGATCAGTGACATGCAAGCGAAAACTGACAATCTAATTAGAATAGCACGCAACGTGGGCCTCGAGATCAACATCAAGAAGACCAAATCCATGCGTATCAACAACACCAGCAATGACCACATCACAATCGAAGGTCAGCCTGTCGAATATGTGAACAAATTCTGCTACTTAGGCAGCAGCCAATATGAAGAAGTTCACAAATTTCCAGAGGAACAAAAATCCGAATAATTAACGCATATATAAAGTCAACACTTACATATGGAAGTGAAACTTGGCTAATTTCAAACAACATCACACAAAAATTACAAGTATTCATTAACAAATGCCTAAGAATCATATGCAGAATATTCTGGCCAAAAACACAATAAGAAATGAAGACCTTTGGAACCTTGCAAACGAAGAACTAATAACAACACAGATAAAAATAAAAAAATAGAGGTGGATAGGACACACCTTAAGAAAACCAGCCACCAGCATCACTAGAATGGCGCTAGAATGAAACCCACAAGGAAACAGACGCCGTGGGCCACCAAAGAACACTTGGAGACGTTCAATACATCTTGAATTAACAAATAAGAACACAACCTGGCAAAACGTGAAAACGACTGCACAAAACAAAGTCAGATGGAAATGCGTAGTAGAAGCACTAAGCTCCCAATAGGAGTAGAAGGAAAAATCTATATATATATAAAAATGAAATTTTCTATCTATCTTTCTTTCTTTCTTTCTTTCTTTCTTTCTTTCTTTCTATCTTTGTCCCCTATGCACGTCTAAACTATTCATCCGATTGTGATGAAATTTTGGGGAGTTGCAGTGTTCGCGCCAACTTAGGTTTAGGGCAAAGAAAATTTTGCAACTAAGTTAAAATATTCGATTATTTCGCTAATATTGCTCCAAGAAATTTGGTATCTGAGTTTGTATAGACACTGTCGATAACTTCCCCAAAAATGGGAGAGGTTGGATCAATTTAACGCCCACTTTGAAAAAAATAGAAAATATGCGATAACGTGACTAATATTGTTCCTAAAAATCTGAAATTTGGTTTTTGAATTTGTATTGGCACTGTCGATAACTTCCCCAAAAATGGGCGAGGTTGGATCAATTTTACGCCCACTTTCAAAAAAAGGGTGGATCATTTTTACGCCTACCACCATTTGCTCAGAAACTTGATGTGCTAAATAGAAAACATGTAACGGGATGCACCGGGAAGAATAACAGGATATACAAAATTGTCCACGCCCACTTATTACGCTCACAATTTGATTAATTACGTGATAATATACGATTACATTGCTAATATTGACCCTAAAAATTTGCGATTTTGTTTCTGAATTCGTATTCCGACAATTTCACAGCCATAACTCAGAATCGCTACAACGGTGGATACCGAGAAGTTCCGCTAACTAACGGGAGTAACGGGAAGTACCGGAAAGTACCGGGAAGTACCGGGAAGTACCGGAAAGTACCGGGAAGTACCGAGAACTACCGGGAAGTTCTGCTACCATATTTTTTTAAGTGGCATTGCAACGCATGCCGGGCTTTCGCTAGTAAATATTAAATGTTACAGTAAGTATTAATATCAAAAACACATTTTATTAATAATCAAGTTGATATTGTCATATCAGAAGTACGAGGAGTGTTCAAAAAGTAAGGTAACTTTTAAAATTTCGAGGCCAACGTACTACATTCGATTACTAATATTTTTGTTTTGTTACACTTTTGTTACACTTGTCACGAACATATGTTTACAGTTTCAGCTATACATATATCATGTTGTGTTTGTTTGTGAGATGCAAAAAGGTAAAAAGTGTTTTGCTATTGGTTTGTAAGTTGGCGGGAAATGCGTTTAAAATACGGATAGAGTAAATAAAAAAATACTCGTTCAGATATTATAAGAGTGTATAATATGAATATGTTATGTGTGATTTGAACGAGAGTATCGTAATCTTTTATGAAAGTATATGTTTAAGCCAAACGTCCAATTTCGAATTTATTATCTTTGAACTAATGTTTTAAATTCACAAACAGATGGCGCGCGTGTCATTAGGATACGCGCCAATGTAAACCGTTTTCTGAGCCTTCGACAGCGACCGAGGTAAGATTTGTTCTTTAATAAACCACCTATTTTAATTCTAAACCTAATTGCGCCTTTTTATTTCATTGTCATTTCATTGCGAGACTTTTTGGATTTCAATAACCCCCTTTTTCGTTGCCACAAAATCAGAAGGAATTTTCTGCGCAACATTTTGGTCCTTCGAGCTGGAGACGCTGATTTTATTGAAGTCATACGAACCCCCATCAACACACAAACAACAAAATACCGTCTCCATTAAATTGCCGCAATCAACTTTATTTTGCCGTTCCATATTTAATAAAAAGGTGCGTTCAATATATTTAATTGGTTGTTTGAAAACTTAAAAAGTGCGCTTAAATTTAATTAAATTCTACTTTGCATTCTCTTAAATACTTATTTATTTTCAAAGTTCTTTGAACTTGTACATAAAAAAAATTGCACAGTGGTTCGGTGTCTACATATACACCACATTCTTCGTATATACCTAACGAAGACAAAAAAAAACACAAAGCGAAAAATATTGCGCTACTGTGCAAATTGCACATACAAATATATGCAAAATATACCAAATCTTCCTTTTGGTTATTTACCTGACGAGAAACAAAAAAAAAAACAGCGCTAATTTGAATTATCAAAATCTTCTTGTTTGATTTTTTTTTGTGCACTAAGATAATTGCGCTCATAGCAAAGTGCAGCTTATGTACAACCACACGTACATACATACATATATACCAGCTGTTGCCTCGCTCACTTACTTTTTTTCGTTTCTGCTTTGTGCTATGTCCGTCGTCTTTTAATTTTTTCATAGGCGCAGACGGCAAATCAAATTATTTTATTTGATTTTAAATTAAAACGCGATCATTTGCTTATAAAATAAAAGCAAATATAAATTCTCCTACCACCCCTCCAATCATCAGTGCTAGGATTTAATTTATAATTAAAAATAAAGTGTTGTTCTAAAGGTTTTTTTGAAAACCAAAGTGTGCAAAAAAAAAAAAAAGTGAACATAAACAAATAAAAAAAAAGTGAAAGCAGAGCAAAGCAGAGCTAAGCAGATCCCCCGTCCAAAATAAGGAATTTGGAAGACACCGCAGACCAGAGCAGCAGCAGGAGAAACAACAACAACATCAAATTTGTGCAAAGTACATACGTACATATATTGTAAGACCAAATTTTATAAATTTGTAAATATTATCAATTGCCATTAGGGTGGTTGATATAAATAAAATTATTTTAACCAAATATTTTGAATTTTATTTGAACACCATTAGAGTGGTTTTTAAAATTTTACATTTTTATAACTTCAAACACCTTCTTTTCTTTTCAAAACACCATTGGGGTGGTTTTGGAAAATATAAAGTTAAAATCTTTTTTGTCGATTATTTTTCTTTCGTGACACCATTGGGGTGATTCCACGAATATTAAGACAATTTAAAAATATTTTATCTCTCCCGTACACCAGTGGGGTGTTTCTTCAGTACGCATACATATATTGTATTAAAACTTTTTGTTCATTTGTTTTTAATTTCAAATATATTTAGAGTGGTTGATAAAGAAAATATTTTTTATATCTTTTTTTTTTTAAATATCAAGAACTAGCATAAGAGTGAAATAGCTTCAAAGATAATTTGTTTAAAATTTCCAAAAATAATTTAGAGCGGTTTTGGAAAAAAATAAATAAATAAAAAGGTTTTTTCTTAATTGCAAGTTTCCGGATTAGAGTGGTTTTAAAGTGTCATTAATTTAGAAGGTTGATTTTTGATTAAATTTTTTGAGATTTTCATTGATTTGAAACTTTCATTATAATACGATACGCCGTTTTTTATATTTTTATTAATATTAAATAAAAAAGGTTTTTACCATTTTTGTTCTGATCTAACAATCTAATTAAATTTTTTAATTTAAAATGTCGAAAATAGAAGATTTTAATGCGTTAGTTGAAGCTATTCTAGAATTTGAAGCAGCTTTCAACGAAAGCGATCAAAGAGATTTGAGCATTTTTTCTATTGAAGTTCAAAGAGAGGAACTCAAAGAGATGTGGATTAAATTAAAAGCGTCTTATGACTTGGTCATAAGCCAAATATCGCAATTGTTACAATGCGTACGTTGCTACAGCTTCACAAATGGGTGAATATGCGCACAATTTGACCGTGCATCCAACGCATAGTTCATCTGCTCGTGGTTCACCGGTGAGCCATAATGCAATTTCAACTGCCGCTGTAGCTGTACCAACACCAACACCGTCTCATTCAAATCATATGCCTCAATTTCAAACTACGCCAATCCAAACCACCACTATTCAAGATTCCTCTCTTCAAAATCCTCCTATATCAAATGTCTCAATTTTTAATCATATGCCTCAAAGCCCGGTACAGAATATCGGCGCGCCACAAGTCCCCACGATACCAATTACCAATCATATGGCAATGTCTTACCAATGTCCGACCATCACAATATTCGCTTGCCTCCTTGCGACACGGAAGTGTTTTACGGTGACTATACGTCATGGCCTTCCTTCCGTGATATGTTTATGGCAATTTACATTTTCAATATTAGACTTATGCCAGTCGAAAAATTGTTCCATTTGAACCAAAAGACAAGAGGTGAAGCGAAAGACATAGTAAAGATGTCGCCTCTAACAAATGATGGTTTTGCACAAGCGTGGCAAAACCTGTCCGATCGTTATGAGAATAAAATAATTCTTGTAAATTCTCAATTGAAAGTTCTTTTTACCCTTACTAAGGTTTCCTTCGAGTCCGGTAGCGCTTTGAAAAAAATGCAGCGTGACATAAATAATTGCATTTCGACATTGGAGCTCTATAAGATTGATGTCTCAAATTGGGATGCAATTTTTGTATATTTATGTTGTACTCGCCTACCAGAAGCTACGCTTGCCTTATGGGAGCAAAGTATCTCAAAAAAATTCGAGCTTCCCAAATGGAAAGAATTAAATGATTTTTTAACGAATAGATTTCAAACCCTTGAGACCATATTAGATTTGAGATCAAATGAAGAAAAAACAGCTGAGAAAAAATCGGCATTTCAGCCAGTAAAAAAAAAAATTTCAAATCCACCACAATGCAGTGAATGCTAATTGTAAGTTATGTCCAAACCAACAGCATCCTTTCAGAACATGTCGCAAATTTCAAGATATGAATCTTAATAATCGTTTAGCAACCGTGCGAAGACTAAATCTTTGCCTTAATTGTTTGGGACATTCTCATCTTGTGAGAGAATGTAAAAGTCAATTTAATTGTTCGGTTTGTAAGAGACGTCACAACTCACTCCTTCATCGTGAATATTCGGACACTTCAGCTTCTCCGGGAGAGGCAGGATCCTCACGCCCGCAAAACCTACAAAGTAAAAATTCGTCTACTCCAAATAACAACAATGTACATACCACTCAGGTCAATCCTGTCAATTCTCCAAATATTGACGAAATTCAGTCATGCTTCTCGATTAGTAAACAAAACATTCTATTAGGTACCGCGATGGTAAACATATGCCATTTGGGTACAGTGTACACCGCCAGAGCACTGATTGACTCCGGTTCCGAATGCACCTTTGACTTCAGAAAATATTAAAACTTCCAACTAAAACTGTAAATGCTCAGGTATCGGGACTAAATAAAACACTTTCGGCACGCATTCAAAGGATGTGTAGTTTTACTTTAGGATCCCCTATAGATAATAGCTTGAGAATAGAGGCAAAGGGTCTACTTATACCTCAGCTAACAGGACATCTGCCAACACAATCGATCAATAAATCCTATATTCAAATGTTACCTGATCTTCAATTAGCTGACGCTAATTTTTATAAAAGTCAACAAGTTGATGTTTTGATAGGTGCTGATTTATATGCTTCTATTTTAATGGATGGTATAAAACAAAATGTTCTGGGATCATTGATAGCACAGCAGACGATATTCGGTTGGATAATTACGGGTTCCCTGCCATCGGAACAAATTTCTACATTCTCAACAGTCGTGTCATATTTAACGATGTCACTCTAGATCAACAGCTTACGAAGTTTTGGGAACTAGAAGAGGTTCCAAAGAAAACTTACTTAACACCAGATGAAAAGCGCTGTGAAGATTTATTCATAAAAACCACCAAAAGGAATGCTGAAGGTCGATATGTTGTAGAGTTGCCCTTTCATGTTAATTTTTCGAAGGAAATAAGTTTAGGTTATTCACGGATAGGAGCAATTAGACAATTTACTCGAAATGAGGTCTCTCTTGGCAAAAGGCCAGATTTTAAGGTAGAATATGATCGAGTATTAATGGAATATTTAGATCTAGGACAAATGCATAAGGTATTAGCTCCTAAATACGAATACGCTCCTCAACATTATTATTTGCCTCATCACGCAGTCATTAAAACTGAAAGCACTTCGACGAAAGTAAGAGTAGTTTTTAATGCTTCTTCACCTACCTCAAATGGAATTAGTTTAAATTCGGTTCTCCATACGGGTCCAGTTCTCCAAACTGACTTAACCGGTTTAATTCTTAAATGGAGATGTAACAAATTTGTCTTCAACGGAGACATAGAGAAAATGTATAGGCAGATATTGGTGGCTCCAAAGCATACACCATATCAAAGAATTTTATTTCGCACTTCACCAAATAATGAAATTGAGGATTTTGAACTTAAAACTGTTACCTTTGGACTTAACTGTGCGCCTTTTTTGGCCATTCGAACCCTTCTTATGTTAGCAGAAGAAGTTAAAGAAACCTTTCCCTTAGCATCAGATGTTTTGAAAAACTACATGTATGTTGATGATGCATTAGCTGGCGCTCATGATTTAGAAACCGCAATCAAGACCAAAGATGAACTTATTTCAGTATTAAATTCTGCTGGTTTTCCTCTTCGAAAGTGGACAGCGAATTTTTTAGATATTCTTTCAAGTATCCCAAGAGAACATTTGCTAAACGAAGATTTCTTAGAGCTAGAAGATAAAAATGTATCCAAAACGTTAGGTATCCGGTGGAACGCAAGTTTAGATATATTTTATTTTGTAACTAAGCCTTTAGAGATTAAAGCCACATATACCAAACGGGAGGTTTTGTCAACAATTGCCAAATTGTTCGACCCCGCAGGATGGTTAGGACCCATTATCATCGTGGCTAAAATTCAAATGCAAGCCATTTGTGGAGAAAAGTTTGACTGGGATGATTTCTTGACAGGAGAGTTTTTATACAATTGGAAGCTATTCTTAGGCAGCTACAGGTATATTAATGATATTAAGGTTCCTAGATGGGTTGAGTTTTCTCCTGTTAGTAAGGTAGAATTCCACGCCTTTTGCGATGCTTCGGAAAAGGCAAACGCGGCTGTAGTATATATACGAGTGGCAAATGAGGGAAAAATTAGCACACATATGCTCACTGCGAAAACCAAAGTAGCACCAGTAAAAACAATTTCTTTAGCTAGGCTAGAACTTTGTGGGGCAGTGTTATTAGCGGATATGGTAGGCAATATTTTACCCCAGCTTGACGTTTCGAAGTATACACTTCATTTGTGGTCAGATTCAACCATTGTTTTGGCGTGGCTCAATAAGCCCGCCTGTAATTGGGACACGTTTGTGGCACATAGAATTACTAAAATCGAAGAAAAGGTAGAAACAAAAAATTGGAACCACGTCGCTTCACCCGATAATCCAGCAGATTTAGGAAGTCGTGGTTCTACTCCTCAAACCCTGCGCGAAAATAAGTTGTGGTGGCATGGGCCTTTATGGTTGTCAAAAGAACAGACCTTTTGGCACGAATTGACAAAACAAAGTTATACTACAGATGAAGAGAAGAAAAAGGTTCTCTCTCATTTTAGTTTTTTTCAAAATTATGAAGACATTTTAGATCGGTTTTCAGATTATAGTAGAGCACTACGAGTAGTGGCTTATATTTTTAGATTTTTTCATAATACCCATACAAAGCATAAACTAGGAACTAGATACGAATCAACTGTCTTGTCAAATCATGAGATTAAGTTTTTTAAACCTCGAATTATAATTTTGAGTCAAAAGTCGAATTTTGCTGATGAATACCGGGAACTTTTAGCAAAGAAAGTAATTAGTCCCAGAAGTCAAATTCTTTCAATGAATCCTTTTTTAGATTCAGATGGTATAGTACGGTGCAATGGGCGCCTAGAAAATTCACCGAATCTTTCATATGATGAGCGATATCCAATTATACTTCTATATGGTTGTCAATTTTCAAAGCTTTTAGTTAAATTTATCCACATTGTCTCATTGCACGGTGGAAATCAGTTGGTTTGGCGTTTGCTCAAAATGCAATTTAATATTATAAAGGCTAAAACTTTGATAAAAACAACAATTCACAATTGTAAGACGTGCGTTATTCATAGAAAGAAAGAACAAACACAATTAATGGCAGCACTACCTCCAGCTAGAACGTCGTTTTCTCGTCCCTTTACTACTACTGGAATAGATTTCGCTGGACCCTTTGAAATCAAGAATTATACTGGACGCGCATGTTTGACGGTTATGTTTGCGTTTTTGTCTGTTTTGCTACGAAAGCAATTCATATTGAAGCCACTAGCGATTTATCGACTGCTACATTCATGGCAACTTTTTCTAGATTTGCGGCTAGACGAGGGTATCCGGGAAATATATATTCAGATAATGCAACTAATTTTGTAGGTGCGTGTAAGGTTTTGCGGCGTGAGTTTAAAGAATTTATTTCATCTGCTCGAATCAATGTAATGGAGAATCCAATTTACCAAGATATTGTCTGGTATTTTAATCCAGCAGGAGCTCCTCATATGGGAGGTTTGTGGGAAGCAGGAGTACGAAGCTTCAAAACTCATTTCAAAAAAGTAGCGGGTAGTATGAAATACACATTTGAAGAGTTTTCTACTCTTTTATCGCGTATTGTATCCTGCTTAAATTCAAAACCAATTAGTGCGTCATCTGATAATCCAAATATCTTGGCACATCTTACTCCAGGACATTTTCTTGTTGGTGGTCCACTCCTGTCGAGAGCGGAACCTGAAATATTAGAAAACAACAACATTTCTGTAACCGGTGGAAGTCCGAATACTTAAAGGAACTTCACAAAAGATTCAAGTGGAAATATCCTAATAAAAATTTAGAAACTGATGATTTGGTGGTGGTGCGTGAAGAAAATTTACCGCCAAACGAATGGCGTTTAGGTAGAGTCATAAAAATTTATAAAGGTAGAGATGGTAGAGTAAGAGTAGCTGATATTAGAACAGGACGTGGAACAATTACTCGACCAATTGTCAAACTCGCCATTTTACCTACGTGTTAAGTTCTACAATCATCATTGTCCGTTCACGTTTACCTTTTCAGCTTTCTTTTTTTTATCATGGGTCGTATCGGTCGTCGCAACTCGCAAACATGCCAACACCGTCGTAGTGCTTATCGTCTGTGCCTAGCATGGCACCCCCTGCGTTTTTGCCCAGAGTTCCGCAAATTGAGTGTCGTCGAGAAAGTAGAAGCGGTGCGCACTTACAGCTACTGTGAGAACTGCCTGGCACATGATCATCAGAAGGATGAGTGCGACAGCAGTTTTTCATGTCGGCATTGTGGTGAGAAACATTACACCATGCTGCACCCTTCGTCCTTTGCGTCACCAGGTATTAACACCAATTCAAAGGTATTTTCCAGCGCACTTGTTCCAGTCCGGTTTGGAGATTCATCGAGCGATGACGAATCGGTCGCTACTGTCGGCAAGGCTGTAGTACGTCCCTCGCGAACGCTTGCACGACCTGATCACGACGGCGACACTGAGGAGGTATTGCGAACAACCGACGACGAAATGATGATCGGACTCACGTCGGATTTCGATAGCGATGACGGCCACAAGATTCAGCCGTATCGAGCATTCCTTTCAATTCCTGCTGGACCCTGGTCTCTTCCGTCAGGGCCAACTAATAATAAAACTCCAGCACTTGAAGCCGGACCCTGGTTTCATTCGTCAGGGCCGACCAATAGTCATACACCTGCCATTGCCGCTGGACCCTGGTCTTGTTCGTCAGGGCCAGCAAAGCCGGTAGCGCGTCCTAGACCCAGGTCTTATTCGTCTGGGCTAGTGAAGCCGTTTGATCAAGCTAGACCCAGGTCTTATTCGTCTGGGCTAGCACACTCGACAGAACCCCCCTTCCAGCGTCCACTTCCAGCTGAACGAACACGAAGAGGCCGTCGTTCTCAGCCTTACCAACCCTGTCGTGATGCACGGCAAATAATAAGTGGTCGCCATAACTCTGCCTCAAACCCCATAGCACTTTCGATCCAACAACAGCAGGTTGTTGCTATAGCTTCTACCGCCAAAGTCAAGGTTGTCGTGGGCGGGCGTTCATATAAGATTCGCGCACTCATCGATCCGTGCCGAAGTCAGACGGTGATTTCTGGAACTCTTGTAGGGGAGTTAGGGCTCGACGTGAACAGGAATGGTAGATTAGAAACCTGTCCAATCAAGATTAAGGCGAATCACGACCATCACGAGACCATCAACGCAAATAGATCGCGCATTAAAGAAAACGACGCCATCGGTGTCGCTAGATGTTCGCGTAAAAAATAATTTCGCAAATTGCGTTTTAGCTGATAAGGACTTTTGGCGGTCGGGACCCATTTACATGGTGTTGTTGGCAGACGTCCATGGACGCATTTTGATGCAGGGGGTTGTGCCGAGTCAACCAATATTAGCTTAATATTTTTAATATCAGGATCAAATAAATAATGTACATTAATCGTTAAAATAAGAAAAATTAATATCAAAATACTTCTAAATAATATCATTAGTACATTAAATAATATCTTATTGATAATGTGTTTGATATAACTATGCATGTGTTATTGACAATTTGAACGGTAGCCGAAATTTAACATTAATTCTGGTATTCTTTACAACAATTTCTGATAAATTTTTTTTTTGGAAACTTTAGAGTAGAAATAAGCTCTTGGTATCCAGAACCACTGCATTTATTCATATTAAAGTTTGACAGTATCACGAATATGCTGTTTCAGCAGTAATTGGAAAAACCGAGAGACAATCACTTATTTATCAACCACACACATTTTTTTAAAGATGTCGACAATAATTAAACCGACTCGATTCAATCACGACAATATTTAATAAATTTGAAGACTGTGACCAAATAAACAAATTTCTAATATGTAGGTGTATGTTAATGTATAAGTAATAATTGAATATATATCCTTAATTTCACAAATTGTGGGTGTAATAGGTGAACGCCCCTAAAGACCATGCGTACTAAATTTGAATAAAATCGGATCAACTGTTGTCCAGATTACCTGTAACAATTGTATTATTTTAAATACGCAAATATTAAGGACCCATTCAACGGAAGATTTGAATGTTTTTTAATAAAAAATATTTGTTATAATCAACACTTATATATACTCGTATATGTATGTATGTATGTATGTATGTATGTATGTATGTATGTATGTATGTATGTATGTATATATGCATGTATGTATGTATGTATGTATGTATATATGTATGTATGTATATGTATGAAAATATGTGCGCGTACTAACATAAAAATATACATTCATACATATATATTTACATATTAAGAGTAACAATATAAATATTAAAATATGTATGCTGTTTTCGTTGTCAAGAAATATCGAGCCTGCGCATTGTTTAACTCGTAGTAAAATCAATAACGTTAGCAAAAAAACTGTTTTCATGCACATTTTTGTGCAAAAAAAGTAATGTGTAATTTGAAATAAGTAATGGTTTTAAGATTTGATCTAACTTTTGAATACTAATAAAAAAAATTATACAATATAAATTATAATAATATATGTACCTGTATTTTATTTCTATTGGAATATACTTTTATAGAAGATTTATATATGTTATGTAGTTCTTGAATCACTTTATTTTATTTCACTTTTATCCATAAGAAATGCTATGCTTTTTTTATTTAATATATATTTTACAATTTTGTAATTTTTAACACAATTCTTTACGTTTAAATAATCGGACCACTATTTTATATTGTTTAGCAAGATTTGTATATCTATATCACTGTCTGTTTTTTTAGCACATACTTACCAACCCTTAAACAGGTTGATTCAGAGATTTCAACAAAACACAGATTGATTCATAGGATAGTAAAAAGAGTATTTGAAATACGACAATTCTCGTAATATACAAAAACAGAGTACGCCATCAACAAAAGTACATATATTCCGAAATAAAAACTAAACTTAGATTATTTTATAATGACCATACTATGTTTGACTCTAAATATATCAATGTCTAGGTAAGATCAGTACTTTTTCTCAATTCGCTCATACAAATTTTATTTTTTTCGCAGAAAAAATTTAGTAGTAAAAATTTGAGTAAGAGCACTCAAAAGTGAAAATATCTTAAAAACCTCGAAAGTGTTCGACCATGAAAATAGAACTGTAAACAAATTCATGAAACATAGTTTTCGCGTGCATTGCGAATTTTCGAATTAGTCGCGAAAACAGCCTCGTATGTTTCAGTGTTGCCTGTACTACTACTAAAAAACTTAAAGTTAAATTTTATTTACAACTTAAAGTGTAAAATTGTAAAAGAAAAGATAAAAAATGTTATAGAATAATAAAAGTAGAACAGAAAAGAGAAAGAAAATATAAATTATTACGACGACGGGAGAACCACAAGTTTGACGGCGGCACGTGTAATTGTGCCTCGTTCTGTTCGGACATCAGCAACCCGGACTCGTCAATTGGTGGCAGATTCTCATCGCAAAGCACTACCAAATCGTTTACTTTGACGTTTTCCTTCGGAAACTGTCACTTGTATCACTAGTGAAGCTCCTTCAGATATTCTAATTTCCAGCGATGACAAAATAATTGAGCCATGGCTTTTACCTTCAGCCACCTATTAATTATTTTTGGGGGTTTTTTGAAATTTCAAGTTCAACAGGAGCTAAAAGGCGACCACCGATCAAATGTCCCGGTGTTAAAGGCGAAAGATCAGAAGCAATGGGTTCAGAGGTCGCGATATCAGACAACCAGTTCAAAAGGGTCGAAAATTCTTTAAAAGTATTCCTCATATTGTCAGCTATTCGTCAAAAGTAATTTAAAGCATTTAACGCCCGTTTCTCACAAACCACCCATATGGGGAGATCCAGCCAGGATAAAATGCCACGAAATGTTTTGAAAAGAGAATTGTAACGTCACTTAATCCTTTGAAGCGCAAATCGAACAGAATTCAGCTTTAAAACTTTCGAAGATCTAACTTAGTTGGTTCCGTTATGAGGCCAGCGCCGGGCTCAGTCGCGAAACAAACAAATATGCAGACACGTTATAAGGCCAAAATATACGCGCCTGTAGTGTTTTATGTCCTAAAGTCCAGAGAAATCTACAACGGTACAGGAAAATGGTCCAGATAGCGTAACTCGTTCAAGGAGTAAAGCTGCCATGAGTTGAACTACACACGTTTTACAGTTGTGGATAGTGGACCTGATCATACTTTTCACGTTTAGTACATCAATCTGCATCTTTACAAGATTCAGCATCAATTGATTTCCTCCATGCAACGTTATCTTATGTAAAAAACGAACCAACAAGCGAGTAAAACTACAATTGTATAGTACAATAATTGGGTGCCGTTCCTCGTGCGATAATCCTGGCTGAGGTAATTCTTCCATTACATCGAAGCAATTTCGTCGTTTAAAAAGGGGTGTGATTAAGCTAGACTACTTGAAGAGTTAATTTAACGTTTCTTAGACAGGTCATGATACTCAGACACAAAATGAACCTATTGGCAAATCATCATAAGTTAAATTTTTGCAGTCTTTATTTCGTCGCTGGAAATATCCAACGTTTCAAAAAAATTTCGAACTCAGAGCGATGTAGAAAACGAAAAACGTAGCGCATTACTCGAAGTGCCTTTGTAACGACGAAAATCTCTCCAACACGTCTTCAAAATGAACAAAATATGTAAAAAATGATTTCACTACTTTTCTTATAAAGCTGTTTCAAAATGTTGTCGCTCAAAAAAGTCCTTAGGAAAGATTTCTTCTGGCAACCAAGATGGTCCATGCCACCATTTTCTGTTGCCAACAAGATCCTGTGGTGAGACTCCACTACTAACTAAATCGGCTGGGTTGTCATACGAGTCAATGATTGTTGCCAACTTTTTCAACAATTTTTAAAACATGGTTCCCAGCAAACGTAACATAGTCCAATGGTAAAGTGGTTTTTGCAACCAGGCTAAAACAATTGTGGAGTCCGACCAGCAGTACAAATTATAACCATCGATTGTGATTGATTGAAAAAGTGAATTAATCATGTCCGCTAAAAGTTCAGCTCCACAAAGTCCCAAATTAGGCAATGCAACAGTATTTACTGGTGCCACTTTGAATTTGGCAAACAAGAGATGTGCTGAAAAACTGAAAGCAGACTGCTGTACTCTAATGTAAATACATGCTCTATATGCAACCTCTGATGCATCATATAAGGCATCAAATTCCATATCTTTACATGGCGAAAAATAAGTCCACCGATGAATCTGAATATAGACATAATTCTTTAAAAATGTTTGCCAAATGTGTAGAATGCCGACGGGCAGATTATCATCCCAATCAATTTCCGTCATTCAAACTTTCTGCATCAAAATTTTAGCAGAAAGGACAATTGGTGAAATCCAGCCGGGAGTATCAAATAAACGAGAAATTAACGATAAGACTTCTCGTTTATTGAAAGATTTACGAAGACCGAAAGGAGTGGTAGTGAAATAAAATGTGTCGTATTTAGCATTCCAATGTACTCCTAACATCTAGAATATTCGATTTTAAAAAAAATCTTCGTTAAACAGGTGATCAGCTGGTAGGCCCTTCAAGATGTCTTCACAATTTGAAGTCCTCTTTCGCATTTCAAAAGCCAGTAGAATCGAGAGCAGCTATAAGCTCATCACGAAAAGTGATAGTAATAGAAATATCATGGGCTCCAGCTAATGCATCAACAAACATCATGTGACAAAGAACCCTAGAAGCAAGTTTTTTTTCGGTGATTTCTTTTTTTTTTTTTTAACAGCTGGTATTTATTGTATCATCTAAGTTAACTTTGATCTAACAATAATTTTAAACTAATTTATGATTTATAATTTAACTTAAACGAAGTATATTATTTAAAATTTTTTGTTTATTGCCTGAATCCAGTGATTGGCAAATAAGTAGACACGCATATCAATCAATATATGGGGAATATTATTGATAGCGTTTAAGACGTGAAGAGTTCAGAGGTCTTAATAAATTTCTTGCTAGAATGTTAGGGTGAAACATTAGTTTCGTCTTGTACTTCTGGGTAAGATTTAGGATTTCATCCGTTACAGGATTTGTAAGTCTCTTTGGATGTTTGTATTTCTTATATACCAAGGAGCTTTGGCAATTTGACGCAAAATTTTAGATTGGGCTCTTTGGAGTTTCTCAATATTCGATGGAGAGGCTGTGCCCCAGAGCTCAATTCCATATGTCCATAAGGGTTTTATTATGCTTTTGTATAATTGGACTTTGTACGTGAGGTTGAGTTTAGATTCTCTTGCTTTTAAGTTTAATTTGGGAAATTTTAGTTGCAATGTGTTTTTTCCATGTAAGTCTGCGGTCGAGGTAAATACCGAGATACTTAGTTTCGGAACTTTCGGGTACAACTTGGCCGTTAATTTTCAGAGCAGGTGCCCTGCTCTTAGAGTGAAGTTAAATGGCAACTTTTTGATTCGTTGACTTTAATTTTCCAGCGGGCCAGCCATTGAATTAGAGAGTCTAAGTGTTCCTGCACGTAATACGATGCCATAGCTGGATTTGAGTGGGAGCACAGTATAGCCGTATCATCAGCAAAAGTGGATATGAGGGTTCTATCACTTTTGGGCATATCAGCTGTGTAGAAAATGTATAGCAGTGGAGCGATGACACTGCCTTGTGGTACACCGGCTAGTATTTCGTATTGTCGAGAAAAAAAACTTTTGTGTTGTACCACTAATTTTCTATTTGTGATATAGTTTTTAAGAAGGCAGACCATATTAGCGGGAAGAATATGATATAGTTTTGTAATAAGTCCTTCGTGCCAAACTTTATCAAATGCTTGGGTGATATCGAGAAAAACTGCGGAACAGTAGTGTTTGTTTTCTAATGTGGCTTTTATTGTATCCACAATGCGTTGCACCTGTTCGATTGTGCCATGTTTCTCTCGGAACCCAAATTGATGAGTGGGAATCTCAACTTTTTCAGTAATTTTGGGTACAATCAACTTTGTTAAAAGTTTTTCAAAGAGTTTTGAAATAAAGCGAGGGTATTCGAGGTATGTTGAGCGACTAATGCCGGTAATGGGGTATCACCAAATGTCGTGTTTGGAGAAAACACAGTTTTGAGGTGATTGGCAAATGCCGCACCTTTTTCCGCATCGCTTCTGGACCAATTTCCGTTTGCTAACCGAATGGGAGGTTCTGACAGTATGGGTTTTTTCATATTTTTGGCAGCTCGCCAGAGAGAGTAGTTTGACGATTTGGTAGATGCGAGCTGTTCAACGAATTGTTGAAAGTCTCTTTGTGATTTCCACTTTAGCTGCTTTTGAAGACTTCGGGTAATGTCGCGAAGCTTTTTTTTTCAGAGTAGGGGATCTATGATTCTGCCATTCGCGGCGTATTTGCCTTTTCTTTCTTATTAAATCCTCTATGTCCTTTGGTGTGCTTTTTTTATATGTGTGGGTTAAAGTATTTGTTATTGAGTCGGGGGTTGCTGCGGTAGCTGCTTGTGTAAGCAGAAAAGTGAAATTTTTTACTGATAATCACCAGCAGCGAGAAACTTTTGTTTAAGAGAGTTGAAGAATGACTGAAATTGCTGTTCACTTATTTTATGTCTAGGTGGACAGTATATGGCCGTTAATATTAGACTTTTTAGATATTCATCGAGAGAAATACTAGTTGCCTGTATATAATCTGTACAGTAATTCTGAGGAGCATAATGTTTGATCCTGCTTTTAATGAGAATTGCAGATCCACCTCTTGCGTTACCGCTTGGATGTTTTGTGTCGCAGAGTCTATATCCCAGAATATTGAAATAGTGTTTTTCAGTAAAATGAGTTTCAGAAATTAGCATTACATCTATGCTTGACTCTTTTAGGAACTCGAGAAGTTTTAGTTTGTGTAGACAGAGGCCGTTCGCATTCCAAAATGATATTTTTAAACCATTCATGGTTTAGATAGGAGATG
This sequence comes from Suillia variegata, assembly GCA_949127995.1. Taxonomy (NCBI): domain Eukaryota; kingdom Metazoa; phylum Arthropoda; class Insecta; order Diptera; family Heleomyzidae; genus Suillia; species Suillia variegata. The sequence continues at coordinate 24,704,274 of OX421843.1, forward strand.
CTGAAGCAGAAGATTTTGATTTTTAATCATGTCTTGTACCATGTTTTGCATACTAGACATAAATTGAGACATGTTTTACACAAACATTTGAAGGGTTTGTTCGAGATTGCTGCTTTGAGGAGCAGGCTGAACGTTTGTGGGGACTGGGTTGTCAACTTTTAGAGCACTGGCGTACGAAACACCTTGATTCATAAAGTGATTTACATTAATTGGTGCATTGTATTGTTTAGGGGGGATGGGCAACTTTTGCATGTCTTGGTTGGAATTAGTGGGTCCAACTGAAGTAATAGCCTTGTCTTTGAATCAGACCTTCAAAGACAAGGCTATTACTGGACAGTCACGATAGTTTGCTGTGTGGTTTCCAAAGCAGTTGCTGCATTTTTTTACATTAGCATCTTCTTTTATTTTATGGCATGTTAGGAATGAATGGAGATCCCCACAAATTACGCATACACTGGAAAGCGTGCAGTAAGTTTTTGAGTGTCCAAATTCTTGACAAATTTGGCACTGGATTGGTCCACTGGGTTTGTGGGGCTCTTCTACAGTAATTTTGCGATGTAAGAGATATCGCAGAGAGTAAATTGGGTGGGATTCACCTTTTCTAAGAGATTTTGTATCGAATTCCAGTTCCACTCGGAAGAGTAGCTGTGGAGTTTTGTTGCGATTTATTATATTAGATACCATTTAAACTGAGAAGCCCTCTTCCTTTAGCGCTTCTTTAATTTCTTTGCATTCAACGAAAGAGTCAATGCCTTTCAATATTACTGATAGGCCTTTGGAGCTTTTGAGCTGATATGTGTAATAGCTCTTTTTCACTTTATAGAGAGAATTGATAATTATTCTATATTTTGGCTCACTGTATATTTGAATTTTTGTTTCATGTATTTCTCCTTTACGAATAGGGACCACATGAAAATATTTTGTGTGAGTAAATCTAAAAGAGATTTAGAGTTTTGCTCACGTAGATAGATTGGAGGGGGTTTTTGAGTTTTCGGCTTGGGATCCGTAATCATATGATCGGCAAGAATCGCGTACCGGTTTTGTCCCAGCTGGATAGACTCATTGGGCAAATTCATATTTTCAGCGCGGGGAGGCGTAAGTTTTCGTTTTGGATAGTAACTGTCAATGCCAGTCTGTACTACCGTAAATTTTCTGTTTTCATTTCTGTCACTAGAACTTTTGCCTGTATTGGGTGTTAACACTTTTTTATTTTTATTTGGGGTATCGCAAGGTGGGTTTTGCGTATTTAATTTAATAAAGGGAGATACAGAGTTACCTGGGATCATATTTGGAGTGACACATTGAGAACTCCAAGGAAGAGCAGGAGAGAGAGACTCAGCATGTGATACTACCGGAAGCGTAACATTTTGTTTTTCTTGAATTTGTAGTTGTTGTTGTAGTTGTTGGACCTGCTGCTGAATACTACGAATTTGTTGTTCGCTATGTTCATTTTGGTTAATGATCAGAGTATCGTTGTTGGTCACCAATATTCCAACTATGTCTTGCAATTTTCCCACTGGGTTGTGAGTTTTAGCGTCGGCAGAGCGCACAGCAGTACTCTGAGCTGTAATGTTTTTTGTTGTTTGCTCGTATTTGTTTTGTTGTTGAACAAACAGACTTGGGGGAAGACGATAAACTTTTTGTTTTTTCGCGAGAGTCAAACAAATTATTTTGGGAGCCTAAAGTAGTTGTTTTTGGAACATTGTTCATTGTTTTTATTGTTTGAACGGGTGATTTTTTATTTGCGGCAAGCAAACCAGAGCACAGACCCGAATTAGCTTCGAGTTTTTGCACGACAGGTGGAGAATTTTTTCGCTCACGGGGTGGAGAACGCTCCACTGGTATATTGGGATACAATTTTTTTTTATATGTATGTTTTGATTTTTTGGTTTATTAACTAATTATTATTATTTTTTTGTTTGTTTAGTTTGTTGTTGGCATTAAAGGATCTCGCGCCGAAAACAACTTCATTCGTATGGTTTTTTTTATTATTATTATTATTTTTGATTTGTTTATTTTTTTTTAATTTATTTGTTTGTTCAACGGGACGATTAAATAAAAACACGTCCGCACAGGTTGACGTTTCACAAGCACATTTCTGATATTTTTATTGAATTATAAAATAGGCATGTTGCGATTAAGTATGGAATAGAATATCCGACATATGGCCCTCGGCTTTGGCCGAGTTACATGCCTCGAAAACTGTCACCAATCGAAAGATCAAGTGAAGTCGTGGGAAGTTTTAAGCTGAAGATTCAATTTGTAGCTGAGGATTTGTGGGTGAACTAAAAGCAAAATCACATATTTCTTGCACTCGAGCATTATTTAGACCTGAAAATTGCACGTTTATTTTCTTAACTGGTAGCTTAAGTAACTTTTGGATATGCTAAGAAATAAAGGTACCTTCAGAGCCAGAATCGATTAGCGCTCTGGCGGTATACACTTACCCTAAGTGGCAAATGTTGACCACAGCCGTGCCCAAGAGAACGCTTTTGGCAGAAGATGTAAAAGCCGCATTAATGCTATCGATTTCAACCGGAGATATAGCTGTATGTATTTGAACTATATGACTTTGCATTTGCGTGAACAGGAGTCTTGTAGCGAGAATTGTCTTCAAATACATTTCGAAAGGGATTAGAAGTTGGGGATGTATCTGAAGCCCCACGGTGCAAAAGTGAGTAATGTCGTTGCTTACACACCGAGCAATTGTAAGTACCTTGCAGCCTTTCAACAAATGCAAATAGGAAAGACAATTCGAACAAAGTTTTAATTTTTTGACATGCCAAAAACAATCAACCGGTTTCATATTCGAAAATTTGGGACACGATTTTAAAGAATGTTATTTCGAAGAGCAAAGTCGGAATTTGAAATGTTTGCTTGATAAGTATTCACATTCTTATTCAACAAATTGAACGACTTGGTAATATATGTCTATATCACTGCTGGTTTAGAAGTCGATACTCCATGCAGAACCAACACAGTTTCTAATGTCCTAATCGACGAGTCAGAAACGAGTCCATGATGACCCTTTATTAATTTCCGAACTCATCTCAATAGACTGCTCCTACATCGCTACAGTAGCACCAGGTAACCGGGTAGAGGAAAGAAATACTAAAATAGTATCCCAGTTTCCTATATTGATGCTGTTGATTTTAATTACAACAGCATTACAATTGTTGATATCTCGTTGTTACTTTTTAATGTCACTACCAGATTAAACAGAAATAGATGGAAGGCTGAAAAGAATTTTGATCTGACCAGGATACGCTTATTTCACATAAATCCGATAAATTTTGCCAGGCTGATGCGAAATCTTCATTCGTAAGCGGAGATTTTCTTGCAATGTCCTTCGTTTCACCCCTCGTATTCTGATTCAAATGACACAGTTTTTTGACAAAGGATAATCGTGCATTTACAATTTAAATCGCCATGGAGGTACAGGAACGCCAAAATCGTGGCATGAACCCATTGCACTGAACATGCAATGTAAGCCGTGTAACAATTTTGATACACAGACTTCACTCTTGCTTGATTTGAGCTTTTAATTCAAAATTATTTAGAAAAAGGAAAATTCTTTCATGTGAAAAAGTATTTTAAATGTACAAGAATACTAAAAAATTTATTTAAATTGTACGAAAATTATAAAAACAGTAAATTGTCCTTCAATTGTGGGATAAAATTTCGATTTCAATAAAATAAATAAATATGTGTAGGTGGTGACACCTTTAATATTACACAGCTGTTGTTATAGAAGAAAAAAATATAAGTGAGCATAAAAAACGCAAGCAAAACAACAAAATATTATTTTTAAATAAATATAATAAAAAATAAAACAGAATATAAATATAAAGTGTTTTTGTTGCTTCTTTTTTGCCACAAATTCTAACGAAAGTTGGTACAACCAAATCCAAACACACGAGTTTAGTGGACTTTCAAACATACCCGACACGCAATATTTTTAATACCCTACACACCGATCGTGAAAGTAGCAAAATAAAAATAGGAAAAATAATAAACTCCTAAATACAAATCATACTGACAAGCAAAAAACATCCAATCACATAGTAATTTTGCCAAGATTGTTATTAAACAGTCACATTTGAAAGCATTGTATGGAGGAATAAAACTGACTTTAATCAAATACCTAGCAAATTTTGGCTAATAAGGGGTACAAATGCAGTTAAATCATACAATAATAGGTGCATAACGTGCTTTTGATTCAAAACCACGGGCCAAACGCAACTAATGGGACAATTACCAGCACCACCTTCTCTTATGCAGGGCCAGTTCTCATAAGTGTCATACACATTGAGCTAACATCTGTCCCAAACACAGACGGTTTTTCAGCAGCTTTAAAACTATGAATTAGTAGACGAGGTGCAATTCAAGACATTTTCAGTGACAATGGAACGAATTTCGTGGGAGCTAACAACGTGCTAAAGAAAATTCAAGTACAAAATCGTTTAACTGAAGGCAATATTAGATGGCACTTTATCCCCCCAGGTTCATATCATTTTGGAGGTCTCTGGGAATCAGGAGTAAAGTCAATTAAGCACCATCTTTATCGCATTATTGGCGAACAAAAATTAGCATATGAAGAAATGAACACCATCCTAGTGGATAATATTAAAGATCTTAATTTTTTGACGCCAGGACATTTTCTTGTCGGGTCATCATTACTAAAGCCAGAATACATCAGTGTTCTTAACTTGGCTAGTAGAACTTTAAACCATTGGAAGCTAGTGCAGAAACTCAAACCCGATATTTGCAATAGGTGGTACCAGGATTACCTTCAAGGACTATAATAGCAACGATATAAGTGGGCAAACCAAAAAGCTAATTTAGAAGTAGGACAGATGGTTCTTCTTAAATGTAAAAACTAAACACATATCAAATGGCCGTTAGGAAGAATCATAAATGTCAAAAAAAAGAACGTGTTGCTAAAAACACAAGAAACCATCAAAAGATCCATTCAAAAAATATGTTTACAACCAATTGAAGATAACATTCCCTAAACTGAGGACCAAAACCGCCGTTGGCTTTAGAGTTTGCAAAATTTATATTTGTTTTTCTGTTTTTTTTTAGATTTTTGAAGTGGTTTTATTAAGATTTCTTTGTATAACTAAATTTTCCTAGTTGTAAAGACGAGACAAAGCTATTGTTTCTATAATTTTCAGAGCTTCAATATCGTAAGAATATTGCTGCTGATCGGATACGGGTGGAATCCAGAAGGCAATATATGTACAAGGTGGCGCAAAATAAGTCATCCGGCCTTCAGAATGTCGGTTGTGGCTCGTGCAGTGTGTGCTGTTGCTCCGTCCTGTTGGAACCACATGTCCACCAGTCCTAATTCGTCCAGTTCGGGCAGAAAAAAACTCGGTCAACATTGCCCTATAGCGCGCACCGTCCACTGTTGTCGTTTGACCCGCGGCGTTCGGCCCGATGACTCCTCCAGCGTGAACAGCGCACCACGCAGTCACTTTGAGCGGGTGTAATGGTTTCTCGTGCATCACTCGCGGATTTTCGGTTCCCCAGAAGCGATAATTTTGCTTGTTCACGTACCCGCTGAGGTGAAAATGAGCCTCATCGCTCATTATGATTTTTGCCAACACCACAGACGAATTGTTACGCAAAAAAATAGACACAATTATTCCGCGTTCTTGGGGAGTGTATCGCTCCATGGCTTATTCACTTGTATTCTGTATCTGTCTAGTCCACAAATGTCAAAACAGATTTGACATTGGCGGCCATTTGCAAAAATGAGAGCATCTTCCAATAGGGTGATTTCTGTTGCGCCACCCTGTATGTACGAGAATTACGGCAGACGGCCGAGTTCGAAAAGTCGAGTGTTTATTAAATATATTTTTTGTATGTTATTTTAAGTGGCTTCGGTTTTTTTTATCGCGTTAATTTTTTTTTATTAAATAAATTTAATTTTGTTGTATTCAAACTTTTATAATTTTATACCAACGTGTGATAAAACTTTAATTAAAGTCTTATCGCACAAGTTTTGTTTGATTAGTCAGATTGGTAAAAGTCCTTTAATTAATCCCATCCAAAATAACCCACCTCAACTTCGACTGAGTGGTTTTCACACTTGTTTTGTTTTGATTGTCTGTCTGTCGCTGAAATTTTTTCTTAGTTTTCCGACTAGCTTCGCTGAAATTTTTTCTCAGGTTTCCGATTAGCTTCAAATAATCCCCAGCTAACGAGCACCTGCTGTAGATATAATTCGCTTAGGCATATCGTAATCAGTTTACTTCTGACACCAATGTAACGTAAAATTAAAACAGAACTTGCTTTTTCGAGTATTTTAATTGAACGAACATAAATTGAATTTGATAAATTTTCGAATTTTACAAGGTTTTCAGTATAGAACATAATTTTTTAACAATATACGAGTATACGTGTTGGTTAAAACATGAAGTGGTGCTTCATCCTGACGTCGATAGTTTGTGCTTTCGGTTTAGGCGAACTGCAGCCACTCACAATCATCAGCGGATTAGTTAAATTTTGTAATTCAGGAAGAAATTAAAAACCATTCGGTCGCTGTCTTCTGCAATCTCAAGCCTTCAAAATTCGTGTTATTCTTTTCGAGGAAATGGTCTAGTGTACCATAAAGTACGTATTCTATTTAATATAAACATTTCTGCTTTTAAATTTCCTTTTATAATTTTAATATCGTTAAATAATACTGTTTCGAAGTAGCTTTCAAAATAATCGATGAAAATTTATTTTTATTGTGACCCTCTATAATATACAAATTAAACTATTTTTTTGTTTGAATTTTTGTGAACATTTGAAATAGATACTAAAATATAGAAAATTATTTTAAACTTTCCAATAGATTTGGTGATGTTTTTCCTTTGTTTTTAACTATATCAGAATATTCTTTGATAAGGGTTGCTATTTGGAACGCCTGAAAATAAAGAATATTATTTCATTTTTATTTTTGTTCATGTTTTCTCAAATATACATTTATATAAATCTCTGACATTTTATTAAATATATTTCTTCTATCTGAGCTTCTATCCTTCATGTGAAGCTAAAATACAAGAAGCACATTTGTTGGTATTTTTAAAATGGTGCAGAGTATATTAACTAATATTAATTTAATTTAATTCAACATGGTTTTCATTATTTATTTACCTGTGATGTGCTTAAAATAACTTTTGACTGTTTTTTATCTGACCCTGTAAAAATCATTAAAGAATTCATATTGGGAGAGTATGATATAATCGATTCGTAATCATGTGTGCAAAGTACGTTTCGTGAACGATGTTCTAAAAGGTGTATTCCACTTTGATCTACTGCAAGCCATAAAACTCTTGGCCAATTAGAAGTAAATGTTTGCTAAAAGAAAAATACAGCATTGAGAATTGAATAACTTTTTAAGATTGTTTCTGAATACAAACCATAACATCGAATATTGTTGCGCGATGGAGTGGCCAACTTTGTATTAAATTTAAAAAGGACTTCTTTGCTTCCGTTGGTAACATCCCTCGAAGGCTTTGATGATGCATCGCAACAGCTTCATGTGGAATATTTGGAACAAATCTTGGAGGTAAGCAATGACTGGCAATAACTCTGTAATCATTTAATAAATCTCCACAGTCTCCCAACTCCAACTGCCCCTGTAAAGCTGCAAGCATTATTGCTTCCATTTCAGTTATAGGAAAACGTTCACTTCGTAAACTGTGAAGAATTTGGTGATACAACAATTCTTTTTCAACTGGATCATCCAAGTTGATAAAGTCGTCAAAAAATAAATGTTTTTTAAATAAAAAAATATGATGAGGATATCGGCAGTGGTTCACTGAAGAATTTATCTGAAAATATTTTAAACCACAACAATAAATTACAGTTTGCATTAATAATATATATACTGTATCCATAGAACTTATTATAATAAAAATAATTACATAAAAATAATTAATTTAACGTTCAAGCCTTATATATCCAATTTAACAAAATAAATCTCAAGAAGATAAGTATATTTATTAAAGTTATAATATTATGATTTATGTATTACTATAAATACAATTCGCCATTTTGGTGATCTAAATATTTTCTAGACAACAAATTATAAGAAAACATAATATACAAGACACACAATGTTCATCTGCTTTTCGGAAAGGGAAGATAAGAACAAGTTATGGCATATTTTACATGTATCGGCAAACTTTATTTTTTCTTTGCTCTCCTTAAATCACCCATGCCCTACAGAATGAAGTTGAAAAGACTAGGTACAGAAAAATCAGTTATATCTCAAAAGTGTATTAGAGATACCAAAACATGTGCATATTGCTGTGCATTTTTATACTCTTCGCCGCACAACATTTCGTTCCGAAGGGTATATTTGTAATGTCCATAAGGTGACGTGGTAGGTATAACAGTATAAGTTTAATATATCAGCGTCTTATTCTGAGTTTAAGAGATTTCGAACGATAACGAAATTTTAAATGTGAGCTCCTATTCTCCAAGCGAATGTTAAATTCTTTTAGATATCCGAGATCGGACAAAAAATTCCAAACAAATACCTCCTATTTTTTTGAAATAGTTGCAATGCAAATAACCAGTGCAAATTTAACGTTTACAACATATAAATATTTATATACTACTGACAAAGAAAGGGTTTGATCTCATGAGAAAAACGGCTAATTATAATAGATATTATTTTTTTAATTATATCCAAATAAATTTTCACCTACACAAGTATGTGATAATTTAAGAATAGTATCTTAAAAAATATGTATATATTTAAATAACTTTTGATTATTTTTAATTTTTGTGCAATGGTTGATTTCCTATTTTCTTTCACTACAGTTGCAATGTATAGGTTTTTATGTATTTCTTTGTTTTTAATGAACCAAGAATTGCTATTTATAATTGTTCTTAATTTGTTTGATAGTAGTCGCTGTATTATTTCATTGTTCGTGTTAGAGGATGTTCCCCATACTTGCAACCTATACGTACAAATTGTTTAATTATTATTTTGTATATTAGTAGATTATTTTCCATGGTTAAAATTTATTTCCATCTTAGAAGCCAATAAAGTTGTCTAAAATTGACTTTAATATGGTTTCGCTTTTAAGAATATGATGCTTTCAAGTTAGCTTTTTGTCTATCTGTAAGCCCAAGTATTTTGCGTGTTGAAATTGAAATACACCAATTTCTTCATTGTTAAGCACTTTTTTTTTTGAAGATGAATACCAAAAATACCTAACTCTTAAGAACTAAATCTGGAAGTCAACAATTTATAAAATTTAATAATAGACGCTTTGAAAACAGTTGCAAACTTGTAGTGAAGAAACGTTCTAGAAACATCCCATGGTGGAATGGGCAATTAAACGAGCTGCGCAAGAAAGCCCGTCAGCTTTTTAATAGAGCAAAGTCTAATGGGGACTGGGCATCTTACAGGAATGCTTTAAAGGCCAAAATTAAGGAGCTGAGAAAATCTCAAAGAGAATCCTGGAATAAGAACTGCGAGGATATTGAATCACTCCCAGCAGCTACAAGACTGCAGAAATCACTCAAAAAAAATCATTCAAATGGCCTTTCTATACTTATAAAGGCAGACGGAAATTTTACAGAAAGCCTAGAGGAAACGGGAGAGCTACTGCTGGACACTCACTTTCCAGGCTGTGTCACACAGCTCTACCTGTGTAGAGGAAAGCGGAACCATAGAGGGTACTCGGTCCTTGATTCCCACTCTTAGGAAACTGTCACTGGCTCGTAACATCTTTAACGTCAACAAAAGTAAATAGGCTATCTCCACTTTTAGCCCAATTAAATCTCCGGGTGTCAATAACGTACAACCGTGCCTATTTTGGCAAGAAGTTGGTATATTGGCACCGACGTTAACCAATATGTTATGATATAAAAGGCGGATCACACGCCAAAAGCTTTCTGACCCTAATGTCATTCATGCTGAAAGCTATGAACAAAATTCTGGATCAATATATCAGGGAAGTCTATCTGGAAGATATATATATACCTCTCCATTTTAAACAATGTGCTTACCAATCAGGCAAATCGAACGAAACAGCAATACATAGCCTAAAGAGTAAAATCGAAAAGGCGTTGGAGGGTAAGGAAATTGCTCTCTGTACATCTATTGACATTACAGGGGCTTTTGACAATGCTACTTTCAGATTAATTTAGGAAGGGATGGCCATGAAGGGAATATATATCTTGGGTTCTCAATATGCTGGAAAACAGGGCAATAATTTGTGAATTAGGGGCGGAGAGGTTAACTGTCAAGTCAACTTAAGGCTGCCCCAAGGAGGCGTCTTATCGCCACTCCTCTGACTAATGGTCATTGACAAGCTTATACAAACTTTGGATGACCAAGGGTTGAAGTTCAGGGCTTTGCTGATGATTTGGTAATCATGGTTAGAGGCAAGTTTGACTCCACCATAACCGACCGCATGCAACTAGCTCTTGACATTTCGCAGAATTGGTGTCAGGAGAAAGGACTTTCGATTAACCCTACTAAAACTAACGTGGTATCCTTCACCAGAAGAAGAAAATTAAATCTAGGAACCTTAAGGTTAGGCGCCACGGACCTCAAACTATTCAAGAAATTAAATATCTAGGAGTAATTTTAGGAAAAACTCTGACCTGGATAAATCACTTACAATACATAACAAATAAAGTCTTAAAAACAAGCTTTGCTTGCTAAAGGCTGTATGGTAAAAAATGGGGACTACGACCAAAAATAAAGGCTTGGTCTTACAAAACAGTAATATTACCAGTGGTTACCATGATTAGTATGGTGGCCAAAGGTAGATCAGACTAAGGCTCAGATGACTCTTGACAAGATACATCGAACGATAATGAGAACGTGCCCCACAACAGCCTCGGGATAATCATTGAACTTATTCCTCTGCACATCACAGTGAAGAAGACGGCAGCCAGCGCGGCTATAAGGCTACCTAATTTAGCTCACCTTACGGGAGGCAAACAAACGGGTCACGCAAAGATTCTGGACATCTTTCGGAATTTTTCGTATCTTGTGGTCTCCGATATGATGAACAGAAAACTTTCTTTTTCAGGCACTTTGAAGTGGTTATTAGTGACCGCTCTGCGTGGAGAAACAACGAAATAATCCGCAAAGCAATTTCGATGGGAAAAATAGCCTCCATTTTTGAGGCGGAGGTCCACGCCTTAGAACCAAGTGTCAGAGAATGTCTATGTAGGGGCACCAGCGATAAAAAAAAATGCATTCTCTCAGAAAGCCAAGCAGCTCTAAAATCACTTAAAACTTCTCATTCCAATCAAAGCTGGTATGGGATTGTCTTAAACTTCTCAACACCCTAGCAGCAAGGAACTCGGTACCTCTAATATGTGTGAAGGGACATGAAAGGCATGAGGGCAATGAAATAGCGGACTCTCTCGCAAAGAAAGGTGCAGAAACCCTGTTTATAGGTCCGGAACCCTTCTGTAGGGTGAATAGTAGTTTCATAAATAACTTGATACACGTATGGGAAAAACAAAGTCTACTTGAGCATTGGAGATCCCAAACAGGCATGCGGCAGTCAAGAAGGCTCATTGACCCAGTACATATCAAGGTAGAAGCTATTCTCAACCTTAGCAGAAAAGATATAAAACTCTATAGTGAATTATTAACAGAACACTGTAAACTTAATTACAATGTAAACTTAATCCGTTTTGTTGTTGTAAATTTTTGCCTTTTGAGATAACAAGTAAGTTGTTCGTAGTTTGACAACTATCAGATGAGAGCTCTAAACAAGACTTTAAGTTTAAAATTTTTCTCTAATGTTTTTTAATATACAAAGATCTATGTTGAAATATTGATGGTACGGTGCGGTTTGAATTGTATGTTTGTATTTGAATGCTGTCTGTATTTTTTTCTTGACAATTATTACTGCTCCGCCATGGCCCTTGTCGTCTGGGTGATATGTGTAGTGTGTCATGCGAGACCGTTTGCATTCCGTGTGACAATATTAAGAGGGCTGCTATGTTAATCCATTAAATTTAGTTAAAAGCAATGAGAGGATGTTTAATAAATTGCCTATTTGAGAAACTAGTTGTTATATCATGTCCTTTATGTGTGTAATTTGTGTGTTTACTTACACAATATCAGGAAAAATCAAAGCAGTGTTTATTTTAGTTTGCTTGAGAAGAATTAAATTGGTTTGATTGTGTGTGATATCTTTTTTTCTTAAAGAAGGAAACTGCTGTATTTTCAGTGATTTGTAGATTTCACAACCTTTGTAATTTGCAGTATGGTTTCTGCTACAGAGCGTTCAAATGATGCTATTGCCGTTTTCCTGTAATTTTACAGTTAATTGTTTTATGGCTTTCGGCACAATTAAGTCGAACTGGATTGTTTAAGCAGAATTTTTTTGTGTGACCATATTTTTGATAGTTTGTGCAATGTGGAATTTCTCTTTTCTGATATGGTGGCTTAAAAATGATTTTATGGTGTTGAAGGCTAGCTATCTCGTAAATTTCTTTGTTATTTGAACTAGTTATCAATTTATTAAAAAATAGAGGTTGATTGGTATACCAAAAAAAAAATACACCAGAAATCACTGAAAAGAATACTAAAATTAATGTTAATTTTCGGCTACCGGGCAAATTGTCAATAACATATGCATAATTATATCAAACACATTATCAATAATATATAATTTAATGTTCTTATGATATAACTAAGAAGTATTTTGATGTGCATTTTATGCGTATTTTAACGTTCAATGCACATTGTTTATGTGGTCATGATATTAAAAATGTTATGCTGATATGATTTTAATATCATTCACACATTTTTCATGTAAAGATATGACAATATCAGTTTGCCATTAATAAAATTGGTTTTTGATATTACTTACTGAAACATTTAAATGAATTCAAAATATTTTTAATATTACATATTATCATATACTAGCGAATGCCCGGCATGCGTTGCAATGCCACTTAAAAAAAATGGTAGCAGAACTTCCCGGTACTTTCCGGTACTTCTCGGTACTTCCGTTAGTACCGGAACTTCCCGGTACTCCCGTTAGTTAGCAGAACTTTTCGGTATTCACCGTTGTAACGATTCTGAGTTATGGCTGTGAAATTATCGGCATACAAACTCAGAAACAAAAAATCAAATTTTTAGGAGCAATATTAGTAATGTCATCGTATATTTTTACTTAATTAAATAAATTGAGGGCGTTATAAGTGGGCGTGGACAATTTTGTATATCCTGTTATTCTTCTCGGTGCATCCCGTTACATGTTTTCTATTTAGCACATCAAGTTTCTGAACAAATGGTGGTAGGCGTAAAAATGATCCACCCTTTTTTTGAAAGTGTGCGTTAAATTGATCTAACCACGCCTATTTTTGGAGAAGTTATTGACAGTGCCAATACAAATTCAGATACCAAATTTCAGATTTTTTGGAGCAATATTAGCGAAATAATCGAATATTTTAACTTAGTTTTACAAATTGTGGGCGTAATAGGTGGGCGTGGCAAAATTTTCTTTGCCCTAAACCTAAGTTGGCGTGAGTACTGCAACTCCCTAAAATGTCATCAAAATCGGATGAATGGTTTAGACGCCCATTTGGTACAAAGAAAGATAGAAAAATTCATTTTTATATATATATATATATATATATATATATATAAATATATATATATATATATATATATATATATATATATATATATATATATATATATATATATATATATATATATATATATATATATATATATATATATATATATATATATATATATATATATATATATATATATATATATATATGTAGATAAAAATATTGAAACCATTGTTAGTTCAATGAAACAAAATTTATTGCTGAAAATATTTTTTTTTTATATATACGAGTAAATGTGTTTCTCATATTTTGCTGTAGTGAATGAAGAGTCCAAATCTTTAAATTTTTAAAATATTTTCAGCAAATTAGGTGTGAAGCGTGATTTTTGGCGCAATTAATTGAGAAAAGTAAAAATTATAAAAGTTAAGAGAAAAAGTTAGTAAAAAAGATAAAAAAATTTCACAAAAATTCATGTAGTGCCGGATATTCGTACACAAGAACGAGATTATTTCGAAAAAACAGAAGAAACTATGATCGGCCAGGACGGCTCTGCCGATTCTATGGACAAAGTGGTCGGCCTAGACGAAGCTGTAGAGGAAAGTGCATCAGAATCATATATGTAATATTTCTATATTGCTACTGTGCTTAAGGTACATTGGCGCAACATTACAGTACAGATATATTGTTTATGAGCGAGAAAACCGATAAACGAATAAACTTAGAATGACAATTAAACATTTAAAAATTTCAGTGGCGGCAATGAAAACATTGTCAATAATTAAATTGTTTTTGAGAAAAAATATAAAGAAAGTGTTTAGGAAATGTGTTTTGTGCCGACAAATAGAAAAAAAAAATGAGAGCGAAGTCATTTTGTACGCGTAAGTAAATAGCTATTTACAAACGCGTTTGTTTAAAGATATGAAAATACAAAAATTAAAATTTTGTATTACTTTTTTTAAATAAATTTATTATTTAAACGCCATTGGATTGTTTTGACAGTTGCTTATGTATGTGTGTTAGTTTACAAACATACACGTATTCAAATACAGATGAAATTAATTGTTTCGATACACTTTCGGATAAGTTTGAAACATTAGAATTTAGTATTAACAATTTTGTAGATTAGAATAAAAAAAATTGTTGTAGCAGGTTGCTATGGCATGAACTAACATGTTTTAATTTTTTTAATTAAATAAATTTCAGTAATAAACTTAAACTCATAATAAAGAATTTAAATAAAAATTGTTACATAAAAAAATCGGGCGATTTTTCCCTTTTTGCCTCTACCTTACTTTTTAGTATCGGCTTTAATGGACTATAACTTGAGAACGAAGCACCAGATCAGGTCAAATGATATGTCGAATAAAAGGTAATAAGGTAAGCTAATACAAATTTTGCCAATTTCTTCAGAAATTTTTTAGTTATAGCTAAAAATATGAAAATGTTTGTACTTAAAGGGTTAATTTTTAGATAAATTTACCCACTAAGAACAACATTTTCAGATTTTTTTAAACATCTCATTAGTTTTAATATGACAAGTATTGAACCCATTAAAGCCGAAACTTAATACTGAGTAGAGGAAAGTTGAAGTAGTCAAAACAAATTTTGTTAACATAAATATTTTGAGTAATGGAGAGATTTGTGGTGGAAGTGGGAGCAGCTTATTGAAACTATGTATATAAAATTTAATTTGGGTTTTTTTACATTCTTAAGATAAAAATTTTCTACAATTTAAGAAAAATTTATTTAAATTCTAATGTAGATTGCGGAACAACAATTGAAAACTTGCGGTACCTTTATAAAGATGACTTCGAGGCAGTCTTTCCCTAGAAGAGGTAAACAGCTATAAAATCAATGCTAGACGAAATTTCTTTTGAAAATCAATTATTTAATAATAAAATCATTACAAAATGTGTTTTTTTTTTGTAAGCCTCTAGTTTGATGCATACACAGAAAACGTTTTACATACTGAAAAGGAAGCTCCACTAGATCTAGCGACAAGAGGCAACTAAAATTGATGTAAACTTCAAATAATAACACAATTCTCAAACATTATTGAATTGCACTGAATTTTAATGAACTTTAATAATATGGATGTTTCACTGGACACATGTTATCCATGTCCTAAGTTAATTAAACATTTATTATTTATATATTACTGAAACTTAAAAAATTGATAAATCTCCATATTGATTGATAGAAAATTTAAAAAAAAAATCAGTTCAGGGACTAGTATACAACATTACACAAAGATAAACTAACATATATGAAATATGTATATACTAATTAAAAGTTCAATACATTACGAGAATTTTGACATCTTATGATTTTTTGTACATTATTTATTTTAGAATGACTTCTAAACTAAAATTGTGTAATTTTGAAATTAATCGAAATGTGGGGGACTTACACATTTCTCCGCAACCAAACCACATAGCGGAAAAGTGAATACGTATGTTGTGGATAACCACGAAGTTTAATTATATATTTATTACGCATTTTTATATAAACTGTAACTTTTTAATACTTTTTGTAAGCACCTCTGAGTGTTAGTTCATTAAGTTATTTTCGTTATGTTTATTTAGTTAAGTTATGTGTCTTATGGCTGCTTCCGATATATACAGTTGAATTGCCAAAAAACGAAGCACGAATAAGCACGAATAAGTACGTACTCGTATTTCATTATATTTATAATTAATCATATTCATATATATTTTAGATATTAAAACCACATTAAAACCACGCCACGCCACGCCTTAGTCTAAGTCAAACCATACCCCGCCGCCGTTTTTTAATACTCAATAAAATTTGGTTCTTAATATGTTCGTGCTTTAATTATTTTGCATGCTGCCGCAACATTTTTTTTTAATATTTATTCATCCGCCATTTTGGACGCTTTGATGCCACGTTGCAACTTGAGAAGTAAATCTGCCACTTCAATTAATATTGCGTCTAATTCAAATAAAATGCCGAATTCCAACGATGAACACAGCTCAGCTAGCGAGGATGACCTCGATCACACCGTAATTTCGCAAGAAAAAGCCATATCTGAGTTGCAGAAGCAAATAAAGAATTTGCAATTGTCTTTAGCAGCCTCAGAAAAAGTTAGGTTAAGTCTGATGCAAACACTTGCGTCTAAACCAGTGGTTAGTTCTGCCGACCCTACTATAACCGCCGTCACATTTGCCGACACGGGCCACGCCACTGCTGTTTCTACATATGCCAACGCAAGCTCCGCCAACTTATGCCCAGCCTATGCCATGCCTCTTGCGAGTTCTGCCAACGTCACTTCTGTTAACGTACAAGTTCCCAGCGTCACATATGCCGACGCATTTCAAGCCCACGTTAACACGTCTACGAATTTCGCCGCCGCCACTTCAGCCAACGTGGTCACAACAGCCGCCACATCGGTCCCAATTAATAGGACATTTAGTGATTTTAACACATTTTATATACCTAACCTCAATTCCGCCAATGCCAATGCAGCCTCTTCGAGAGCACCGCATTTTTCGCCAATACAAAGCCAACTGCCACAAACGTATACGCCGTCGTACAATCAGCCTTTTGTGCGCAAATTGCAGGATCTGCCTGAATTCTCTGGAACGCCAGAAGAATGGCCAATGTTTTCTGTTGCATACAGAGAAACTACTGCTTTGTATTCATATAATAATTTTGAGAATTTACTTCGTTTACAGAAATCCCTCAAAGGAAACGCCCGTATGAGAGTTGAATCTTTACTAATTCACCCTGAAAGTGTTAATCAGGTTATGTCCACCCTGGAGTTTCACTACGGCCGACCAGAACTGCTTATTCGAAGCCAGCTCGCTAAAGCTCGAGCATTTCCATCGATCACCGGTGGAAAAATCAGCGAAATTGTAAACCTCAGTTCAATGGTGTCAAATCATGCCGCTTTTCTGGAGAATGCAGGTGCCTTGCCTCATTTATCTAACCCAACACTGCTTAACGAATTGGTAAGTAAGTTGCCACTGAATAAAAGAGAGGAATGGGCGCGCTACACGTATACTATAAATAAGCCCTATCCTACTATACGAGAATTTAGTACATGGTTGCAGCAAATGTCTATGTTTGTTGTAATGGCAACTGAAATAGCCCCTTCGAAGTCAAATGTAAACAATGAACAGCCGACAACGAAATACAATCGATTTACTAAGCCAGTGTTAACTGTAACTAAAGAAAAGTTAAAATGTTGTTTTTGCAATGAAAATCATAAATTATATCTATGCCAAAAATTTAAAGATGCCGAATATGAAAAGCGCTGGGAGATTGTTAAAACAAATCGCCTGTGTTTCGGTTGTCTTGCTAAAGGCCATAATGTTCAAAATTGTTCACGCCGCCGCGAATGCGCAGTGTTTTCTTGTACAAAATATCATAACAAACTGCTGCATAAACACAATTTAAAAAATGAACAAAATTATAATTCCACATCTGAAAGATCAGCTGTCGCTACTGTGAGCGCTTCTCAAACTATGTTTAATGACAAAAGAGAGACGCAAAATTACAACTCTTCGCCTGGAAGCTCAGCTGTCGCTGCTATGAGTGCTTCTCAAACTTTGTTAAATGACAAAGAACAGCTGATCGTTACGAGCATAACCGATACAAATAATTGTTTTGCAAAAAATACTTTGCTAAAGTTTTTGCCTGTAAAATTACACGGACCGAAGGGAAGTATTAAAGTAATGGTTTTCATCGACGATGGAGCTAAAGTTACACTCATTGAGGAGAAGATCGCTAGTCATATTGGCCTTAAAGGTGCTGCAGATTTATTGCACTTGAAGTGGATTGACAATCAAAGCACCACCGAAATGTCGAAGCGTGTAAATTTGGAAATTTCTGGCACACACGCAGAAGCAAGTCATTTTTATATGAAAGGCGTGCGCACAACAAAAAAACTATTTTTGCCGCCACAAACAATGAATTCAAATAATTTTAAGAAGCGATACAATGAGTTAAGAGACATCCCTGATGCTGTGCCAAAGATTTTAATAGGCATGCCGCATACGAATTTGGAGCGCGCTGTAAGCCTCGTAAATTTCGACGAAAGTTTTGCAGTGCATGAGACAAAATTAGGATGGACCTTGTTTGGCTCTAATGAAAGTTGTTTTGACAGTGCAACAGTTTTCCATGTTCATGTTGAAAACGACGAAATTAACGATTTGCAAAGGCAAGTTGCAGATTTTTTTGCATTAGAGGGTTTTGAGCCGCAGCAACTGCCTTGTATAAAATCTGCTTGTGACGTTAGGGCCGAGAAAATACTTGAAGAAACAACAAAGTTGATAGGTGAAAAATATGAAACCGGCCTTTTGTGACAAAATGATAATGTGCGCTTACCTGAAAGTTATTGTATGGCATTAAAGCGACTTGAATTCGTCGAAAAGAAAATGTTATATGACGTAAATTATGCCAAATGGTACAATGAAAAAATTGAAGAATACGTAACAAAGGGTTACGCAAAAAAGTTAACGTCTACTGAAGCCGAACTTTATGATGAATGTACGTGGTACTTACCACATTTTACCGTATATAACGTAAATAAAAGCAACAAGCCAAGACTTGTTTTTGACGCCGCCGCTAAAAGTAACAATGTGTCCTTGAACTCTGTTCTCATGAAGGGTCCTGATGCTTATCAGCCCAAGTCATTGCTGTCGATTTTATTTAAATTTCGAGAGGGTAGAATTGCTGTTTGCGGTGATATCCGCGAAATGTTATTTTATTTTAACCTGCAATTTTCAAGAATACCGAAACAAGTATTGCAAGGTCAGCGTCGCCCAACAAAAGCAGAACTGTTAGGGCTAACCATGTAAATTTTTGATCCATTTGGATTTCTTGCTAACGTTACGTTGGTGCCAAAGCTTCTTTTGCAGAGGTTGTGGCACTTGAATATTGGATGGCATGAAACTATTCCGGACGAAATTTACGATAAATGGTATAATTGGTATAAAGCGCTTGACAAAATACAAGAATTTAGTATACCCAGATGTTACCAATTAAATTTTACTGAATCTACTGATATTCAGTTACATGTCTTTGTAGATGCAAGTGAGCTTGCATTTGCTGCTGTGGCATATTGGCGCATATGTTACAATAATGAAGTCAGCGTCGTTTTCGTTACAGGCAAGTCACGCTGTAGTCCACTTAAGCCACTGTCAATTCCGAGATTGGAGTTACAATCAGCTGTTTTGGGGACACGTTTAAAAAACGTTATCGTAAATAGCCACGTAGTAAAGTCAAACAAAATTGTATTTTGGTCCGATTCTAAAACAGTCATTCAATGGATACAGTCTGACGCACGCCGATATAAGCAATTTGTTTGCAACCGAATTTCTGAGATTCTTCATTCTTCCGAAGTGGAGCAGTGGAGGTGGGTTCCAGGATCGTTAAATCCAGCTGATGACGCAACAAGACCACAATCAATAGACATGTTTTCGTCGAATTGTAGATGGATTCGTGGACCCGCATTTTTGATGGATGCGGAAGAAAATTGGCCTTTTTTTTCAGAAATATTACAGAAAGAAAAAGATGAAGAACAGCGCACAAAGCAATTGTACGCACTACAAACCAATGACGACGTTATACCGTTCACTAAATTTTCCAATTATTACAAATTTCTTAAAGTAATGACCTGGGTCAGATATGCAATTCTGAAGTTTCGAGAATATGGTCGAAAAATACACAACGCTTCTAAAGTGCCAACCGCTTTAACTGCGCAACAAATTAAGAAAACTGAAATTCTGCTTTGCCGGTTGTTACAAGAAGCAGCTTTTATCGAAGACTTGACAACGCTGCGAAATGGAATGCAACTTTCTAAACGCAGTTCTCTTTATAATTTGACTCCTGCGATTGACGACGAAGGAGTAATGCGGCTCGCAGGGCGTACTGATAATGCTGAATGTCTGCCGATGTGTACCAGAAGGCCGATTATAATGCCAAGATCACATGCAATGACTCGTTTGATTGCTATGCATTTTCATGAGGTGTTTTATCATCAAAACCAAGAAGCTATAATCTGTGCGATTCGTAGCAAATTCTGGATCCCGAGTATCCGCCGCCTACTACAGTTAATAAAACGCGATTGCCAAATTTGTAAAAATGCATCAGCAGCGCCAAAACCACCACTGATGGGTAAAATTCCAGTTGACCGTCTTACGCCGCACATTAGGCCATTTTCGTATACTGGCATTGACTACTTCGGTCCAATAATGGTTTCTATTGGACGTCGCCGCGAGAAGAGATGGGTGGCATTGTTCACATGCCTATCTATTAGAGCAATACACCTGGAGTTAGCACGAGATTTATCAACTGATGCAGTCATTCTATGTTTACGTATACGAAGTGACAGAGGTACGAATTTCGTTGGAGCAAGCAAGGTGGAGTGGCTGCAAACTGAAGAGAACATAGGAGCAGAATGCACTCGCCGTGGCATTGAATGGGTATTCAATACACCTGCTAATCCTTCAGCTGGCGGCATTTGGGAGCGAATGGTCCGCAGCGTTAAAAGAGTTCTATCGTTTACATTAAAAGAAACGGCTCCGCAAATTGAGACACTGCAAAGTCTGCTTATTGAAGCAGAAAACTTAATTAATTCTCGTCCGCTTACGCACTTGCCAATTGAGAGCAACGACGCAGATCCGCTAACGCCTAATCATTTCATTCTAGGCTGCCCAAATTACATACAAACATCAGCTAATTCAGAAAAAGTATGTTTGGGAAAACAATGGCGTATTTTGCAACAACTCAAACAGACATTTTGGCGAAGATGGATATTAGAGTATTTGCCCACACTCACTCGTCGTACCAAGTGGCATCAAAGAGTGAAGCCGATTCAAGTTGGGGACGTAGTCATCATATGTGATGACAATAAAAATCGAGGCGAATGGAGGCGCGGAATTGTACTGGAAATATTTCCCGCTCCAGATGGCCAAGTAAGATCAGCTCTAATCAAAACAACTACTGGAAATCTGCGCAGACCCGCATCAAAGTTAGCCGTGCTAGACGTTTCTGGTGAACCTCAAAACGCTGACGCTCCTTTGGTTCACGGGGGGCGGGATGTTGTGGATAACCACGAAGTTTAATAATATATTTATTACGCATTTTTATATAAACTGTAACTTTTTAATACTTTTTGTAAGCACCTCTGAGTGTTAGTTCGTTAAGTTATTTTCGTTATGTTTATTTAGTTAAGTTATGTGTCTTATGGCTGCTTCCGATATATACAGTTGAATTGCCAAAAAACGAAGCACGAATAAGCACGAATAAGTACGTACTCGTATTTCATTATATTTATAATTAATCATATTTATATATATATTTTAGATATTAAAACCACATTAAAACCACGCCACGCCACGCCTTAGTCTAAGTCAAACCATACCCCGCCGCCGTTTTTTAATACTCAATAAAATTTGGTTCTTAATATGTTCGTGCTTTAATTATTTTGCATGCTGCCGCAACAACGTATATATAAAGGTAATTCCAATACGCAAATTTTAGTAGCAGTTAAATAGACAATTTCAGTGCATAAATTTTGTCTTTATTATTATTAATACAACTCCAACCAGTCAACTTAATAATAATGTGCGCAGAATATCTATATCTTCTTTTAACTAAAAGTTCAGTTAACGCTTCTTTACAACAAGGATATTTTCCAGTTATTTGGAAAGAATCGTTTATTTTCCCTCTCTTTAAATGTGGATCTAAATCAAATGTATCTAATTATAGAGGTATTGCCAAACTTAATGTTATTCCTAAACTATTTGAACAAATTACCACAAAAAAATTAATTCATTCTGTTAAATCAATAATTTCAACATCACAGCACGGATTTCTTCAAGGAAGATCAACTACTTCTAATTTGCTTGAATTTACAACTGATACATTCCAAGGTTTAACAAACAATTTTCAAATTGATGTAATTTATACTGATTTTAGCAAAGCATTTGATAAAGTTAATCATGATTTATTAATTAAGAAGTTAGATATTCTTGGATTTCCATGTATGCTGTTGAACTGGATTAAATCATATTTGACTAATCGGAAACAGAAAGTCCTTTTCAAACATTCTATATCAGAAGTTATAAACGTTGTTTCAGGTGTCCCTCAAGGTAGCCATCTTGGAAATATTTTTTTTATTTTATTTATAAACGATTTACCGTCAGTAGTTAAAAATTCAAAAATTCTAATGTATGCTGATGATGTTTAACTTTTTCTCTCTTTTAATAAAAAAGAGAATATAAGGCTGCTACAATGTGACTTAGACTATTTAATATCTGTCATATGAACTTAATGACCCTTAATTTAAAAAAGTGCAAGTCTATGACTTTTTCTAGAAATCAACCCATTACATCAAGTTATCATATTGAGAGCTATACTTTAGAAAAAGTTGAATCATTTCTAGATTTGGGAGTCACAATGGATAAAAAACTTCGTTTTCATTTGCATATAAATTTATGCATTAATAAGGCAAAAGGTGTTCTTGGTTTTGTAAAAAGATGGTCTAAAGAATTTAATGATCCTTATGTTACAAAAACCCTTTATATATCACTGGTTCGACCTATTCTAGAGTATGCTTCAACAGTTTGGAATCCGCAGTACAGTTGCTATTCTGACAAAATTAAATCTGTTCAAAAACAGTTCTTTACGAAATTTACGTTGGAACCCTAACGTTAAAATTCCATCTTACGAACATCGTTTAAAATTATTAGATTTACCTACATTAAAAAGTAGAAGAATAATGCTAAATGTTACGTTTTTGTTAAAAATTATAAAAGGTTATTTAAATTCCGAATACCTTCTTGGTAAAATATGTTTTAATGTTGTTAATCGTCCATCTCGAAACTATATTGCCTTAAAATTATCCCTTTGCAAAACAAACTTTGCCCAGCACGATCCTTTTCGATCAATGTGCAATGAATTCAATTTTTACTTTTCCTTCTTAGATTGGACTGATTCCACTATAAAAGTTAAAAAGTCATTATAAGCATCACTAAATAATTAAATATTTGTTTTCTTGTTTATGTTAATTGTTTATAAAAATAATTTTGTTTGTTTTTTGTGTTTGTTTGTATTTGTATTGTGTTTGTTTTCCTTTTTTGACCTTCAAAACTCACACCACGCTTAATTGTATGATGGTTTGAAGTAATGTTTATTTCTAGTTTTTAGCTTTCGTTTCAGGCACTAGTATTTTGGACTAGCTCCCTCAGAGCCTAATCTCATGATATTTAATTATATCGGGATAGGTGACTTCTTAGTTAATTTATTAATTAGCTATGATAGGAGGTATAATTCTGGCCTGGGCCTTCGGGACTTTAAAAAAAAAAAATAAAAAAAATAAAAATAAAAAAAATATTAATATAATTATTCCAATGGAAATGAGATTCTACTGTGCAAATTTGGTTATTCTTCAACTTTTTGTGTGATGGTGATTTACAGAGTTATTTTACTTTTAATTTTAATGGACTTGCACCACTATGACTTTTAACAAAATCATGATTTCGTTTACAATAGAAATGGAGGTTGTCATTTGAGAGGCTTAAGGTTACCACATAGCTAATATTAATTTACAAGATAAAAGTACTCATGTAAATTGCATATATGCAATAATCTCAAATTAAAATAAATGAACCTTCACCATTATGACTTTAACCGCCTCATATGTTTGCTTTTATAAAGAAAATTTATATTTTTATATAAATATTTTTCAAATCAGTTTGAAAAAAGTCCATTTTAAAGACTTAACCTGCAAAAAAAAATACTTTTGTGTACTTAAATGATGTCGTGATATTTTTGAAATTTAACTAATATTAATAAGTAAAAACTAATATTAATAAGTAAAAACTAATATTAATAAGTAAAAACAATAATTTGTACGTAATTTTAAGTAAATTTAATAGTAAAAGCTAAAATGACTGTCAATTTGATATTTTTTTATGTTCGATTTAGAATTATCCTTTCTTTTTAATATTATAAAAACTTGTATTTTTGATATGATGATGGTAAAAAAAGAAATGTATATTTGACATT
This sequence comes from Suillia variegata, assembly GCA_949127995.1. Lineage (NCBI taxonomy): Eukaryota > Metazoa > Arthropoda > Insecta > Diptera > Heleomyzidae > Suillia > Suillia variegata. Next base: position 24,728,886 of record OX421843.1, read on the forward strand.
TCTAATATAAATACAATAGAAAAATCCTAAATTTTACATTTTTCGTGTAGAAATAATACGATTCTTGTTAAGATCATATGATTTTTTTACATGACTGTTATTGCTATGCGCCCGGCAATCGTTTACATTACATTTTATTGAGTATACCTTTTTTTAGTATATTGTGTATGTTAGTAACTTTATGTTCCAATTCACCAAGCTCTTTTTTAATGTCATGAGCATCGACAGAATGGTGCATGTTCCGTAAAAATACCCTAAAGCCACGCAGTTCTTTTGGCTTGAATGTATAAAAACGGGTATCTTTCTGTTTAAACAATTTAACAATAAATGTGTAGTGTGTTAAGATTTTTGGTTGGATTTTAATTTCGTTTTTTGTAAATGCTTTAATTTCAAAATTTTGTTCTGCAGTGCTAGTGTTCGGGTTAGTATCGACAAAGATTCTACACCTCGAACATATATGGGAGGTGATTTTGTCACTTTTTGCAACGGCAACTCCATTTCCTGATTTTTGTTTGTGGTTTCAGCGTGTTTTATTTTTTTAATTGCTTTTGTTGTTATTGCTGTGTTTGGCATGAAAGCTGAGAATATAACTGATGATGTTGTTGCTGAGTTTGAACCTTTGTAGTGTGTTTATGTTCTACAATCATTTGTCTGTGACCTTCAGAGTTAACGTCTACAGAATTGAGCGTAGGAATCGTTAAAACTAGGTTTGGTTTAGTGAGACGATCTCTTACTTCTGAAAGTTTGACATATGTTTCACTCTTAGGAGTATTAGGTTGACCGTTCTTGGCTGGGGAATCCGTTTTGGCGGCAGTGACAGATTTTGGGGCGAACTGTACTGTTTTCACTTTGCTGTAACAGGGAGATAGAGCAATTGCGTTGAAAATTGGCACGTTCTCACTTATCGAGTAACTTCTGGGCGGTGGAGTGCTTATCAGTACATCCAGTTAACTCATTCAATTCTTTCCATTTCGTTCATCCAGTCCTTCCGCTTCATCCAGCCTATAATAAATTCAGTTTATTCAATACATCAAGCCTATAACTTCCTACCAAACATTCTAGTCCATTCAGTACAAATAGTTTATTGAACTCATCAAATCTATTTAGTTTATTAAATCCGCAGATTTCCTTCGCTCCATTTAGTTCAATTAATTCATCAAGTCATTATGTTCTTCCCGGTGTATATTTAACTGCGAACGGACGTGTATTACCTGTGCTCTGAATACTATGTACTATACTAGATTAAATTACCCGGCTGTGCCCGGGTTCTTTTTTAATAGAATCAAGTCTTATTTGTTAATTAAGATTAATAAACTTTCCAGCCTAGCCCACAATTTTTGAAATTATATTTGGTTAATTTGATAATTTTATACCAAATTTGTATGCAGAACTTCCCGTTACTCACGCCCACTTTTTTTGAGATGGTAGATTTCATCATCATACACTTCTATATCAAATTTTATCATTGTAGATCATCGCGTTCCGGAGTTACGGCAGTGGGCGTTATATCGATAAAACCACGCCTACTTTTTGTGAGGTGGTAGATTTCGACACCATACACCTACATACCAAATTTTATCATTGTAGACCATCGCGTTCCGAAGTTACGGCAGTGGGCGTTAAATTCATCTAACCACGACCACTTTGTGGAGTTGTCGAAAGTGACCATACCAACTCAAATTCCAAATTTGAGATTTTTTGGAATTTTATTAGTGAAATAATCGTTTTTGTTGACTTAGTTTGACTATTTGTGGGCGTAATATGTGGGCGTGGCAGATTTAATATAGCCTATCATTCCTTCCAGACCCATCTCGAGCAAATCGGTTCAGCCGTTTAAGCGTGAAAACGGTACAAACGAAAATAAATAAATAAATAGACCTTCCTTTATAATATTATTATTATTATATTATTATATTATATTATTATATTATTATATTATTATATTATTATATTATTATATTATTAAATTATTATATTATTATATTATTATATTATTATATTATTATATTATTATATTATTATATTATTATATTATTATATTATTATATTATTATATTATTATATTATTATATTATTATATTATTATATTATTATATTATTATATTATTATATTATTATATTATTATATTATTATATTATTATATTATTATATTATTATATTATTATTATTATTATATTATTATTATATATTATTATTATTATTATATATTATTATTATTATTATATACTATATAATTGTGTTTGCTGCTGGAAGCTGATGCTTGAAAACCGTCGAAAATTGGGTTCAGCGTCTAAACTTCTTCAAGCGTGCCCATGGTGGCCATGCAAAAAAATCGATTTTTATACATAATGTCATCGAATGTACTTTCACAGGAATAACGAATTTCATTGATATCCAAAACCGTTTTTGTTTTATTTAAAAAAACTTTTGTAGCGCTCTTATTGAAAAACCCTTTATATTGGTTGTCGAAAAAATCTTTTCGTATTTTGTCAATAGATGTCGTTGGAGTCGTCTATCTCCAGTGTTACCAATCACATTGTCCATATGGTGTGGGAAAGGTGACATTTTATGCTTCATTTCAGAAAAAAAATTTAATTCGGAGAAGTTGAAAAAAGTTACAGCTGTTCAAAAATGAGTAAAAATATTCGCTATATTTTGAAATAAACTTGGTTAATGATGCAGGTGTAAGCAAGACGTCTGGAACAGTAGTTAAGCAGCCACATATACATATGTAGGTGCAGAAAGCTGTTGTTAGAGAACTCAGCGAGAGTGAGAGCGTGGAAGTAGAGCCACGTAGACACATAGTGGTGCAAAAGGCTGTAGATATAGATGGCAGCAAGAAGATGAATGCAGATGCATGTGAGCACAAGAGTGTGCAGAATGTTGTGAACAAGAATAATGCAGAGGCTAGTGAGCCTATAGAAGTTGACAATCGTGTTGTCAAGTTGGTGGAAGATAGTGGAAATTCTTGCCTGAAATGCAAAACCGAAATGTGAAATTGACTTGTCCTGCCTGAATGAGAATCATGCTGATGAAGTAAAAGAGAGTTTGGAATCACCTGTTGAAGAAAAGATACTGCTGAAAGATGAAGTATCTATCTGTGAGCAGCACAGAAGAAACTACTATGCTGATAAATGTTTGGTAGATAAGAAAGCGGCGCAGCGGATGGAGGAAAAGGTCATCAAACCAAGCACTTCTGAATACCGATCGAACTTATTGTCAAAAAAGAAAGAGAGAAAAAGCGTTGTTGCGATTATTACGAGATTGAACATCGAAGCAGTACGGAAAGGAGAAAAGACGTACGTAAAACAATTCAGAAAAAACAAGAAAGGATTGACATAATCCTGCAAGAAAATCGCAGAATATTTACCGAACGACGTAAAGAAGAAAGGAGTTACAAAGTTGACAAACGTACTCAGTACAGTATGGAGAAGATTAAACGTAAATTCGTCGGTCCTTATAAGGTCAGGAAGAAAATGAAACTTAAGAAGAGTTAGAACCCCTCATTCGGGTCGAATGATTCATCAGAATGGTCAAATGTAGGATTGGAATCCACAAGCAACCGCACTGACAGGAGTATAAGAATTGGACAAAACTACTAAAACGTTTACTGACAAGTTTTGAACGAACAACTGAACGAAAACGATTATAGACACGAACGAGAACGAAGAGTAGAGAAGAAGCCACGAAGCTAGATGGAGGTATTTTATACTTTTATAAACATTATTCCTATAAACTTATTAATTTAAACACAATGAAGAAGAAATCCTACATTTGGTGGCTCAACCGGGAAGTGTCCGCGGCAGAAGTTTGAACATTAGAAGAAATCCTACATATATATAAATAATTTAAATATAATATAAACTGAAGTTTACAACTATTTTTTGTGCAGTGTCTAATTTTGTTTAATTTATGTGAGCTGTTCTTTTGTAAAGTATTTGTTTGCATTATTTTGTGTTTTGTATGTAATTATTGTAATTTAAGATTTTATCTAGTTACACTAGAAAGACTTAATAAAATAAATAAATGAATAAATATATAAGTAAAAAATAAACAAAAAAACAAATTAAATAAATAAATTATTAAATAAATAAAATAAATAATGGGAAAAGACGTGGTTTGTATGGAAGGGGTAGTAGTTTTGGTCAATCTAGTCCATTCTAGAACTTAATCTCTGCTTCCTACGGCTGCAATCGCTGGGACAGAGGGACGGACAGACTCCAAATTTGACGCTGTTTATTTATATATATGTATTGTAACAACTATTACGATTATTCTTGTGAGCGTTAAAAATGGAAAAACAAACTCAATATACCCTCCGGTACGTGCATTTGCACGTGGCAAAGGGTATAATTTGCATTGCTAAAATATGCATTGGCATGCACTAACAAGCAAAGTACATATACATATATGCATCTTTATAAAATAAATTTGAGTAAATTTACAATAAATCGATATTAAAAAAACTAGTAAGAAAATTATCTTCGCCTTAGCCGAAGCTCAAATATCCTCCGCCATTTCAGTTATTTGCTCTGTAACTATTTTTAATAATTTTTTTTCCGCATAGAAAGGGGTGGTATCCCTGCAGGGAAACCGCGTTCTAGTAACAAAATGTTCTAGTTCTGCACCAGTCCTGTTCTAGTGAAAATTGAACTAGTCGAAAAAGTACTAGAGATATACTAGTAAAAGAGGAACCAAATTGGGCTAATAATAAATAAAATAATTTTTGAATGATTTTATAAAAAAAAATTTTGTATGTATTTGAATTGAATTAAATAAATAATTTTGAAAAATTCAATATTTTTTCTAAAATACACTAAAGAGACTATTAGGAAAAAAAAAACGAGCAAGTGGCTGTAACTAAATCGGTTCCTAGTTTGCTTGTCTATATGTTAATTTCGGCGTAAATGTTTTGATAATTCTTGTATCGCCATATGATTTTTAGTGATGTGCAATTATCGATAAAATATAATTAATCGAAAAACAAAAAATGTTAACTTGTAAACATAAAAAATATAAAAAGTAATAGTAAGGAGGCTAATTAAACGATAAACCGACATTTATATAAACAAATAGAGCGAGTAAACTTGACAGCGAAATAAATTAGGAAGTGGTTCGTCAATTTTCGCCAGAAAAAGTGCTAGAAGAATATAATGGACCGCCTTGTGCGGGTGCAACAAATTGATCTTCTTCAAAAAGTTTATTTAGAGAATCCCGCAAATCTTTTGAGGAAATACAAGTAAACACGCTCGCCTGTTGCCTATATGCGTGGTGCAATATGATATGCACATGATATCGCTAAGGCAGCAGTTAGAAATATTATAATGTAATAAATTAAGGTTACATTTTAAGTTAGCTTTAGTTATTCTGCCACTTCAATTTTGGTGTTACTTGAATGCAGTTAACTTGTTTCATTTACAGACATAAGGAAAAGGGCCAAGTGGCCCATCACTCCCATTGGGAGTGATCTTAACTTACATGTTACTTGCTTTGAACACGGGAAAAACAAATACTTTTGGGTAGTTACATAATATTGATCTGTTTCTTTTTTTTAATGAATATAATTTGCATTAACAACCGAAAGATTTGCAGATTTACAAAAAAGAAAAATGTTACTTACACAAAAATATGACTCTTCTAATTATGTTATTTTCGAAGAAGTGTCTAACATATAAGTATGTATTTATTCGAATTTTTTTTAACTACACATGTAATTGTCAAATTATATATTAAAATCAAACGGAATTAAAATTGTTTTTGAATAATGTACGAATTTAAAATGTTTATGTTTAAATAATGATATATATTTCAATAAAACTTTTTTAAATCATTCTGCAGTAATTATTGTTTAATTTATTAACCTGGGATTTTTTGCGAATTTCAAACTGAAGTTACAAATAAATGATTTTTGTACCAATTTTGAACTAGAGACTTTATGTCTAGCTACAAACTAGTTGTTTTTATGCCAATTTTGAACTAGTTACTTATAGTCCACTAAAGTTCTAGTTCGAATCCAGTTAAATATGATCTAGTTCATAACTAGCGAAAAAGGGATGCAGAGCGGGCTAATTGCCACCGCGTAGGACATCGCAATGTTAAATTCGCCAGTTGTTTCCATGGGAAAGAGATACAACGCGTACCAGTGGTGGTGAAAAAGGAACTAGTGTTTCGCTAGTTCAGAACTAGTCTTTTCCCCTGCAGGGATGTATTGGAGGTAAGCACGGTTGTTATCCGATCACTCTCATTTTTTGTGAACAGTTTAATGTTATCAATAAAATGAAAAATATTGAATTTGAACTGTATATCTGTACGGGAAATAAATTTCTTCCAAAATTTAAAAGAGTTTTATGTTATATATAGCTTAAGTCATTCTACAATATATTATGTAAAAAACTATCACTTCACTTCAAGTTTTCTAGAACTGCAGTTCGATTTTTAAAAAGCTATCTTAAAAGTGAATCCCAAAGAGCAAAACTATAAAATAACTGTTCTGAATATCTTCCTCTAAATAGCTGTGTTCCACAAGGCTCTATACTTGGTCATGAGCCTTGTGGTTTTTAAATAATGTATTCACAGTATGTAATAATGTCACAATGCATATGCCGATGGCCTGCAACACTTTCTTTACATATTGGTCTTTTCGAGGATCTTTGTGCTAAAGTCAACGAAGACTTAGATCTTATTAATAAATTGGCTTGCAAAAACCTGCTTAAACTGAATCCCATAAAATCTTTTGTTTTACCTATATTGTAGGTCAACTACACCTGTGACGATTTACCTCATATTTTCCTAAATAATGTTGCACTTAAATTTGTAAATAAAGTCACAAATCTTGGCTTGCATAATTAATTCCTCCCTCACTTGCGTCGACCATGTTGTTAGAAAAATGTACTATGTGCTAAGAATAACTGCTGCATTTACACATTCTGACTCTTGGCGCTAATTGGTCATGCAAATACAAGGTGGCGCAAAAGAAGTCATCCGATGTTGTTTGGCTCTTATTTTTTTTCTAAACAAAAAAAATAGATTCTGTTTTTCGATTATATTTATTTAGACCTTTAGAATTAATTGTGTTAAGTCGAGAAGATGATATCGGATAAAAGGGCGCCGTCATAATTGATTGCCATACGGGCTCGTTTTATGGCATTTTCCATCACTTCGGCGAGAGTTTCGGGCGATAAATTCTCGCATTCGTGTCGGATATTTTCCTTGAGGGCTTCCAAGGTCTCAGGCTTGTTAATGTAAACACGAGACTTCAAAAAACCCCATAAAAAGAAGTCCGGGACCGTTAAATCGGGCGATCTGGCGGGCCAGTGCAAATCGCCAAAACGCGAAATTAAGCGACCCGGAAACGCGGCCTTCAGAATGTCGGTTGTGGTTCGTGCAGTGTGTGCTGTTGCTCCGTCCTGTTGGAACCACATGTCCACCAGTCCTAATTCGTCCAGTTCGGGCAGAAAAAACTCGGTCAACATTGCCCTATAGCGCGCACCGTCCACTGTTGTCGTTTGACCCGCGGCGTTCGGCCCGATGACTCCTCCAGCGTGAACAGCGCACCACGCTCGTGCATCACTCGCGGATTTTCGGTTCCCCAGAAGCGATAATTTTGCTTGTTCACGTACCCGCTGAGGTGAAAATGAGCCTCATCGCTCATTATGATTTTTGCCAACACCACAGACGAATTGTTACGCAAAAAAATAGACACAATTATTCCGCGTTCTTGGGGAGTGTATCGCTCCATGGCTTATTCACTTGTATTCTGTATCTGTCTAGTCCACAAATGTCAAAACAGATTTGACATTGGCGGCCATTTGCAAAAATGAGAGCATCTTCCAATAGGGTGATTAATTTTGCGCCACCCTGTATATACTATGTACTATGTGAATAAAATTTTGAAAACAACTTCAAGCAGATAGCAATAAAAAACATAATAAAAACTACTGATGATGCTGATATACTTGCACTGCGAAAAGAGTCAATTTTTGACCGCAAGAACAACAAATGTCCACCTAAAAAGAGTGAACAACACGGATATAGAAAACAATCCTTGCAATAATTAGTTCCCTATATCCAGACACGACTGTATATATTTCTCTCTTTGAAAATAAAAATATTTTTAATTCTTAGTGGTATTATAGACCATAACAAAAAATCGCATTCAAATCCGATCGTCCATTATTGTTTTATTTGAAAAAATAGATTTTTTCAGTTAAAACTTCGATTTCGTGCACTTAATGGCTTTTGTCAAGGATGAAACTGCAAAATTTCATTAAAATGGATAAAACCGATTTTAAGATACTTTAGACAAAAATATATACAAGGGAGGTTCGAAAAGTACCTATTCTACAAAAGAAAAACGCAAAATTTGAATAAGTGATGATGTATTTCTCAACATAGTCTCCTTTAGGCTTGATACACTTGGCGATGCAATGCTCCAACTTCTTTCACCCGTCTGAAAGATTCGTTTCCACGAGGTCAGCAAAGTAGCCCTATATCGGGCAGCGAGGCTATGTACTTATCGGACCACCCTCGTATATATTACAGGTACGAGTATTTATGGGTCGTTTCGTATTTTGTCAATATATGTTGGAGTCGTCTATCTCCAGTGTCCATATGGTGTTGGAAAGGTGACATTTGTTATGGTTCTGCAATCTGGTGAAACGTGTGGCCAAAGTGTTGCTTTAAAAACATCCTGCGATACTCTGTGTGCATCTCGCATTTCACCGGAGCTTCAGTTTCGTAGATTCAAATAAGGAGTATCTCACAGAACAACACCGATTGTAACACAACGAGAAAAAAAATAGTATGCACACTTTAAGATAATCAGATACATAGTTAAGGTAAAAATCAAAACTACTCAGACGGACAAAAATTTCCAGTAACCTACAACAAACCAATCAACTTCACTTGAAAATTCAAAATATAGCAGCACAGAGGATTTCTGCAACTGCCCTGAACCCACCCAAACCATAGCTTTAAAAATATAAAGCCCCATTTTGTAACACCAAATACCCAACCTTGATTTCAGACCAATACTATTTCAGTTTAACAATTCATTATAATTTTATTTAACAACAATCAAAAATGAGTATATTCATTATACACAAGGTGTAGATGCAATGTTTGTAGAAATAAACATTAATAAGGTAAATATAGAAATAAATGCATTATATGAATGTAGGACAAATTATTTTAGTTTGTGTTGCATTGTTTCAAAGAAAATCTAACTTTTACGAATTTAAAATTTAATAGTGCAGGCCAACGTACGGTATGATAAGTTGGAATAGTCAGCTGTTAGGTTCAATGAACTATATTAACTTTACTACAAAAAAATTGGGTAAATTTCTCCGTTTTTTCTCCTTTTCAATTGATCTGTTATTTTTGGAGTCAACGCTCTCTTTTGTAGAATATGTGAGAATATATTTATGAATGGGTTGACTTACATACTTTTCGACGTAGACAAGATGAGTGCGAGTAGAAGGCCTTCCATCGACGACTTGTTTCTGTTGATCTGCAAGCTGTTAAACTTTTATGTCATGTTAAATTACATAGTTAATTTATTCCCACATATGTATGGATAACAATTCAAAACAAAAATTTAAATCACTATAAATCTTTAGTTTAACGTTAAATTAAGAAATTTACTTTTGGCATGTTTTTTTTTTTTGTTTCTACAAATTTTTTTGCATGAACTTATTTAAATTTTCTTTTTCTCTTAACTTTTATCCTTTAAACATATAAATAATTCATATTCTTATTTTATAACTTCATATAAAATAATATATATATATATATATATATATATATATATATATATATATATATATATATATATTTATATATATGTTTGTGAATGAATCTACTTTATCTTAATCTTATCATTAGTTAATTATAATTTTATATCACTTATAATTATATTTATAAGATATTTATTAAGCTATGTCAGTATTAATCAATTTTTTTAAACTTTTCATTTTTAAAATTACTTCTTTAGGGAAATTAAGTAACGATTTTAACAAAATAAATTGTTAGCCGATTAAGGCGAGTAACAAGCACAAATTTTGACTTTGTACCAGCAAAATTTGTAATTTGGAGAATAAATGCAATTTACACCGGTGATTATTTACGTCCAGTTACTTATTACTTAAACGATATGACTGGGATCAAACAATGTTTTCTTCCTAAGTTAATTGGTTACAAATAATCTTTTGAATTGCAATTTAAAATTGCACGTTATTGTTTGAAGGTTCTGGTGTATTTGGGGTGAAAGTATTTTGATAATTTCTCGCGTGATCAGCCACCTGAGAGGTTATGTGAAGTAATTAGATAAAATGCATGTGTTGGGACCTAATTTTACAAAACTCTTACCAAAATAAATGATTGGCCGGACACTCGTGAGTGTCTTGCGATTAACTTCCTCGTGCACCGTTTCACTAGGTTTCAATAATTTTCTTCGAAGTATCTTTATAAATTGAACAAAGAGGACAATTTAAAAAAAATTCAAAAAAAATTCTTAAAAGACGTGTAAAACTTACACGCTGTTGTACTATTGATAAATCTATTATCCACTAATTTTATGACAACTTTTGAAAACCAAATTTCAACATGAAATTTTTGGGTTTTATTAAAAAGATTAGGATTTTTTTTATTTGATCCGATCACTTGGCTGGTTCCGATTGAAAAGAACAAATTATTTGAAAAGCACATGCATGTAACCTCGACTTGGTATATAGCCTAAGCCTGACGTCTGACGTTTAGCTAAGTGGAATATTTTTAGTACATACTTATGTTATAGTGGCATCACTAGTGTATAACAATGATGTAGTTAAGCCAACCCAGCAAAAATAGTGTTAGTGAGTTTTCTTTTTCCTTCTTTTAATTTATTTTAGGATTTAAAACTTCAATCAACCCAGTACAAAACAAGTTTTGCAGCACAGATGCAAAATTTGAAAAAAAGGTTGTCATTAACTAAATCTTTCGTATTTGCATATCCTTTTTATGAAATGTTTCTTGTTTTCCCGTTTAGTCATCTTTCAGGACGTACATGCAGTTTCCTTTTGTATCCATTACAGTAGCCTTAATAAATTTGGGTGCAAATTTGGCACAAAATTTCTTGCTAGCATCGCTGAGTATAAAATTTCTACGATAAACTGTATCGCCAATATTGAATTTTTGAGTAGAACCACGTAAATTGTATCTTTTTGCAGATGACTCGAAAGCGGTTTTGATATTATCTTGAATTCTTTTTCGGATTAACTTTAATCTATCTTGTGTGTCTATCGTCTCTACATTAAAAGACCCAAGTCTACGAAGTAATTCATATTTTTTAGCATGCGATACCATTTATTGACCGAAAAGAGAATAGTAAGGCGTAAAGCCAGTCGTTTGGTGAAAAGAACTTCTTAGAGCTTCTGCAATATCCGGCAAATATTTATCCCAATAAGTTTTGATCCTTCAAAAGATACGACCGTATACCTGCGATTATAGACCTATTAACTCTCTCACTAGCATTGGCTTGAGGACTATATATTGCTGTATAAACGTGACGGATACCTCTCTCAATAAGACAATTATTAAATTGAGCGCATTTATATTGTTTTCCGTTGTCGCTCAAAATAATTTCGGGTGTACCAAATATTGAAAATACACATTCTTTTAAAAATTCACAAATTACTGAAGATGTCATTATTTTTATTGCTTTAAATAAAGGAAATTTCGTCATATGATCTAACACTATCAAAATACCAATATTGCCATGTTTTGACCTAGGGTATGGTCCTAAAAGATCGATATAGAGTTTTTGAAACGGCCTTTGAATGGTATATTGACTGGACATTGGCGGACGTAAGGTAATGTTTGGAGCTTTGTTCTGATGGCACACATCGCATTTTGAAATGAAATCTTTCACATCGACTGTCATGTTGGGCCAAAACAGATTTTTTTTCAAACGTTCTAACGTTTTTGCAATACCACCGTGACATTTATTTGGAGGTGAATGAGCGCTTTTTATTACTTCTAGCACTAAAGAATTGGGTATCCATAATTTCCAATTAAAAGCTTCTGCCTGATAAATCGGTTTGATGCATAAGCCATTTGAGGCTAGCATGGTCTGTTATTATAGTAAACTCCTGCCCTTCCACATAGGCTCAAAATTTTTTTAAACTTAAAATAGCAGCGAGACATTCTAATTCCGTAACACTATAATTACTTTGGGCCCTATTTAATTTTTGTGAGAAATAAGCAATTGGCACCTCGACACCATCTTTATCAACTTGGGCTTAAACCGCGCCTACCCCTAGCTTGCTAGCATCACACTGAATTAAAAACGGTTTGTCGTAATTAGGATTAGTTAAAATAGGGGCTGTTGAAAGTTTTATTTTAAGTAGATCAAACGCTTCTTGCGCCTCGCTATTCCAAATAAAACCTTTACTCTTTTTAAGTAAATTAGTTAAGGGAGTGGTAACGGAAGCAAAATTATCCACAAAACGTCGATACCATCCTGCCATACCGAGAAATCTACGCAATTGTTTAACGCTGGTAGGTGAAGGATAATTAGTCACAGCCGAAATTTTATCATTGTCAGTCCTTAACGTGCCGTTGCCTACTACATAGCCAAGATATCTTTGATACAAAACTTACTCTTTTCAACGTTTATTGTTAAATTTGCTTTACGTAATTCATGAGCAACTTCGGACAATACAATTATATGCTTCTCAAACGTATCGGACACAATCAGTAGATCGTCCAAATAAACAAAGACTTCATTTTTAAGAGCAGGAGGGATAACTTTGTCCATCAAGCGACAAAGGGCTTGCGGAGCGTTACATAACCCAAACGGCATGACACAATATCTGTATAGCGGTCGATTAGGGACTGTAAAACATGTTAGATCTTTCGAATTTTCCGCTAAAGAAATTTGCCAAAACGCTCGACGTAAGTCAAGTGACGTAATGTACTCGGCCTTTGGTAGACGACTTAAAATTCCTTCTATGTGTGGCAGAGGATAGGCGTCTTTTATAGTCATACTATTAACCTTTCTCGAATCTAAGCACAGACGGACTTTATCGGGTTTTCTTACCAAAACTACAGGACTGGACCACGGACTATTGGGGGACTCTTCTATGACACCTAGTCGAATCATTTCATCAATTTCTTTGTGAACTAATTTTTCTATAGCTGGAGAAATTGGGAAATATCTTTGTTTAATCGGACGGACATTTGGTTCTAACTCAATAATATGCTCAAGTAAAGAAGTTTTTCCCAATCCTTCATTTTCATATGACGGAAAAATCTTTTTGACTGATTTTTTTTGTGTTTTTTGTCTATCGCTTAAATCGAGCATGTTCAAATTTTCAGGTTCTGACTCGTCAATTTCAAAATCAAGTTGAGAAATAATATTAGGAGCTATTTTAAATTTACTCCAGAAATCTACTCCTAAAATAACATCCTGAGATAAACTAGGTACTACAAAAAATTCAATTTGTTCACTAAAATTCTTAAAATAAACATCAAGTTTAATAGTTCCAAAAACAAGTTGTTGCCTACCATCCGCAGTATGAACTGAAATTTGACGTTTATTAAAATTTGGGTTTTTACAAATTTCAGTTGCCAAATTATTGCCAATACATGATACTTGGGCATCACTATCTAAGAGTCCAAGACGTTGTTTGTCTAAAAACTTTATTTCAGCATAAGGTCTTAAATCGTTTGGTTTGTTTCTAACTGAACTTATTATACTAGCTAATTGTTTATGATTTGTCTTAATTTTACTCCAAAAAGTTTTCATTCGCGCAGTCGAACGCTTTCGCGAACGTTGAAAAGCCTTTGAGTTATTGAAAATTTCATCTTTCTTTGCATTGTATAATTTCAACCGTTGTTCATATGGAATAATGTTACTACAATTTTGATGGTTAAGGGGCTGAGATTTTTGAGGTACCTTCCTTTGTAGTATTAATATTCTATTTAGTTCATTCTGGCTTTCTACTGGTTCTTTAGTAACTAAATTTTGATCAGATTCTAAATTTGGTACATCAGATGGTATGAGTGTTATTTTATTATATGTATTTGTTTGTTGTTCGGGTGATGTACCTATTATTACAGTTTCTTTATTTGGTCTTGGCGAAGGTTTTGCATCAAACCTTCGCTCGTTCTCCCGTTTCCCGGATTACATTTGGTACAACAACGTTTGTAAATTTCTTTTGCACCATACCCAAAACAAAACACTGTTCTTCCGCACAATCAGAAAATCGGTGTCCGTCTTCACGGTAATTCCAGCATACTAACTTTGTATCGCTGCGCCTAGTAACCTCGTCTATTTCGGCTGTATTAGTACAATTTACAGTTTCATCGATATCTAAATTGGCTTCTATTTCATTGACTGTTCTACGTTGAAAGTTGTTACGATTGTTATTGCTAGCACTAAGATTATTGCTGGTTTTTAAAAAAGATCTTCGCCTTTCAAGCAAAGAAGGCGTAACTGCGCCACAGAATTAACCGGCACAAACAAGAGTTGTTGGCGTATTCGTGGCAGTAAGCCGCGTTGGAGAATTTCAACTAATTCTGGCTCTGTGATGGTTGAGAATAAATTTTCAGCTAGCTTCATCATAGCATTTCTATAATCGTCAAACGATTCCAATGCACTTTGCTTTCTATTTCTCATCATTTCTTAAATATCTGTGTCAGTTTTATGCTCCGCAAAATGCGTACGTAAAGCTGCACTTAACGTCTCCCATGTTACTCCATTAACGGATCGACGGTAACGCCAATACCAATTTTTGGCTTTATTAATAAACAAACCTTGAACATTTTCACACAAGATATTGAAATTACCACCAAGGGTATCCTTAACTTGAGACTCAATTCTATAAATGATATTTTCAACGGACAATGCCGAGGTACCGTCAAATTTGATGCCCCAGCTAGAAATCAAATTTGATATACGGCTTGAATAACTAACGGCGGATGCGTCACTAATGCGGTTGCTTTGATTTTGATTTAAATTGACATTTGTATTAAAATTTTGAAAATAATTATTGTTTTGGCCAACATTAGGTATGATGTGGCTTATGTTTGAAAAAGTTTGATAATTTTGTTGAATGTTTGGCACATTATTAGCATTTAATCCAATATTTGAAAAATCATTGTTCACTGGCATTTCTTGCGGCCAGTTATAGTTTGTCATATTATTTTGTGGTGCAGTACTCGGACTACTTATGGTTTCTTGGTTTTGAATGCTATAAAGTTGTAACCTATTTAAAGCAGCGTCTAATCTCGCATCCATAATTTGAGCAATTCTGTTTTCTAAATTGTCGATAATTGTTGCTTGTCTCGCATTAACAACTGAACTTACAATATTTCGGATTCTATTCTCATCTGGATTTATATCGGTCACAGATTCGTTTCTTAAATTCGCTAAATGGACCGAAGTATCAATATCAGGTTGTTGCATTTGCGCCTGAACTTGATTTTGATCTTGAACTGATTCAGCTGCCACTTGTGGGACTATAGTTTCTTCTACCCTTGTACCAGCTGCAGCAACTGTATTATTTTCAGTCAAAGCTACAGCTGAATTAGAAAGATTTTCGGCGGCACGAGATCGAGTTCGAGCACCTGTTTGTGGTGGCACACCAAACTCCCTACTGCTGCATGTCGCGCGACATTGTGGACATGATGTATTTCGTTTAAGCCACGTCAAAATGCATACCATATGAAAGCGGTGATTGCAGGTGGTACGAAGTACATCATCGGATGCATTAATATTTTCTCTACAAATCGAACAGGATAGATTATTTGATGTTTAAAATATTTTTTTGGTTTCAAGGTAACTTGGTAGCGTGTAGGTATCTTTAAATAGCATGATTATCTTACAAATCTTTATACAATTGGTAACGAACAGAAGTATACTTCGAAATACGTAAAATCCACAACGTATAAAGTTAGGTGATCATGCAATGTATAATCAAAAGTTGACTAAACAAGTTTGATAACAACAATAAATACTTACAAATGCGAAAAGGGTCAGTGGAATTTGCATTTAACTTCTTTCCATCTGATTTCCACTAATTCTAAACATTTGCTATTTGTTGTGTCGAAAGCGAGATAGATTGTCATACACAAATTAAAATATTGGTCAATTAAGTAGACGTTTAGTCTAACTAACAGAATTCACAATAAGTAAAATGTGTACTGAAATAAAAGTAAAAAGGAAATAATAAACGAAAAATCAAAACTAATTAGAAATGTTTAATGAAGGCCACACGATACATTCGCGGGCCCCACGTTGGGCGCCATTTTCTGTTATGGTTCTGCAATCTGGTGAAACGTGTGGCCAAAGTGTTGCTTTAAAAACATCCTGCGATACTCTGTGTGCATCTCGCATTTCACCGGAGCTTCAGTTTCGTAGGTTTAAATAAGGAGTATCTCACAGGACAACACAGATTGTAACACAACGAGAAAAAAAATAGTATGCACACTTTAAGATAATCAGATACATAGTTAAGGTAAAAATCAAAACTACTCAGATGGACAAAAATTTCCAGTAACCTACAACAAACCAATCAACTTCACTTGAAAATCCAAAATATAGCAGCACAGAGGATTTCTGCAACTGCCCTGAACCCACCCAAACCATAGCTTTAAAAATATAAAGCCCTATTTTGTAACACCAAATACCCAACCTTGATTTCAGACCAATACTATTTCAGTTTAACAATTCATTATAATTTTATTAAACAACAATTAAAAGTGAGTATATTCATTATACACAAGGTGTAGATGCAATGTTTGTAGAAATAAACATTAATAAGGTAAATATAGTAATAAATGCATTATATGAATGTAGGACAAATTATTTTAGTTTGTGTTGCATTGTTTCAAAGAAAATCTAACTTTTACGAATTTAAAATTTAATAGTGCAGGCCAACGTACGGTATGATAAGTTGGAATAGTCAGCTGTTAGGTTCAATGAACTATATTAACTTTACTACAAAAAAATTGGGTAAATTTCTCCGTTTTTTCTCCTTTTCAATTGATCTGTTATTTTTGGAGTCAACGCTCTCTTTTGTAGAATATGTGAGAATATATTTATGAATGGGTTGACTTACATACTTTTCGACGTAGACAAGATGAGTGCGAGTAGAAGGCCTTCCATCGACGACTTGTTTCTGTTGATCTGCAAGCTGTTAAACTTTTATGTCATGTTAAATTACATAGTTAATTTATTCCCACATATGTATGGATAACAATTCAAAACAAAAATTTAAATCACTATAAATCTTTAGTTTAACGTTAAATTAAGAAATTTACTTTTGGCATGTTTTTTTTTTTTGTTTCTACAAATTTTTTTGCATGAACTTATTTAAATTTTCTTTTTCTCTTAACTTTTATCCTTTAAACATATAAATAATTCATATTCTTATTTTATAACTTCATATAAAATAATATATATATATATATATATATATATATATATATATATATATATATATATATATATATATATATATATATATATATATATATATATATATATATATATATATATATATATATATATATATATATATATATATATATATATATATATATATATATATATATATATATATATTTATATATATGTTTGTGAATGAATCTACTTTATCTTAATCTTATCATTAGTTAATTATAATTTTATATCACTTATAATTATATTTATAAGATATTTATTAAGCTATGTCAGTATTAATCAATTTTTTTAAACTTTTCATTTTTAAAATTACTTCTTTAGGGAAATTAAGTAACGATTTTAACAAAATAAATTGTTAGCCGATTAAGGCGAGTAACAAGCACAAATTTTGACTTTGTACCAGCAAAATTTGTAATTTGGAGAATAAATGCAATTTACACCGGTGATTATTTACGTCCAGTTACTTATTACTTAAACGATATGACTGGGATCAAACAATGTTTTCTTCCTAAGTTAATTGGTTACAAATAATCTTTTGAATTGCAATTTAAAATTGCACGTTATTGTTTGAAGGTTCTGGTGTATTTGGGGTGAAAGTATTTTGATAATTTCTCGCGTGATCAGCCACCTGAGAGGTTATGTGAAGTAATTAGATAAAATGCATGTGTTGGGACCTAATTTTACAAAACTCTTACCAAAATAAATGATTGGCCGGACACTCGTGAGTGTCTTGCGATTAACTTCCTCGTGCACCGTTTCACTAGGTTTCAATAATTTTCTTCGAAGTATCTTTATAAATTGAACAAAGAGGACAATTTAAAAAAAGTACAAACAAAATTCTTAAAAGACGTGTAAAACTTACATGCTGTTGTACTATTGATAAATCTATTATCCACTAATTTTATGACAACTTTTGAAAACCAAATTTCAACATGAAATTTTTGGGTTTTATTAAAAAGATTAGGATTTTTTTTATTTGATCCGATCACTTGGCTGGTTCGGACTGAAAAGAACAAATTATTTGAAAAGCACATGCATGTAACCTCGACTTGGTATATAGCCTAAGCCTGACGTCTGACGTTTAGCTCAGTGGAATATTTTTAGTACATACTTATGTTATAGTGGCATCACTAGTGTATAACAATGATGTAGTTAAGCCAACCCAGCAAAAACAGTGTTATTGAGTTTTCTTTTTCCTTCTTTTAATTTATTTTAGGATTTAAAACTTCAATCAACCCAGTACACATTTAAAGCTTCATTTAAGGAACAAATTAAATTCGAAGAAGTTGAAAAAAAGTTACAGCTGTTCAAAAATGAGTGAAAATAATGAAAATAAGAAAGAAAAAAGGGAAGAATGCCACGCAAGCCACCAATGAAATTTGTGAAGTTTACGGAGACGACGCTGTATCAGTTCGTGTAGCACAACAATGGTTCGCTCGATTCCGTTCTGGAAATTTCGATGTGAAAGATGCACCTCGCTCTGGTCGACCTATCGTTGAAAAAGTCGATGAAATTATGGAAAAAATTGACCAGGAGCGTCACATAAGCAGCCATGACATCGCCAAGGAACTAAACATTCATCATCAAACGTTTTTGAACAATTTAAAAAAGGCTGGCTACAAAAATAAGCTCGATTTTTGGGTACCATATGTCAATTTTCTGTGAAAAATTTAATGGACCGAATTAACATCTGCGATTCTTTGTTGAAACGAAATGAAATCGAACCATTTCTGAAGCGAATGGTAACAGGAGACGAAAAGTGGATCAAATATGACAATAATGTGCGAAAAGGATCATGGTGCAAGCGTGGTGAAGCTCAACAAATGGTCGCAAAGCCAGGATTGACGCCTCGAAAGGTTATGCTGAGTGTTTGATGGGATTGGAAAGGAATCATCCACTATGAGCTGCTCCAGCCTGGTCGAACGATTGATTTTACACTTTACTGTCAACAACTGATGAGATTGAAGCAAGCAATCAAAAAAAACGGCCAGAACTGATCAATAGAAAGGGCGTCGTCTTCCATTACGACAACGCTAGACCACACACAGCTTTGATGACTCGGCAAAAACTGGGAGAGTTTGGCTGGGAAATTTTGATGCATTCACTCTATATCCCTGACCTTGCACCATCGGACTACCATTTCTTTCGGTCAATGCAGAACTCCCTTAATGGAGTAAAGTTGGCTTCAAGAAAAGTCTGTGAAAATTACTTGTCGCAGTTTTTCGGCGAGAAAACACTAAAGTTTTACACTTATGGAATAATGTCTCTAGAGGAAAAATGGCAAAAAATGGTCGACCAAAATGGTACATATTTGGTTCAATAAAGTTCATTATAAATAAAAAACAAATGTGTTGAAGTTTAATACGAAAAGACTTTTTCGACAACCGATATATTGTTGGTGTTGAATTGTTTCTGTTGTCGATGAGGTGAGCTATTTCTGTTTATTATTGCTGGTACACGAGCTGATACTCCTTCTTCTGATATAATATGATTTTGCTGCTTTTTCTGGTGTTGTTTTATTGCTGTTGTGTGTTATTCCTGTTGTTTGTTTGATTATTAGGTTCATCGAATCAATTTGTTGCTGGTTTATGTGAACGCTGCTAAGTTTTTGTTTGCTGATTATGCTGCTATTACTGATTCTTCTAGTGTTTAATTGTTGCAGTTGTTGGTGTTGTTCGTTATTCCTGTTGTTGTTGTGGACATTGCTTAGCTATTGTTTGTGGTATTGCTGCTACTTCTTGTGTTGAAATGTTTGTTGCTGGTCGTTGATGTAGTGGTTGTCGGTTTTTTTTTTATTAATATTATTGCTTGTTCTGTTATTAAATTTCTTTATATATTCATGTTTTCGTCATGCGGCTTATTATTATTATAAATGATCAGGGTCGGATACTGAGTCGATTTAACGTCGTAGTTTAAGAGCTATCGACCCATTTGATATGCAAAGATTGAAGATGGGTAAAATCGGACTAAAACTACTACCCCCTCCCATACAAACCACCCCTTTCAACGCAAAAAAAAATATTAAAATAGGTTCAGTGCAGATATCCAGTTCAAATTTGATATTTTGCATTTTCATAGTAACACAAAACTGCTCACGATATTGGAGTAATCGGATATGAGCCACGCCCACCTTCTATACACACAACCCTTTTCTATGCGGAAAACATATAATTAAAACGAGTTACAGTGTAAATAACCAGTTCAAATTCGGTTTTTAACATTTCGGTAGGAACACAAAACTACTAACCGAAAAGGGGCGATAAGAGACATGTAGCACTCACATGTGTGCTAAAAGTACATTTTTTGGACGGAGGGTATATGAGCTTCAGCATAGATGGAGATAATTTTCTTTCTTTTTGTTTCTATTTATTCATCATATTCGTTAATTATAATTTTTCTGTATAGTAAGCGCTTGTTATGTAATTGACTAACTTCTCCTATTTTTCATCATTTACACAATTAAGAATTTCAATCTTTATCTAGTATAGCTTTTTTAAGGAATCTTATGAGGTATTTTTTAAATAACGGGCACTTTCCCAAAATGTATTCTGTTATGATGTTGTGTTTGTCTAACAATTCTGTTAATCTTTCATTCAGAATACTCATCATTATTTTTTCGACGCAATTCTTAAATGAAATATTACGATATTTTGCTCGGTTCATTTGCATCTCCTTTTTTCGGAAACACTATGCTTGTCATAAAACATTGGTCAACTTTACCCTTTTCATTTATTGAATTGTATATATGTTATTTATTTAAAAAACTCCAAAGAATCATTTAAACAAAATTCATACGGTATTCTATCTTTACCAGGTTCTTTATTTGGCTTCACTTTGTTAAGCATTATTAAATTTCTTCGGTTGTTATTGCTTTATCCAAATTCTTATCTACAATAAATAATGGCGCATATTGAAAGTCTCAAGCTAATTGTGGTGGATTCAATACTCCACTACTCTACTTCAAAAAATAAAGAAAAAATATATTTACTGCGATATCTGAGCCGTACTTTAAACTGTCGTTGCGTCTATACGAGTATTTTCTAATCAACAATAATCCTTGCTATCCTTGACCAAATTTATTTGCATCTAAATTTCTTGGTAGTATTTTGTCTTAGTTTTTTCATAAATTTCTTTGTATTCTTTGTTAGTTTTTAAATACTTTTCTTTGCTCTCTATATTTTTTATTTCATTATAGCTATTTAACATTTTAATCGATTTTTTTTCTTGCCGAATTGCGAGCACTGTTGAACAATATATTTTTCTGTGTGTAATAGTTATAATTGTGTTGGTTAAGTTTATAATTTTTTTTAACATTATCAGATCTATGTATATCGCCCTTTTTTGTTTTAATTTCGTGAAGTTTAGATTCAATCGACTTTAGAATTGTTCATTGTCGTTTTTATTTCAGTGTAATTTTGGTAGACATTTTGTTTTTGCGTTTACATCAAGATTAATTTTAAAACATATCGCCAATGTGATCGATTAATGGTCCACAGAAAAGGTTTCTGCATTTGGTAACTCTTGTGAAACTGAACATATGTCGTTAACCGACTCGCCGACGTTACTTATAAATGTAAGGCGTCCTTCTTCTTCTTGTGTTGTTCCGTTTAGAACTACCTACCCGATGCCATTGCAGAAATCTACAAATTCTTGCGTTTACAGTTGTATCCCTCGATCGTCTTCTTTGAGTGCCAGCGATAAACGAGCATTAATGTATTTCTTCTAAATTTTGTTATTTTCCTATTCTGATATTCATACATATCTCCAATAATCACCGTATTTATAATATTGTTTTCTGCGCAATAGTATTGAACATTAAATTCGTTGATCTAATTCGCTCCTCTTAGATAAAGTGGTATAATAGAAAACTCAGTGTCACATAGTTTAATTTTTACTTTCTAGGAACAAGTAAATGTGTGCATGATTCTCAAAATCTTAAGATCTTATTTAGCGATATAAACGCATTCTTCACTGTATCTTGCACAGCCGCTAATTCGAGTTGCTAGTTTCAAAAATAAGACAAAACTAAGAAAAAATTTGTTTAATTTATTAATTTTTCACCACATACTTATATGTGAGTTTCTATTGAAACAAAATTATCAAAAGAGTTTACATATTTAAATAAATTTTGATGAAACAGCTTACTCCATTCCATGAATTTTATGAGATAGGATTTTAATTTTTTGTAAATAATTTTAACTTTTTGTGCTTGTATTTTCCTTAGAAGTATTTATTTCAAACTAGCGAATGCCCGGCATGCGTTGCAATGAAACTTAAAAAATGGTAGCAGAACTTCCCGGTACTTCCATTAGTAACGGAACTTCCCGGTACTCCCGTTAGTTAGCGATACTTCTCGGTACTTATCGTTGTAGCGATTCTGAGTTATGGCTGTGAAATTATCGGCAAACAAACTCAGAAACAAAATCCCAAATTTTTAGGAGCAATATTAGCAATGTCATCGTATATTTTTACTTAGTTAAATAAATTGAAGGCGTAATAAGTGGGCGTGGCAAATTTTGTATTTCCTGTTATTCTTCCCGGTGCATCCCGTTACATGTTTTCTATATTGCACATCAAGTTTCTGAACAGTTGTGTTAGACGTAAAAATGATCCACCCTTTTTTTGAAAGTGGGCGTTAAATTGATCCAACCACGCCCATTTTTGGGGAAGTTATCGACAGTGCCAATACAAATTCAGATACCAAATTTCAGATTATTAGGAGCAATGTTAGCGAAATAATCGAATATTTTAACTTAGTTTTACAAATTGTGGGCGTAATAGGTGGGCGTGGCAAAATTTTCTTTGCCCTAAACCTAAGTTGGCGTGAGCACAGCAACTTTCTAAAATTTCATCAAAATCGGATGATGGTTTAGACGCCCATTTGGTACAAAGATAGAATGAAAGAAAAATAGAAAAATAGAAAGATAGAAAGAAAGAAAGAAAGAAAGAAAGAAAGAAAGAAAGAAAGAAAGAAAGAAAGAAAGAAGAATTCATTTTTATACATATAGATTAATTTTTTAATAATCTTATTACACACAAAAATTACGGAGTTAAGTTTATCACCGTATAAACTTTTAATTACGAACTTCTCTATTTTTATGACCGCTTAAAAGTTCTTTGTTGCTGTTCCATATAAACCAATTATTACATATTTTCATTTTATCATTTCTGAAAAGAACTTTAAGCGTTTTATCGATTACCATTATATCTTTTTTCAGTTGCAGCATGACTTTCTTATATCTATATCTGTTTGCGCTCAAATCTTTTTCTACCGAGATCGAGGAACCAGCTAATTTTCTTTTGTATTTTTTTAAACAACATCAGCATTTTCGTCTGTGGCCACACTTGTGCCAAACATCAAACATTATTCGAGCAAAACGAACATTAATATGTTGAACCTTGAGTTTATCTTTACACACATTTTTCACCGTCTTTTGTGCTGATGTTGGTTTTTCTAGGCCTTTAAAAAACAGATTTTTCTTGTTGACTCTGATGATTTCTTTCTTTGTCCGTCTCTAGCGATGTAACTCGTTTCATAAGCGCTTTATTTTCTTCAGTAAAAGCGTTGACTTGAGCTGAAAGACCAGTTTTTTGCCCAGTAATCTGCTTAACATCCGTTACATTCATACATACATACATACATAAAAATTTGCTATTCAAAATGGCTTTATAAAACAAACAAATTGAATTAAAATCTTTATAAAAAAAATAAACTTACTTGACTTTGCACTGATTGCTGAGAAGCATTTCTGTATTTTTCCCACTTGGCCATTACGTCTGTTACTTTCTCTTCCGAAAGCAAACTTCTTTCGGAGCTACCTAAAACTTCATATATAGCGTAACCCACTGCATTTTCTTGTAAACCAATTTTTTTTTTTATTGTGTCCATAACTTCAAATGCGGTTGAACTTGGTTGAAATTCAATAGAATAAAACTGACCATCCATAAAATGAAATCTAGCATAACATGGTCTTCTGTTGACCGTACAAATAATTTCTTCTCTGCTTGGTGGCCACTGTCTTCGTCGAGTTCCTTGGGTTTTAAAGAAACACTGAAAATACACACAAAAAGAGCGTAATAAAATAGTGAACTATTTTTACACAACATAGTACCATAAAATTGGTTGTTAAAATATTTACTTTTTCTGCAAAGCGTGCATATTTGCCTTCTTCTGTTATATAATCACTAGCACATCGTTTTAAATGTCCGATTAAATATTTTCGTATCGATTTAAGTGTTGGTAAGATAACGCTACATGTCAATGATAAGAGCGCCCAATGCCTTAAATTAACACGTGAGTTAGGATCAGGATGATCTGTAGTTTGCTTAATCAATTGAAGATATAATTCATTTATCAATGATTCTTTTCGCATACATTTATCCAGTATAGACTGCACTATTGTTATGTGTTCATCTTCTGCCCTCTGTATATTTTCACCTTAAATAAAATTTTTTTTTAATATATTAATATATATTCATTTATAATTTATATTTGATAAATTGAATTGAGAAAACTAACTATTGATTGAGAAAAATTTAATAAAAGTTTTAAGTAAAGAATTTTTCATGGCATAAGACTTTATTTGTAAAAAATAAACATTTTTGAAAGACAAAAAATATGTTACTTAAAATTTTTTGCCCCTTTTTGTTTATCTTTTGTTAATATACCCTTCGCAACGTGCAAGTGCACGTACCAGATGGTATATTGAGTTTGTTCTTCCTTTTGTAACGACCAGAAAGGAGCGTCGTAGGTATGACAAAGTATATACATAAGTAAATGATCAGCGTCAGATTCTGAGTCGATTTAACGATGTCCGTCCGTCTGTCCATTCGTCCGTTTGTGTGTCTGTCTGTGTCTGTCCGTCTGTTTGTCTGACCGTCTGCCCAGCGATTACAGCCGTAGTTTAAGAGCTATTAAGCTAAAATTTGGTATGTGAGCTACTATTCACCAAGCGGAGGCTAACTTCTTAGATGGGCAAGATCGGATCTACCCCCTTTCCATACGAAAAAAAAAATTAATTAAAATAGTTTCAGTGCAGATATACAGTTCAAATTCGATAGTTAGCACTTTAATAGTACCACAAAACTGTTCACAAAAAACCACGCCCACCTCCCATACAAACCATCCCTTTCCATGCGGAAAAATATGATTATATATAGTTACAGTGTAAATAACCAGTTCAAATTCGGTATTTAACACTTTGGTAGGAACACAAAACTACTAATCAAAAATGGGCGTGATCCGATAAGAACAACGCCGATTTATAATAGAAATATGTAGCACTTATGTGATAAAAGAAGCACATTTTTTGGTTTCACTGAAATGGCGGAGGGTATATGAGCTTAAGCATAGCCAAAGATAATTCTCCTACTAGTTTTTTTATTGTTTTTGCATGAAAGTTTTTGAAGAATACAATTTAAGCTGAAAAAGCAACTTGGCCATATATGTAATACTTTTATAATGTTACTGTTCTTAAGTGACATTGTTGCAAGTACAAATATTTTATTTACGAGCGAGAAAACGAATGTACCTTAAATGACAATTGAACAACTTTGAAAATCATAAATTATTTAGACACACGTGTGTGTCTTTTATTTGTCAGCATCTGTCAGAAAATCATTCGATTTGCCAAATTCAATTCTTAATTTTTCCTTTTTTGTTATTGATTTTACTTTTTCAATTGTTAATTTTATATTTAACTAACTTGAATTAACGGAAGAAATTTAGCGCGAGTTAATTAACTTTTTTGTGGTTTTTAAAATGAACGGAAAAGTTCAAAATTAGTAAAAAATTTACAGAATCAACACCAGTTGAGTCCAGCTTTATATAGGATAGAATCAACTTTACCAATAAAATCAACTTTAGCAAAGTAAATTGAAATTTACCAAACTTTTCCCTAAAACATTCAACTTTAACTCATCATTCAAAACCAATTTTCAACGCGTAACAGATGCCTAGCTAAAATAAGGCTTAATAAGATAGTTTAAACGAATTCTTTTATAGTTAAAAAAATCTTAAACAGTTACGTTCTCCTTTTAAATTTAAATTAAGATAAATTGCGTTTTTCATAAAAATTTAGTTCATATTTTTAATATCATAAAATTTAATTCCAATTTTTAATTTGATAAAAATTAAGTTTAATTTGATTTTTAAATAAGTCAAATTTAAGTTAAGTATATAATAAAAACCGCAGTTTGTAATTTTATAATTAAACTAGCGAATGCCCGGCATGCGTTGCAATGCCACTTAAAAAAGTGTTAGCAGAATTTCCCGGTACCCCCGTTAGTTTGCGAAACTTCCCGGTACTCACCGTTGTAGCGATTCTGAGTTACGGCGGTGAAATTATCGGCAGTTACCATACAAACTCAGAAACAAAATCTCAAATTTTTAGGAGCAATATATGCAATGTCATCGTATATTTTCACTTAATTAAACAATTTGTGGGCGTATTAAGTGGGCGTGGCAGATTTTGTATTTCCTGTTATTATTACCGGTGCATCCCGATACATGTTTTCTATAGCAATGGTGGTAGGTGTAAAATTGATCCACCCTTTTATTGAAAGTGGGCGTTATATTGCTTCAACCACGCCCATTTTTAGTGAAGTTATAGACAGTTCCTATACAAACTCAGATACCAAATTTCAGATTTTCAGGAGCAATATTAGTTATCGTTATGTTTATTCTCAAAGTGGGCGTTAATTGATCAAACCTCGCCCATTTTTGGGGGAAATTGCCGACAGTGCCTATACAAACTTAAATACCAATTTTCAGATTTTTAGGAGCAATATTAGCGAAATAATCGAATAGTTTTATTTAGTTTTACAAATTGTGCGCGTAATTAGTGGGCGTGGCAATTTTTTCATAATTCGATAGTTTAGATATTCAAAAATATCTCCCTAAACGGATTTTTCAAAATTCAAATTATTTTTAAAATTATAGCTGATTCAGAGAATGTAAGTTATACGTGCTATTCTATCAGTTACACTGCCTGAAATTTAACGTAAAACTTTAAACGCGTTTTTCTCCAAACTACTTTTTCTGATACGGTAGCCATAATATTTCAAGTTCTAATCAGCCGATTTACTTAAAATTTGGCATGAATATTCTTTCAATATCTCTCTATCGCATGACCCAACAAAAAATAAAAATTTAAAATTTGTAATATTTTTAAAAAATTCGACAAAATTAAAAAATTAGTAAAAAAAATCGACCTTTTTTTTGAGTGGCCGCCATTTTTTTTTAGTTTTGCTGGTTCATGGCATAGCGACATTCGTACTGATTAAGAATCTTTTTTTTTTTATTTTTCAGATGACCACAAGGGTAGAAATCATGGCGACGAGGACACGGCCTTTTTTTTCCCCCTCTACTTCAAGGACGCATAACTCGATGGAATAAAATTTTTGTTTTTTTAAATTTAATTTTATGTACTCTTCTAAGTTAAATAAACAAATGATAAAAAACCCGATAGTAAAAATATCAATTGTTTAGTTTTAATTAATTGTTAAAAAAAGCTCGAAACTAGAGCCTCTAGACTAGAATACCCCCTTAATAAATATGTTCTACAAGTTTCAAAGACTGTTTACAAATTGGGGGTAGCTTGCACATAAGTGCTACATATCTCTATTATAGATCAGCGTTGTTCTTATCGGATCACGCCCTTTTTTTTGGTTAGTAGTTTTGTGTTCCTACCAAAGTGTTAAATACCGAATTTGAATTGGTTATTTATACTGCAGCTGTTTTTAATCATATTTTTTTGGAAAGGGTTGGTTTCTATGGGAGGTGGGCGTGGTTCTTATATGATCACGCCCATTTTTGTGAGCAGGTTTGTGTTAATACTAAAGTACTTATTATCGATTTTGAACTGAATATCTGCACTGTAACTATTTTAATTAATTTTTTTTTCGTATAGGTAGGTAGGTAGGTAGGTAGGTAGGTAGGTAGGTAGGTAGGTAGGTAGGTAGGTAGGTAGGTAGGTAGGTAGAGTGGTTGTCTAAAGACACACCTAGGCCTGTTGAAGGCCCATTGTGATACCACCGGAACTAAACTGCACCTTACTCCTCCTCTGGATTCTCTTTAAACCATCCTGTGGACTTAATTAAACTAACTACTTTCGTCAGTTTAATGTCTGCTACTTCAGTTAAGTTGTCAAGAAAGCCGGAACCAAGAATTCGTAACCTCCTTCTACACAGAGCCATGCACCTGCATAGAAGGTGTTCAACATTTTCTTCTTCTACATCTTGACAACTTCTACAATAGTCGTAAAAAGGAGCCCCTATTCTACTGGCATGTATACCAAGGATACAGTGTCCTGTGAGGATCCCAACTAAAGTTCTAACGTCTTTCCCGCTGAATTTCAGTAGACGATTTGTACGACCTGTATTCAACTCTGGCCACGTTTGTCTACTAGTTACGCAGGTTGTGCACTGTCGCCAGCGAGTATTGGCGATATCTATCGTATGTTTGTTAATCAACAGCTTACACGTTGCCATTGGCATATATAAATATTTCCTATCAGGACAGATTGGTAGCGTGGTGCCTATTCTAGCCAACTCATCTGCCTTACAGTTTCCTATAATATTTCTATGACCTGGCACCCAGATCAGATTAATCGTAAAGTACAGTGTGTATACACACAATAGATCGTGACACTCCTTCACTGTCTTAGAAGTATGTCTAAATGATTGTAAAGACCTCAGAGCTGCCTGACTGTCGGAATAGATATAAATATCTTTAGAGGTTAAAACACTCTTGCTCAATGTTAATATACTTTCTTGAATGGCCACAATTTCTGCTTGGAACACACTGCAGTGATCAGGTAAACGGAAGGAAATACTGGTGCCTAATTTTTCTGAGTAGACACCTAACCCTACTTTGTCATTTTGCTTTGAGCCGTCAGTGTAGATGCTGACTCCTTTATTACAGTTGATTATACCATTGTCCCAATCTTCTTTTGACGGAAAGATCGTGGTAAAATAACTGCCTACGTGTGATGCAACCGAGTTACAGGAGTCGGTAGTTTTAGGAATTCGAGGAAACTTACTGATTATACATAAATGTCCTATATTATTAGAAGGTAAGAGGGAAAATTCCCTAAGTCTTATTACCGAAATAACTGCTATCTGCTTACAGTACAGGTGGTCAATCGGTACTAAATGCAGTATTATATTCAATGCTGCTGTGGGTGTTGTTTTGAGCGCTCTGCTGATACAAAGACTAGCTGCCCTTTGAATACTTTCCATACGTTTTATCATGGTTTTTTTCTCTAAAGAAGGCCACCACACCAAAACTCCATACGTCATAATTGGTCTTACTATAGCTGTATACAACCAGTGTACTATACGTGGGGTTAGGCCCCAACTTACACCTACTGTTTTTTTTTCGTATAGAAAGGTCTGGTTTGTATGCGAGAGGGTAGAAGTTTTCCGATCTTGCCCATCTTAAAACTTAGCCTCCGCTTTGAGAATAGTAGCTCTCATACCAAATTTCAGCTCTATAGCTCCTAAGCTACGGCTGTAATCGCTGGGACAGACAGACGTACGGACATTGTTAAATCAACTCAGACTCCGACGCTGATCATTTATATATATACTTTGTCATACCTACCACGCCACCTTCTGGGCGTTACAAACTGAAGAAGAAACTCAATATACCATTCGGTACGTACACTTACACGTGGCGAAGGGTATAAAAACAGAATTGTTTAAACCAATTTAGAAACGATTTTATTTATTTTTAATTTATATTATCTGGCGTTGCGTGAGTGTTGTTCTTAATAGAAACAAGATTATTTTTTCATAATTTCACAAATTGTAGACGTTGCAGATTTAGCGAACTCTAAGAGTTTTTTCTATTTCGCTCTTAGAGTAGAGGCTTTTTCCTGGAAGTTCTTCCAAATAATGTTTTCTCTCGCAAACGCCTCTTAACGGTTTCTACGAGAGTGAGCTATCGTTATTTTCAAAAATACTCACGCGGATTTCATTAGCGGTTTTATGGGAATATTTTTTGTCCCCCTTACGGACGTTATACGAAATCGTTGCTTCCGAGGAACGTTTTATTTTTATTTAAATATTGTATGTTGAACACCAATCTTTTCGACACGTTTAGTAATTTTGCATTTTCGCTAAACGATTTTTTGTCGTTGCTAAATTTAACTATAATGGCTCTTGTGCTTTCGTTTTAAGATTTACCCATATTTACTAACAACTAAAATACGAGTTTATGTAGCAAACACATTAAATTATTTAAAAATATTAATATCTTACCAAAAACTCATAGTAATTTTTACTATTAAATTAAAAAAATCACGCGTTTTTAATTACGTACCGACTGAAATTTGAATCAACTTCGTATAAATTGATAATTGAAACTTGTTAACGGAAGTTTTTTAAAACTTTGACATTTAAATCAAAGCGTACTTTTGTATTTGAATTTGCATAAATTTTTTTTTATAATTATTTGAAAAATTTAACTAGACTAAAAAAATCTAATTGCCTTCATATCGTTTTAAATTAGTTGACCGGAGCTGTATATGTAAATCATGCAAAACAGACTTTAGATGTCGCAGGGTTTTACATCAAACACTTACCAGAAGTTCCAAGACCGGAGTATGTCAAAATTGACTGAAATATTTGTGACATAATTGATTCTTCTTGGTCAGAGAGTTTACTTAAGCATTGAGAAATTTGCTGTCTACTAAAAGCCCAAAATGAATGTGAAAATCCTTTGTATGTCTCTCCGTGATCTTGAATGCTATTTCTTTGTTCAGCCCTTAACTTTTCTAATCTGTGTTTAGACAACCGCCTTAAAGTGTTTCTAAAAAATCCACCAGTTTCTTGTGGCTTTCGTAGAATTTCACAATCAATGAGTTGTCTTCGACATAAAACAACATTTTGGTATAAACGAGAGCGGTCTTCATTTGTTAATCCTTTGACTTTTTTTGAACTTTCAAAGTTATTCATTATCCAATTTGATAGTGATGGAAAATAAGATATAATTAAAGAACCAATTTCATTTTTTTGTAATGTTTCGAAAACAAAGCATCTTTGAATCTCCAGTGGTGCGTTTTGTTCCTTTGATTGATGTCTAGCTAGTTGAGCTTGATGTTGAACATGTCGATTTAGAGTTATAGTAATAAAACAATCACTAGGATCCAGCATTATGGATTCAACGTCATTGTACTTGAACTGATAAAGTACAAATTTGTCTTCCGGTTGAATAAACATCATTCCTTCATTGTTTATTCCTAATATAATATTGTTTCCTAAATTCCAGTATCCTTTATAAATGACATGAAACATAGTGGTTCCATACAATGGATATTGCATTACACAACTTAAGTAAAGAACCTTGGCTGTTAATTCATTTCTGGATGCACCATACTGTCTATGGGCTTGAGCTAAAATTGGTATCCAAAATTGTTGTTCCCTTGTTTTAGAAATACGATTCGGAAGGAAATTGTTGATGTCTGCGTAATATTCTGGCTTTGGTTGATGAGATGGATCGCCTAAAGCAACTTGCGCTTGTAGACCAGCTAGCTGCAGAGCAACTTTTTCACTAACCGGAAATTCGTCGCGCTGAAAATTTATATTTTTACTTAATTAATAGATGTAAAATACATAGACAATTTTGTTTAATTAATCTTCTACTCCTACTGTTAATAAAAATTATTTACGATCACTTAATTTTTCTACCACGCACTTTATAATTTTATGTCATAGGAGCATATTATATATGTTAAGTTTATTATTATTATTTAATTTTTTTCAAAGAATCAGTTCATGCCCTAGTACTATATACAACAAAAGTGACCGTCAGAAGGATAGGAAAGAAAAGGGGTTTCATGGTTAATTATTTTAAAAAGAATCAAGCAAAAAAGGAGGAGCTGAGAGAAGTGTTATGCCTTTCAACTTGTGAGGACCCAAGTTGAGGCCCACACCAACCTGCCAACAAACCACTAACGGTTATATTTTTTTATTAATAATTTTTATTTTGTTCTTTCCCGCCACAAAATGAACTGTTTAGTGATTTGTTTTTTTTTTATTCTAAAATTGGATAATGTAGCATTTTTATACCCTTCGCCAATTGTACTTGTTCTTCCATTTACAACGCCTAGAAATGGGCGTGGGAGGTATGACAAAGTATATAAATAAATGATCAGCGTCGGAGTCTGAGTTGATTTAACGATGTCCGTCCGTCTGTCTATCTGTTTGTCTGTCCGTCTTTCCCAGCGAATACAGCCGTAGTTTAAGAGCTATCGAAATTTGGTATGCGAGCTCTTATTGCCTAAGCGGAGGCTTAGTTCGAAGATGCACAAGATCGGACCAAAACTACTACCCCTTTCCAAGCAAACAAAAATTAATTAAAATAGTTCCAGTTCAGTTATCTAGTTCAAATTTGATATTAAGAACTATAAGAGTAACACAAAACTGCTCACAAAAATGCGCAAAGAGGCGTGATCCGATAAGAACAACGCACACTTATAATACAGACAAGTAGCACTTATGTGCTAAAAAAAAGGAAATTTTTTTGTGCCACAGAAATGTCGGAGGGTATATGAGCTTCGGCATAGCCGAAGATAATTTTCTTACTAGTTTATTTTAATTATTTTTTATATCGAATTATAATTATAGAAAAAGAATTTTGTAACGGAGTATGTACATATATAAGAAAACGAATATTGGCATTTTGTTCGCAGGTGGGCCACGAGAGATACGTAAAATAAAATCTTGCGCGAAGTCAGGCGGCAAAGTTTCCTAAGCAAACGAGTTGTTTTTTTGACACGTCCCAGTATTGAAGTTGAAATGGCGGTACAAAACTCCACAAAGAGGCACCAAGAAACAAGATACAGGCAGCCGAGAACAATAAACGAACACTAGAGCAAATGGGACAGGCGAGATGAAAAAATACAGTATCTTGGCAACTAGTGTGAGTAATTAAAAATTAAGTCAATAAATTGAAATATTTAAACAAATTTAACGACTGTCGTATGGCCTGTGTGTTGGCATATTAGAGGAGACTACATCAATGTTAAATTTAATTGTAATCAACAAGATCCTCTCCCTTTGGTAATGAACTGCATCATATTTTTCATACTTTTTATTCTATTTATTTATATTTGTTTGTTTTGTTTCACACCTAAACGATGGAACCGATTTACTTCAAACTTTAAACATATTTAAAGGGACTAGAAAAACATATTACGCCCACAATTTGTGAAGTTCTTTTGCTAACATTACTTCTAAAAACTCTCAGATAATAAAATTTGGTATTGTGGTGTATGACGATGAAATCTACCATCAAAATATAAGTAGTGAGTTTATTTAACAACTACTGCGATAGCTCAGAAAGTGCTACAACAATTTTAGGTTCAAACTTGTTTATAGTACCCGAAATTGGACGGGTTTTTTGTTTTAAATAATAAATTGTCCATACTCGTCCTCTCCTTTTGGAATTATATTTTCGTAAACTTTTTGTTATCCACTACCATATAATTAACATTCTTGGTAAAATTGTCATAACAAAATCATAATTTAAGTGTGCGTCGCAAAATTCCGTTATTATGCAACAAATTAGAAGGACCTCACCTTCATGATTTCAGGCGGTGGACGTTAATTCAATCCAACCACTCAAATTTTTGTTTAAGTTATTGACAGTAACCATACAAAAGTACTTGAAAAGTCTATATTTTAAAGAAATTTATGTTCTAATATTTCTAAAAAATAATATTTTGATGGTTTTTTTTCATCAAGGTGTTTTATATTTATACTTATAATTGGTTAGTCATTAAACGATGTCCGTCCGTCTTAGCAATTACAGACGTAGTTTCTAAGATGGGCAAGATCTGGCAAAAACTACTACCCCTCCTATTAAAATATACAGTTAAAAATTCAAATTTAACACTTTAGCAGCAAATCAAAACCGCTGCCAAATAATGGGCGTTATCAGATATAATTATCGCCTATTTATAATAGGAACATATATCACATACATATGTGGTACAATAAGCACATTTTTTGGTGTCTCTAAAATGGCCGAGGCTTTTTAGGCTTCGGCGCGGCCAAAGCCAATTCTATTTTACTAGTTTTGTTTTTATTTTATTTACTATTATTTACTAATTTAATATAAGTATTTCTAATTAATTAAATTATACATATATATTCTAGCAAATGCCCGGCATGCGTTGCAATGCCACTTAAAAAATGGTAGCAGAACTTCCCGGTACTTCCGTTAGTACCGGGACTTCCCGGTACTCCCGTTAGTTAGCGGAACTTTTCGGTATTCACCGTCGTAACGATTCTGAGTTATGGCTGTGAAATTATCGGCATACAAAATCAGAAACAAAATCTCAAATTTTTAGGAGCAATATTAGCAGTATCATCGTATATTTTTACTAAATTAAATAAATTGAAGGCGTAATAAGTGGGCGTGGACAATTTTGTATATCCTGTTATTCTTCCTGGTGCATCCCGTTAAATGTTTTCTATTTAGCACATCAAGTTTCTGAGCAAATGGTGGTAGGCGTAAAAATGATCCACCCTTTTAATCAAAGTGGGCGCTAAATTGATCCAACCTCGCCCATTTTTGGGGAAGTTATCGACACTGTCTATACAAACTCAGATACCAAATTTCAGATTTTTTGGAGCAATATTCGAAATAATCGAATATTTTAACTTAGTTTTACAAATTATATATATATATATTTTATTTTTTATATATATTTTATTTTTTTTATATATATATTTTTGCTAATTTTTAACCTTTTTTTAAAACGAAAAATTTATAAAGTAAAATCAATAAAAAAAATCGTTTATATACTCGCAAAGGTACGGAAATGTCTATAAAGAAACGTTTTCACTGGTCGTGCATTTTGCTTCAATTCGATTATTTTTTATCATATCCATGCGATTTGATTTGAATATAGACCAGATGGACGTCGTGACAGCATTACTCAACAGCGAACTCAATGAAGAAATTTATATAAATTACCCAGATGGGTTTGCAATTTAAGAAATCGCTTTATGAACTCAATTTTTAAATGAAGGATCTTGAAGAGGCGATATAGATAATACGAATAATTCAATTATCAAAACATTTTTTTAAATCATTTTCTGGAATCAACTTCAGTTCTCGCAGCGACTGAAAACGGGTAAAATGAGTTTTGGGGAAAGAAAAAAGTCGGCCGGATCCATATCAGGTGCATACGGTTTATGTTCGATGGTATTTGTTAAAATTTTGGCCAGAAATTCATTTACAATGATAGCCTTGTGAGATGGTGCGTTATCGGGATGAAAATCCATTAGTTTTCTTTTCACAAATCCGGTTTTTTTCGACGAATTTGCTCTCTCAAACGACGCATTTCTTTATTTACCGTCTGACCTTCTGGCAAGATTTCGTAGTGCACAACACCGCGATACACACAGAAAATAGTCAACATTACCTTGACTTTTGATTTGTTTTGACGTGGTTTTTTCGGTTTCGGCTCAGAAAATTCAGGTCTTTCGGTTCTAGTCCCAAACATTCGTTTAAAATGGTACGAAATGATTCAAGTTCAGTGGATATCTTTCTCAAAGTTAAATGACGATTTTCAGTTACCATTTCCTTTACTTTAACGATGTTAACTTTAGTTGAAGACGTTGATTGCCGACCAGAGCGAGACAAAACTGTCACCACATTTTTACCTAATATGATAACAATTTAAAAATTACAAATACAAAATTATATTTTGTAATTTTTTTTTTAATATTTTTAATCTTTTAAAAAAGTTTTTGTGTACTTTTTACTTTTTTGGATCTTATTTTAGTTTTAGATGTTTTGAAACTGTATTTTTCACAGTTATTATATTTGTGGTCCTTTTGAAATGCGATGTGGCGGTGAAACTACTGATAATAATTATGCCCACCCTTAAAGCTCAAACACATTTTCAATACCAATAACTACAAAATACTTTTTGGACTTCTATTGAGAAAAGACAAAAGAGCAAGAAAAGCCGACCAGACATTGAATGGTACGAGGTCATGCTATTTACTATTTGGAGCCAGTACCTAGTCCTTTAGAAGATATCAAAAACGTGTTGTTTTATGAAAGGTGAAAAAGCTGAAATACACTGCACTACAAAAAAAAAATGAATAAGCTTCATGTACTTTATATGTGTCATATTTCTGTCGGGAATACAAATGAGCCTTACTCTTATTCGGTCGCACTTATTGTTAGTACTTTTGTGTGCCTACCAAGATGTAAAATAATGAAAATATACACTGTATCTACTTTAATTATTTTTTTTTCCAAAAAAGGGAGAGTTTGTTTGGGAGGTAAGAGTAGTTTTTGTACACAATCGGATAAAAACGTCTTTTTACAATGGATAAAAATATCGAATAAAATTTGTATCAAATATTGCATTGCAAATGGAATTTCGTATGCCGAATCGCTGAAAATGTTACAAAATACTTACGGTGAATCGACATTACCAAAAACATGTGCATATGAATGGTACAGAGCATTCAAAAGCGGTCGAGATGTGGTGATAGTTTTGTCTCGCTCTGGTCGGCAATCAACGTCTTCAACTAAAGTTAACATCGTTAAAGTAAAGGAAATGGTCACTGAAAATCGTCATTTAACTTTGAGAAAGATATCCACTGAACTTGAATCATTTCGTACCATTTTAAACGAATGTTTGGGACTAGAACCGAAAGACCTGAATTTTCTGAGCCGAAACCGAAAAAACCACGTCAAAGTAAATCAAAAGTCAAGGTAATGTTGACTATTTTCTGTGTGTATCGCGGTGTTGTGAACTACGAAATCTTGCCAGAAGGTCAGACGGTAAATAAAGAAATGCGTCGTTTGAAAGAGCAAATTCGTCGAAAAAAACCGGATTTGTGGAAAGAAAACTAATGGATTTTCATCCCGATAACGCACCATCTCACAAGGCTATCATTGTAAATGAATTTCTGGCCAAAATTTTAACAAATACCATCGAACAACCACCGTATGCACCTGATATGGATCCGGCCGACTTTTTTCTTTTCCCAAAACTCATTTGATTCCAGAAAATGATTTAAAAAAATGTTTTGATAATTGAATTATTCGTATTATCTATATCGCCTCTTCAAGATCCTTCATTTAAAAATTGAGTTCATAAAGCGATTTCTTAAATTGCAAACCCATCTGGGTAATTTATAAAATTTCTTCATTGAGTTCGCTGTTGAGGAATGATGTCACGACGTCCATCTGGTCTATATTCAAATCAAATCGCATGGATATGATAAAAAATAATCGAATTGAAGCAAAATGCACGAGCAGTGAAAACGTTTCCTTATACACAAATCCGTACCTTTGCGAGTATCGCTTCGCTACTAATCACACCGTGTGCCGTTCAACAAAACCTTCAGCATCACTGTTGGTCTTAAACGTCAACTTGCAGTCGATGGATTTCTTGCATTTGGGTACCATAACCTGCTTTTCAATTCATGAATTGTACTCAATGCGGTCATCTGAATAATACAATGATGCAGGATACCACATATATACGAGTTGTTTTCAAAAAGTAAGTTGAATTTTAAAATTTCGCGGGCAACGTACTTCATTCGATTATCAATTCGATTATGATCGTCATTTTTTTCGATATTAGAAAATCGCCGAGCATGCAAAACACTTATATGCCTTCATCAAACAAACTAAACATGCTATTTAGCTGAAAATGTACACATATGTTCGTGAAGAGTGTACCAATATAATCAAATGTAGTACGTTTCCCGCGAAAATTGAAGTCATCTTACTTTTTGAATACACCTCGTACATCGGATATGCGGTTCTCCTTTAAATGTAACGATTTAACCATCGTTTCCGGAAGAAAAATCTTCTTTAGAGTCATCATTCTGCATGCAAATTATATGCGGATTCATCTCGAAGATTTTCGATGAATTTCCCAGAAAAGAGAGTATCAGATTTATTTAAAATCGACAAACTTTTCAAAGAATTCCTCTCTGCTTTAAAGAAAATAACAAAATACTTTAATAGCAAAGTTATCCAAAAACAGCAACAAGTAGTGCACATAGCTCTAACCAGAACTAAAGAAAGAAGATACTCGTATTTTTTCTTCGCTGCTGTTTAACCTGGTTAATATGCCTTGTACCATCTACTTGAATACCTTGTTGCTCGCATGACTAAGTCGCTTGCGCCACAAAAAAGGGGATTCTTTTTTCTGACTTAACCAAGCCACATTTATTTCTGTCACATTTAGGCGAAACATATTGTTGCCCGGTTGCGATGAAATTGCAACCATCTCTTCTGAAATAAACTTTCTGTCCACAGGTGACCATTTGCGACACTGTCAGCAAATTTGTGAACAGTTCCGTCACATAAAGAACTTTGTGAAGTACGAGATTGCACATGGCATTCTTACTAATAACGGCCATCATCTTTATTGGTTTAGCACCTTCCATGCAAATGTCCGATTAGTTGGCAAGCAAAACATCAGCGCAAATATGAGCCAATGCACCGCAATCGAAGTACCATTCGGATCTCTTCCAACATAAAACTTGTGCTTTCCTATTAGTATAGGTTTATTCCCTTAAACGTAAAAACAGGATAAACTCGAAAAGTTACCTCGAAAACCATTGTGAAATTCAGCACTCTGACAGTTCAGTCAGGGTTCCGGTTTAGTTGCCTATTATTACTTAAGCGTTGCCAACAGCCATTTTCTAATTACTATTGTCTAACGAAACAATAAAATGTTTAACAGTTAACAATTTTCAAGTTCTTTAAATATATATCGGTGATAATTGTTATAATCCTGCATATAGTTTATCAACAAAATCTTTGCAAAACCTCTAAAAACGAAGTTCCAAGGACGTTTAGAAAAAGCCACTTGTACTCGAAAAAAAATATCATTATATCAGTAAAATTTGTTAATATTCAATCATGATGTAGGAATCCATTTCATACAAAAATGTAGGTTATTTATGTTACTTGCACAATGTATCAAAAATAGTAAACATATTAACTAAAAAGCGCTAAATCGCCATAAAATTACCTTTTATACTAAAATCATATAATAAAATCCCGAAAATATCTTTTATTTTTATCTAAAAAATATATAAAAATTTAAAGTACTTGTTTTTGTAGAAAAAAAATCATAAATACCTTATTTTAAAAAATTGCAAATAATAATAAAAAACTTAAAATAACTTTTTTTGTATTCTTGAAAAAAATATACAATATATAAAAAAAATGTTATAAAATTTTAAGGCTTATTTGAAAAAGAAGCTGGGCAAAAACAATTATACTTAAAAAAAACTGATTAAATACTTAAATGAAAAGTAGGAGAAAATAAAAAACATATTGCATAAATGCGGGATAGCTTGCAGGGCGTAATTACCCAGTAGGCAATTTCATTAGTAAAAAAAAGCCCTTCCTGGCAGAGAGGAGTCCTTCCTCTTCCACTTCCATACTCCTTTCTATTTTTGTATAAAATGTCCCGCCTTCCTTAAGGTGTACTCTTAGAAACCCTTCCGAGAAGGGCTGTTACTTGGCCTTTCTTAGAAGCCCTTTCGGAAAGGAAAAAAGAAGGCCTTCAAGAGCGGGAAATTTCATACAAAAAAGAAAGGAGCATTGAAGTGGAAGAGGAAAGCCTCATTTCTGCTAGGAAGCTAGAAGCGCTTTAAAAAGGCATTTTAATAGGGCTTTTTAACCAAAATTAAAAATTAACACGAATTGTTTTTTTTAACGCAAGTTGTTACAATAATATACGAGTTGTTTTCAAAAAGTAAGTTGAATTTTAAAATTTCGCGGGCAACGTACTTCATTCGATTATCAATTCGATTATGATCGTCATTTTTTTCGATATTAGAAAATCGCCGAGCATGCAAAACACTTATATGCCTTTATCAAACAAACTAAACATGCTATTTAGCTGAAAATGTACACATATGTTCGTGAAGAGTGTACCAATATAATCAAATGTAGTACGTTTCCCGCGAAAATTGAAGTCATCTTACTTTTTGAATACACCTCGTACATCGGATATGCGGTTCTCCTTTAAATGTAACGATTTAACCATCGTTTCCGGAAGAAAAATCTTCTTTAGAGTCATCATTCTGCATGCAAATTATATGCGGGTTCATCTCGAAGATTTTCGATGAATTTCCCAGAAAAGAGAGTATCAGATTTATTTAAAATCGACAAACTTTTCAAAGAATTCCTCTCTGCTTTAAAGAAAATAACAAAATACTTTAATAGCAAAGTTATCCAAAAACAGCAACAAGTAGTGCACATAGCTCTAACCAGAACTAAAGAAAGAAGATACTCGTATTTTTTCTTCGCTGCTGTTTAACCTGGTTAATATGCCTTGTACCATCTACTTGAATACCTTGTTGCTCGCATGACTAAGTCGCTTGCGCCACAAAAAAGGGGATTCTTTTTTCTGACTTAACCAAGCCACATTTATTTCTGTCACATTTAGGCGAAACATATTGTTGCCCGGTTGCGATGAAATTGCAACCATCTCTTCTGAAATAAACTTTCTGTCCACAGGTGACCATTTGCGACACTGTCAGCAAATTTGTGAACAGTTCCGTCACATAAAGAACTTTGTGAAGTACGAGATTGCACATGGCATTCTTACTAATAACGGCCATCATCTTTATTGGTTTAGCACCTTCCATGCAAATGTCCGATTAGTTGGCAAGCAAAACATCAGCGCAAATATGAGCCAATGCACCGCAATCGAAGTACCATTCGGATCTCTTCCAACATAAAACTTGTGCTTTCCTATTAGTATAGGTTTATTCCCTTAAACGTAAAAACAGGATAAACTCGAAAAGTTACCTCGAAAACCATTGTGAAATTCAGCAATCTGACAGTTCAGTCAGGGTTTCGGTTTAGTTGCCTATTATTACTTAAGCGTTGCCAACAGCCATTTTCTAATTACTATTGTCTAACGAAACAATAAAATGTTTAACAGTTAACAATTTTCAAGTTCTTTAAATATATATCGGTGATAATTGTTATAATCCTGCATATAGTTTATCAACAAAATCTTTGCAAAACCTCTAAAAACGAAGTTCCAAGGACGTTTAGAAAAAGCCACTTGTACTCGAAAAAAAATATCATTATATCAGTAAAATTTGTTAATATTCAATCATGATGTAGGAATGCATTTCATACAAAAATGTAGGTTATTTATGTTACTTGCACAATGTATCAAAAATAGTAAACATATTAACTAAAAAGCGCTAAATCGCCATAAAATTACCTTTTATACTAAAATCATATAATAAAATCCCGAAAATATCTTTTATTTTTATCTAAAAAATATATAAAAATTTAAAGTACTTGTTTTTGTAGAAAAAAAATCATAAATACCTTATTTTAAAAAATTGCAAATAATAATAAAAAACTTAAAATAACTTTTTTTGTATTCTTGAAAAAAATATACAATATATAAAAAAAATTTTATAAAATTTTAAGGCTTATTTGAAAAAGAAGCTGGGCAAAAACAATTATACTTAAAAAAACTGATTAAATACTTAAATGAAAAGTAGGAGAAAATAAAAAACATATTGCATAAATGCGGGATAGCTTGCAGGGCGTAATTACCCAGTAGGCAATTTCATTAGTAAAAAAAAAGCCCTTCCTGGCAGAGAGGAGTCCTTCCTCTTCCACTTCCATACTCCTTTCTATTTTTGTATAAAATGTCCCGCCTTCCTTAAGGTGTACTCTTAGAAACCCTTCCGAGAAGGGCTGTTACTTGGCCTTTCTTAGAAGCCCTTTCGGAAAGGAAAAAAGAAGGCCTTCAAGAGCGGGAAATTTCATACAAAAAAGAAAGGAGCATTGAAGTGGAAGAGGAAAGCCTCATTTCTGCTAGGAAGGGCTTTTAGAAGCGCTTTAAAAAGGCATTTTAATAGGGCTTTTTAACCAAAATTAAAAATTAACACGAATTGTTTTTTTTAACGCAAGTTGTTACAATAAGTTTCAGCTTAAAATTTTACAAAATTCAAACGTTAAATTTATTTCATTATTATAGTATATATACGGTTTCACAAAAAAGTAGTTTGCACTAAAATAAATAAAAATTCCATTAATTTTAATTATTGGACATTATTTCAACATTGTTAAATTCATTTGACTTAAATTGCTTTGCATCAGAAGCCTTTTTAATTTACACCTTCCATTACGCTTTCCCCAGAAGGCTTTCTAGAAGGGTTTTTAGGTCTGTACTTCTTAAACATCTTTTCTAGACAGCAAGTCAGAAGGGCTTTGTCTAAGAAGCGCTAACGAAAATGCCGACTGGGTAGTGCTGAAGAAAGACATACAAAATATTATATATGAATTCAAGAGTTGCTGACCACATTTTTTTTTTTCATGAATTAAATGCAAGAATTTTTTTCACTGTTTATTTTTTTATTTACATTTTAAATGTGAAAAAGTGTAATGTCAGAAATGTAATTTGACGTCTATTTTATCCGTTTGTGAAATGCGCATAGTAATATTTACTAAACAACCAAGTACAATTTTACACACAATCAATTAAACACTTACATCTATATATAAACATTAATTTTAATTATAATACACTTATTATTACCGAAAAATAAATATTTATATTAACGTGAACTTTAAATATATGACTTAACTATTACTTTCAATTCCATATAAGTGTTTTAGTAATTACATTACTAGGTAAATGGTGTAGGGTATATAAGCTTCGAAATAGCCGAAGATATTACTTATACTTATTTTATTTACCTTTACAACACTGTATACAGCTTGTGCATACAACATGTTGACTTCAACAGGATCTTGTGATAGTTCCCTTGTTGTTTTAAATAATCTCTTTTTAAAGACAAATCTGTTTTCACCAGATACAGTTCCATTTGTTAATCGTCGATTTGAGACACTTGTCGGCTGCACTTTTATTTGCTTCATTTCCCACGCAGCGATAATATCATACAGATAATCATATGCTTTTATATGTTCTTCACCATCTGGTCGTGACTGAAAAATAGCCCAACCTTCTGTAGTAGTCAAATTAAGTTTATCTGCG
This sequence comes from Suillia variegata, assembly GCA_949127995.1. NCBI lineage: Eukaryota > Metazoa > Arthropoda > Insecta > Diptera > Heleomyzidae > Suillia > Suillia variegata. Next base: position 24,772,369 of record OX421843.1, read on the forward strand.
AGCTTTAATATAGCATCTTCTGCGGTGTCAGTTGGATGAACATCAATTGCTTTTGTGCGTCCATCCAAAAAAAAAAACCGACATACAATAGTTCCAAGTCGTCTCATTGCCTAAACAAAAGCAAAATTCAAAAATATTATCTTCAAATATAAGCTTTAGCGATTTGACTTTAAATACTTTTATATTTTAATTTCTTTGCGGTGATAATATACAAAACCATAACATTATTAAATCAAAAAGAGTTTCTAATATATTGTGTTGTTATATATTGGCTAATTCTCATGAAGCGGATTGTAATTATTGTCAAAGTCGATGAACTAAAAAATTTTTACCGCTATGCGAAAATGCAGTTTTAAGCCGTTACGAAACAGCTTTTTTGCTACTACTATTACAATCAAGCATAATGCGTTTAAGTATATATAGTATGATGAAATAGGTCAATCAATGCGGAAGCCGCATTAATTTTGTGTCAAGTTTTTGGTTTTAATTGACCTAGGAGCGGGTTTGCAATTGCTGAGAGGAGTTTCTTTTAGCGAGGTTTCTTCAAGCGTTGGTTTGGGCAGGTCTTCGTTTCATTAATTAATTCGTTTAATAAACGATATTAAATAAATAATAATAAAACGTCACTTGTTCTTTAAAGTTGTGAAATTCGCGAATGACAAACAAATCAAAAGAAGTACAGCATCAAGTTCTTTCAAGAGAACAAACCAAAGGATTTCAGTATTAACATCTTCAAATATTACAGTGTCTTCACTTCATTATGTTTTGGGTTCAAACTTTACAATATTACTTTCATTCAAACTCTTTAAAAACAGATTCATTGTATGCTAAACATACTGACTGGGGACGAAATTAAATAAATGCTAAATATAAAAAAACTTGTTTTTATTTATATACTAGCGAATGCCCGGCATGCGTTGCAATGCCACTTAAAAAATATGGTAGCAGAACTTTCCGGTACTTCCGTTAGTAACGGAACTTCCCGGTACTCCCGTTAGTTAGCGGAAGTTCTCGGTATTCATCGTTGTAGCGATTTTGAGTTATGGCTGTGAAATTATCGGCATACAAACTCAGAAACAAAATCCCAAATTTTTAGGAGCAATATTAGCAATGTCATCGTATATTTTAACTTAATTAAATAAATTGAGGGCGTAATAAGTGGGAGTGGCAAATATTGTATATCCTGTTATTCTTCCCGGTGCATCCCGTTACATGTTTTCTATATAGCGCATCACGTTCCTGAGCAATGATGGTAGGCGTAAAATTGATCCACCCTTTTTTTGAAAGTGGGCGTTAAATTGATCCAACCTCGCCCATTTTTGGAGAAGTTATCGACAGTGTCTATACAAATTTAGATACCAAATTTCAGATTTTGAGGAGCAATATTAACGAAATAATCTAATATTTTAACTTAGTTTTACAAATTGTGGGCGTAATAGGTGGGCGTGGCAAAATTTTCTTTGCCCTAAACCTAAGTTGGCGGATGAATAGTTTAGATGCCCATTTGGTACAAATGTTCCTGAGCAATGATGGTAGGCGTAAAATTGATCCACCCTTTTTTTGAAAGTGGGCGTTAAATTGATCCAACCTCGCCCATTTTTGGGGAAGTTATCGACAGTGTCTATACAAATTCAGATACCAAATTTCAGATTTTGAGGAGCAATATTAACGAAATAATCTAATATTTTAACTTAGTTTTACAAATTGTGGGCATAATAGGTGGGCGTGGCAAAATTTTCTTTGCCCTAAACCTAAGTTGGCGGATGAATAGTTTAGACGCCCATTTGGTACAAAGATAGAAAGAAAAATAGAAAAATAGAAAAATAGAAAGAAAGAAAGAAAGAAGGAAAGAAAGAAAGAAAGAAAGAAAGAAAGAAAGAAAGAAAGAAAGAAAGAAAGAAGAATTCATTTTTATATATATAGATTTTAAATTATTTAATTAATTTATTCATTTATAAACTTAATGATTATATTGTAGAACCCGGGTTATGTTTTTAATAAAAATAATATATTTTAGTTAATTAGTTGATTAAAATTTATAAACTGTCTGTTATTCAAAAAGCTTATAGAGTCAGCACCGATTTCAAAAATACAAAAGATGTGTATTTCAAGGGAGTGTTCAAGCTTTAGATTCGACGAAATTATCCAATGAAGAGTTATATTAGGCATTATTGAATTATATGCTTAATTGAAAACTTAATGATAATTTAAGGAGGATGTACAAATCATCGCTAAAGTGTTCAAAGGTTATTCCAAAGATGGATACTTTGACAATTTATTTGAAATGCGTTAGAGGCAGGTCAAAAATCAGTTTTTTAAAGAGGTGAAAATTATTTTGGAAAAAATCGAGTGTATTTAAAGGGGAAAGTAACGTGCAGAAAACACCTTTTAAAAAATTAATACAAATATTGTCGCGGTCTAAAACAGCTCTTAGATTTTTAATAAGTTAATGGGATTAGAACACTAAAATAGTGTAGTGGTAAATAAAAGTTACCAGAATAATATTCCCAATAAGGTTGCTTAATTGTGTCATATTAAATTTTTTTTGGGATTTCTCTTTTTTCTAAAACGTGTATTTTAGTATCCTGCGATTTACGAACGAGACAGACAGTCGTGACCAAATACGAACGAGACAAGGACAAGTTTATGTCAAATTATACTTATGTTTGTTCCCTCGTTTTTATGCCCCTTGTGGAGCCAAGAATGACGCCGACCATGCACAGATGCCTCCAAAGTTCATTTTTGATTTGGTGGGAGCGAGGTCTGTACTTTGCCAGAATTTCATAGAAATCCCCATTTTGGGAATTTTCGTACAAGGTTCTTGGCAGGTCACCTCATACTGCCTCTGGTTTGTTGTAAACCGTACTCTATGCATTAAAATGGCTGATAGCCCATTTCTTACTTTTTTTGGAGAAATGGAACAAAATCTGCAAGTATCGCAGTTTTGGTCAGTTCGTTTTGAACAGCGAGTTTTAACGAATGAGATTTTTTTTTAAAGTGATTTTCGAAGATTTACTGGTGCTAGGAGAACATTCTGTATATTAAAATAGTGCTAGGAGATTAAGGAGGAATCCCAAGGGGAACAACTAAGCCAAAGCTTTATTAAGGGAGTATTATTTTGTAGTGTTTAGCTATATTTTGCGCGGCAGTCGAGCCGTATTATTAGTAGTAATAGTTTAACTTGTTTTGGTTCGTTTAGAACCATTTTAAATATTTCTATTTGGTGTTATAGTGTCATTAGTTTGTTTTGCCCGTCCCGCACTCGAGCCAAGTTCAGACGTGAACACGGTGAAATAAAGAATCTAGTCGAGGATTCGGTTCTCTATTGCCGAATCCGCAACTAGAGTGCACAACATAAAGATAGTTTTTTTTCCTTTTTATTAAACCCCCCCTACTTCGACTAAGCTATGTAGGAAATTACTTTATCACCGGTGATAATAATTGTTCGCGGCCTAAATTATTACGTGATAAATTGGCGCCTAACGTGGGGCTCGAAAAACGAAAAATTTCGTTATTGTTGTGCCGACGGCATTTCACATTTTAAATTTTTGTAGTCTGTCCAGTTGCGGACTTTAGTTTTTTTTGTTGCTATAATTTTTTTTGTAATTCAAAATCATTTAATTTTACCGGAGTCGAACCGAGACGTTTTTTTACCAACAACGCAGACAGGAGTCGATCGCGGTGTTTAGCAGTTGTTGTTGTTGGTTACGTGTTTACGTTTTTTTTAATAGACCGTACGGTTATTTTTTGTGCATGCTTATTGTGCGGATTTCTTTTGCATTAATTTTAATTTTTTTTTTACTATTTTTTGGTTTGAATATTTTTATAAATTTCTGTATTTTATTATATTATTAAGTTATTAATTATAACTTATCTTGTATTTAACATATGTATATATGTATGTACATTGTCTTGTTTTTTTGGTAATATTTTGTTTGTAAATTATATCATTCATTGTTTCTGTTATTTCCATATCGTAATATATACCAAAGTCGCACAGTGGGCTAAGGTACAAGGTGGCGCAAAAGAAATCACCCTATTGGAAGATGCTCTCATTTTTGCAAATGGCCGCCAATGTCAAATCTGTTTTGACATTTGTGGACTAGACAGATACAGAATACAAGTGAATAAGCCATGGAGCGATAAACTCCCCAAGAACGCGGAATAATTGTGTCTATTTTTTTGCGTAACAATTCGTCTGTGGTGTTGGCAAAAATCATAATGAGCGATGAGGCTCATTTTCACCTCAGCGGGTACGTGAACAAGCAAAATTATCGCTTCTGGGGAACCGAAAATCCGCGAGTGATGCACGAGAAACCATTACACCCGCTCAAAGTGACTGCGTGGTGCGCTGTTCACGCTGGAGGAGTCATCGGGCCGAACGCCGCGGGTCAAACGACAACAGTGGACGGTGCGCGCTATAGGGCAATGTTGACCTAGTTTTTTCTGCCCGAACTGGACGAATTAGGACTGGTGGACATGTGGTTCCAACAGGACGGAGCAACAGCACACACTGCACGAGCCACAACCGACATTCTGAAGGCCGCGTTTCCGGGTCGCTTAATTTCGCGTTTTGGCGATTTGCACTGGCCCGCCAGATCGCCCGATTTAACGGTCCCGGACTTCTTTTTATGGGGTTTTTTGAAGTCTCATGTTTACATCAACAAGCCTGAGACCTTGGAAGCTCTCAAGGAAAATATCCGACACGAATGCGAGAATTTATCGATCGAAACTCTCGCCGAAGTGATGGAAAATGCCATAAAACGAGCCCGTATGGCAATCAATTGTGACGGCGCCCATTTATCCGATATCATCTTCTCGACTTAACACAATTAATTCTAAAGGTCTAAATAAACATAATCAAAAAACAGAATCGAAGTTTTTTATTTAGAAAAAAAAATAAAAGCCAAACAACATCGGATGACTTCTTTTGCGCCACCTTGTATTACTTTATTTAATTTTTTTTTTATATAAATTTTTTTTTATTTAAATAAAAAAAAACCGACGGTCTCTTGTTAAAGCAATTTTATAATTTTTTATTTATATTATACATATATTTTTTTTTTTTTGTTTCTTAAAATGGATTTTTATCGTCTTAACGTTAGAGTACGAAATGGAATCGCGCGGGCTGCCGGTAGCCTCTATTGATATCATGCGGAAAATATTAACTGCAGCGAGGCAGATTGAAGCTCGCGGATCGGCCGATTTGTTTTCGGATTATCCATTCGAGTTTTCGGAAGATTAAGAAGCGGTTGAGGAAAAATTATTAGAAATAGGAGCATTAGCTGAGAAGGAGTATTTAAAATGTACTGGCAAAAATCGAGTGGAGTTTAGGTCGATTGTGTCGGTCAAAACCGACTAATGCCAAAGAAATAATAGAGCGCAGTGATTTAAAGAATAGGTTGTTATTAAAGTTAGCCGAGTTTAACGAAGTTAGGGATTTTTCTAGTAATTTTGAACAGGCAGCTGACTCCTTTTCTGGATTTAAAGATAATGCTCAGAATGTTAAAAATCTAAAATTTTATAAGTGGGAGCTTAAATTTACTGAAAAAAAATCCAGCATTTCCCTTCACGCATTTTTAGAACGTGAAGCCGAGCTATGTGAAGCTCGCGGAGTCAGTAAGATAGAATTATTTAAAAGCGCTGTAGATTTATTTGCAGGAAATGCGCTTGTATGGTTTAGGGCCGTTCGTAAAACGGTAATCAGTTGGCAAGGATTGCAGTTTTGGTCAGTTCAATGTGAACAGCGAGTTTGTTCAAACAAACTTTTTTTAAGTGACCTACGTGGTTTTTTCAAGTGACTTTTTTTGTTTAAATTGTGGCTGCTGTGGTTTATTTATATTTTGTTTGTGTTACGACGACATTTTCTGGAGCAGCCTTGTTCGGGTTCAGCGTTGGAGGAAGAGAATTGTGGAAGATTTGGAGAAATCTCGTCGGCGAACCCAATTCGGAGGTTTTTTTTTTTAAACTCCAAGGGAGTATTTTTCTTTGGCGGTAGTGCCATTTGTTTTGTGGTTGTTGCCCGGCAGTTGCGCCGTTGGCTTTTTAGTTTGGCAAAATTTATATTTGTTTATTTTATTTTTAGTTAATATATTCGAGTGTTGTTTTATTTAGTTTTCTTTGTTTCCGATTTTCCCATTTCATTTTCCTTCCTATCCACGCTAGAGCTTAGTCCTACTTTTGAGGACAAGTTAAAGCTATTATCTCTATAACTTTTAGACACAATAGCGTAGGAATATTGCTGTTGATCGGATTCGGGTGGAATCCAGAAGGCAATATTTGTGCGAGAACTTCGGCAGTCGGCCGAGTTCGTTATTCGAGTGTCCATTAAAATATATTTTTTTGTTGTATTTTTAGTGGCTTCGGGTTTTTTTTTTAAATCGCGATCATTTTTTTTTATATTAAATAAATTTAATTTTCTTAGTTATTTTATAATTTTGTCCCACTGTGTGATAAAACTTTAATTTAAGTCTTATCACACACGTTTAGTTTGATTCGGATTAATTAAAAGTCCTTTAATTAATCCCAACAAAAATAACCCACCCCATCTTCGACTGAGTGGTTGGCAACATTGTTGTTGTCATCACCTGTTTTGTTTTGATCCGTCCGTCCGTCGCGAAAAGTAAAGTCGTTTTAGTTTTGTTTAATTTTGTTATTTTAGTTTAATCGCTTTAAACTAAAATAAACCTTAAATTTAAATTCATCGCGACGCGGTAAAATCGGGTGTGACAAATTGGCGCCTAACGTGGGGCCCGAAAAAGGAAAAATTTCGTTATTGTTTTGCCGACGGCATTTCACATTTTAAATTTTTGTTGTGTCTGTCCGGTTGCGGACTTTAGTTTTTTTTTTGCTTTAATTTTTTTTGTTATTCAAAATCATTTAATTTTACCGGAGTCGAACCGAGACGTTTTTTTTCGGACGAATGTTGAGTCATTCGTGCCGCCACCTAGTAGCAAGTCGAAGAACTTGCTGGAGCCTGACTTGGCGTACGTTTGTGCGAGCGCTGAAGTAGCGGAAGTCAGAGCTCCACTTAGGAATGATAGGATGGAGAGGAGAATTCAGGCTCCTCCTCAGAATAATCTTCAAATTAGGTGTTATAACTGTAGGCGTTTTGGGCATGTTTCACCAAACTGTCCAAGTGGTATCAAGTGCTACGGTTGTGGTAGACTTGGTACCATGAAACGAGATTGTCCTCGGTGCTCGGCGGGAGCAGGACAATCCAACCAGCGAAGTATGGGCATTGCTGGAGTAGGAGCGGGCCAGAGAGGCCAGAATGACCAAGTAGGTCATCGAAGGGCAAGCAGCCCTAGGAATAATTTTGGTGGCGCTAATCAGGCACCACGGCAAGTAAGCCATAGAGAGGAGCGTTCTCCTGAGAATTCAGGAAATGTAGGGCGAGCTCCTGGACACGCAGGTCAGGAGACTCGATTAAATAGGTTAGCTAGGTTGCCTGCGAGCAATCAGCTGATGGGTGGCTCTGAGCGTCGGCGCCAGAGCAGGGAAATGTGTTTGAATTTCACACTGTTAGGAAATGAATTAGATAATAGGCCCTATTTAGGTGTTGGGATTTTTGGAGTTTTAGTTAAAGGCTTATTAGATTCAGGTGCTACTAGGACAATTCTGGGTCAACTCGGCTGGGATATTTTAAAATCCTGGGGTTTGACATTATCATCTTCCTCTATTTCGAAAGTAGCTCTCGCAGACGGCGAGCAAGTTTTAGTTAGTGGCGTTGTTTCACTACCATTTGAGGTTGAGGGCAAGTCGGTCCTTATAGAGTGCCTTGTAATTCCAAGAGTGCCCCATAAACTGATTTTAGGTGTGGACTTTTGGTCCAAGGCAGGCATAGTCCCGGATTTATCCCGAAATCAGTGGAGATTTTCTGACCAAGTCGAGGTCGCGTCAGTTGCTACGATCGTAGAGAGTTTAGAGCTGACGAATCGTGAGGCTGAGGATTTAGATAGGTTGATAGTTGAAGCTTTTCATGCCATGCCGGATGGGCTGGGGTGTACACATTTGGTCGAACATTGGATTAGAACCAAGCCAAATGTAGAACCCGTTAAACAGCGTTATTATCCAGTATCGCCAGCGATTCAGAAGAGAATCGACGAAGAAATCGAGAAGATGTTAGATAAAGATGTGATAGAAGTGTCCCATAGTCCTTGGGCATCATCAGTAGTTATGATTAGGAAAAAAGATGATTCTTATAGATTTTGTGTTGATTATAGGATTTTGAATAAAAATACGGATAGAGATAGTTATCCTCTTCCGTATATATCGGCAACGTTGGATAAACTTAAAGATGCAAAATATCTTTCAAGTTTAGATATTAAATCTGCATATTGACAAATTCCTGTAGAAGAAAGTTCTATTCAAGCGTATGCCTTATGGCCTTCATAACGCGCCTGCCACTTGGCAAAGATTTATTGATACAGTCTTAGGGGCCGATTTAGAACCCAATGTTTTCGTTTATCTGGATGACATAATTATTGTCACAAATAGCTTTGAAAAACACATAGAAGTGTTAAAAGAGGTTTTGAATAGAGTTTGTTTAGCAGGATTAATATTAAATAGAGAAAAATGTAATTTTTGTCTTTCTTCTCTTAAATATTTGGGTTATGTTGTTGACCGAATGGGGTTACACGTAGACCCTGAAAAAGTGGAGGCGATGTTGAAAATCCCTGCACCTAGGAGTGTTAAAGAAGTTAAGTCTTTTGTCGGTACTATTTCTTGGTATCGTAGATTTGTTCCTAATTTCGCGGATTTGGTCAAACCGTTGACGGATCTGTTGAAAAAGAACAAAAGGTTTTTATGGTCAGATGAGTGCGAAGCTAGTTTTCAAATGGCAAAAGAGCGTCTCGTGACTGCTCCGGTTTTGACTTGCCCAGATTTTGATCGTTGCATCTGATTTCGGAATCTGTGCAGTGTTGACCCAAGAATTTGAGGAAGGAGAGAAAGTTATCTCCTATTTGAGTAGGTCTTTAAGTAAGTGCGAGAGAAATTACTCTACCACTGAAAAGGACTGTTAAGCCGTTTTATGGGCTGTTGAGAAGTTGAGGCAACAGACCACTATTCATTAGTGTGGTTGAATAATTTAAAAGATCCCTGCGGTAGGTTGGCCAGATGGGCCCTAAAACTTGGCGAATCGAAAACGGGATTCTATATAAACATGTCCAAGTCAGGACAGTCCAAGTCGGGACACAATTTTTGAGTAGTGAGGATGGCTGGAAACGAGTTTTAGGCAGGAGTGAGCGACGCCAGGCGTTGCATAAGTGCCATGATGACCCTTCAGCTGGTCACATGGGAGTTAGGAAAACATTTCGCAGGATTTAGTCGGAGAGTTAAAGTTAGAATTTTTACCGTCAAATTATGACGAGCAGTTATTAGACGAAATTAGAAGAAGCACTCAAGGAGGCTGTGAGTCTATAGGAATTTATGTGGCTGTGATGAAAGGACTATTCGGGCGTTTATCCCAACCTTTGTCAGAGAGCCGAATGGTAGGTTTAGTTAGGTCAAACTTGTCCCCTTTCTACCAGACTCTACTGGGTTTGGCCGAGCCTAAATCATTCGTAGAGTTGGTTGAGCTTGGGCGCAAGTTGGAGGCTGTGCGTTAATACTTTTGTACCGCCGCCAATAAGTTGCTCCAATTGTATGGAGCCGGATTTGGCGTATGTCTCGGCAGATTTAGAGGTAGCAGCTATTAATGCTCCTCTACGAGATAATAGGTTTACTAGGAGAATTGAGCCTGCTTATCAGAAAATTAGAGATTTTAAGTGCTTCAATTGTAAGCGTTATGGTCATGTCGCAGCAGACTGCCAAAGTGGGATCAGGTACTACAGATGCGGTAGACCTGGAACTTTAAAACGAAATTGTCCTAAGTGCTCATCAGGAGTGGAACAATTTTGTCAGGCGAAATCAACCTGTAAGGAAAGTCGTCCTCAGGAATAATCAGCGAATTGCGTTATGACCTCATGGCGAAATAGAGCAGGAGGCGGGAGGAAATTTGTTTTTGCTTAAAAACATTCTGAATAAAGTCCGTCTGTGTTACCAGATATGGAACCTAGTTTAGAGCAAGTTTTAACCACTTTCTGTTGTTGTTCGAAAGTTGGCTGGTCTTTTAAACGAGACCAAGCAACTTTCGCGGAGGTGGAGGTGGAGTTGTCGCGGTCTAAAACAGGTCTTAGATTTTTAATAAGTTAATGGGATTAGAACACTAAAATAGTGTAGTGGTAAATAAAAGTTACCAGAATAATATTCCCAATAAGGTTGCTTAATTGTATCATATTAAATTTTTTTTGGGATTTCTCCTTTTTCTAAAACGTGTATTTTAGTATCCTGCGATTTACGAACGAGACAGACAGTCGTGACCAAATACGAACGAGACAAGGACAAGTTTATGTCAAATTATACTTATGTTTGTTCCCTCGTTTTTATGCCCCTTGTGGAGCCAAGAATGACCCCAGACCATGCACAGATGCCTCCAAAGTTCATTTTTGATTTGGTGAGAGCGAGGTCTGTACTTTGCCAGAATTTCATAGAAATCCCCATTTTGGGAATTTTCGTACAAGGTTCTTGGCAGGTCACCTCATACTGCCTCTGGTTTGTTGTAAACCGTACTCTATGCATTAAAATGGCTGATAGCCCATTTCCCACTTTTTTTGGGGAAATGGAACAAAATCTGCAAGGATCGCAGTTTTGGTCAGTTCGTTTTGAGCAGCTAGTTTGAACAAATTAGATTTTTGCTTAAAGTGATTTTTGAAGGTTTACTGGTGCTAGGATAGACTTAGATGCAAAATTTGCAAGAGTGATTTAAAAAAATTGTTTTCCCCATAAGGTCGACAATGTGCTGGTAAAATCGCAATAATACACAACGAACCCGACGAGATGGCGAAAAACTGAAAACGCCATTGTGTTTAAAATGGCCTATTTATATATAAAAACTTTAGAAGTCCTTAACACTTCACAATTTGTCGACCTGTTATATCTGTTCATTTGTATTTTTATACCTAAATAAAAATAATAAAAAAAATTAAATCACTTTTCCAATTTTTGCATTTAAGTCTATTGACCGATTTTTGTACATGATACATCGTTTTGTTCGCAATTAAACGAGTTCTGACAAAAACCTGTTGGTCTGACAAAAAAAATAATATTACCATTAATGATAGACAATTTTATTACCTTTAATTTAACTTTCATTTACCTTTCACCACCTTTTTGAAATTCAACAAAAACATTAAATGGGCGATATCTCCTAAACAGTGTGACAGAGTTTTTGGCTATGATTTTCGAAATCAGCGCCCCATTTTACATAGAAAATGGATATTGGTTGTTCCAGATCATTTTGGCTGTCGAGTAGCGTAATTAAAGTCATCGTTCATAAACGATTCAATGACTAGTGACGATAGTCTTAAAGACTTTGTAGAGCTGCAGAAGGAGTTAAATGTTTTACATAAATATGGATTTTCATTAAGATAATAGTGCGTTAATCACCCAAAAATACTAGAAACCGGTAAAACCACTAGGGGTAATATGGAATCCGTCTGCTGACCAGTTAGGAATTAAGTATAAATGGATTGACGATAGCATAATTAGAAAAATAAATATGCTATCAGATATTTATAAACTTTTCGATCCATTAGGTATGGTGAGTTATAGTAATAGCTTAAATGTTGTTACAAAAATTATGGAAACTTGTGATGAAAAAGTTCCAAATGAACTTTTGGAAGATTGTTAAAACATAAAATCCCAATTGCCGCAACTTAATCTGCATGCAAATCAGCTTCCACCTCCACGTGGTGCCTCCTGGTAAGCGAGTCCGGTCATTTCACCTTCTTTAACCTTTCCCTCCCCCTCCTAAACCAGGATGTGACGCGTAACAATTTAAAATCAATCCCGGAATTATCCATAAAAACCTCCCAGTCTTCAGACATGCCATCTGAATACGCTCTCTTGGCCTTCAGTCAGGAGACCACAATTGATTACGGCAATCCTAGTATCAGTCAAAGTACCACGTAGAAACCGTCAGAAAATACTTCAGGGAGTAATGGTACCAGTCATAGCACTGTGATACCTACAATAAATCCAAGAAATCCTCCGGGACCCTCGCGAAGACCAGATTCTAGAAGGCACTTTTTATTCTGAGCAAGGTTGCAAAGAATGAGTCTGTCGGTATCTCTGACAAGCGGGGCCAAGAGGTGCCGAGGAAAGCGACGAAAAGGAATCCACGCAAAAATCCAAGAGGGCAAATATCTCCCACTCGGCGTCTAACTCGGCTTCATCTAAAAAGACATCAAAAACGTTCAGCGAAGTGGCAAGGGATCCGCTTCTCATAGCATCAATAAGGTGTGGGGTGAGCTGGAGGCCACACTTGCTGAGGACGTAATGCATTACGTTCTATCCAAAACGAGTGGTCCTTTACCTGACTTCGATTCCTCGGAGATAGTCAGAGACTGTAGGGTAATTAGATGTGGAGACGCGTAAGTTCAACATTTTCCAAGGCAGTGCGGATGACCCGGATGAGGTTAGTGATAAAAGCAAGCTTCTCGATGAGCTTAGTATTGTCAAGGACGCCACAACATAACGAAAATGCTGCATGCTGCGCAGATAAATCTACAGTACTCGAAATGTGCAACAGAACAGAAAATCTGGGAGTCTTCCTCAGAGAGGGAGGCATAAACATCGGCCTTATCCAAGAGCCATGGGTGAACAGTAGGAGCATCAAGGATTTTCTGGATAGTAACTACCTACCACACTACAAGAAAGACGTAGGAAATCCTAGATATTGTATAGTTGTTAAAAACACATTAAAATCTCTCTTTCCAGCAATTCCAGTTTCGCTGATCTGACAGTTGTCAGGATCGTGGTGAGTAGTCGCATCTGTGTGCATGGCGCATGGCCTGCCTGCTACACCAGACGAAGTGAGAAGGCTTGGTCAAAACCTGTTCAAGAATACAACTTTGATTTTAGGCTGTGACACATACGCTTTGGGGTAGCAGCGAAATAAATAACAGAGGTGAGTCACTATTTGATTTTATTATTCAAACAAAACTATATATTTACTACCGGGGAAATTCTCCCACATTTATTTTTCCGATGACGAATAATTTCATCGGATGGGCGGAAGTCCTCGATCTCACACTTACTAATCTCAATGCCGAGATCAAAGTAGAAGACTGGAGAGTGTCGAGCCAGCGAGCCTTTTCTGATCATGCCTAGATACTTTTCAGTCTTGATCTCAAAATTGATGTCCCACCTATTTATTGGAATCCAAGGAGGATTAACTGGGACAAATTCCAAAATTCCGTGAACTTTTCACTGGGAAGGTTTTTTTTTTATAAAGCTAGTATTTTTTGTATCATCTAAGTTTACTTTGATCTAACAATAATTTTAAACAAATTTATGATTTATAATTTAACTTCAACTAAGTATATTATTTAAATAATTTAGTTTATTGCCTGAATCCAGTGATTAGCAAATCAATAGACACGCATATCAATCAATATATGGGAATATTATTGATAGCGTTTAAGACGTGAAGAGTTCAGAGTTCTTAATTAATTTCTTGCTAGAATGTTAGGGTGAAACATCAGTTTCGTCTTGTAATTATGGGTAAGATTTAAAATTTCATCCGTTACAGTTGGGATTTGTAAGTCTCTGTGGATGTTTGTATTTCTTATATACCAAGGAGCTTTGGAAAATTGTCACAAAATTTTAGATTGATCTCTTTGGAGTTTTTCAATATTCGATGGAGAGGCTGTTCCCCAGAGCTCAATTCCATTAGGGATTTATTATACTTTTGTATAATTGGACTTTGAACGTGAGGTTGAGTTTAGATTCTCTTTTTAAAAGCCAGTTCAGCTCAAGCCTTTTAAGTTTAATTTAGGTAATTTTAGTTGCAATGTGTTTTTGCCATGTAAGTCTGCGGTCGAGGTAAATACCGAGATACTTAGTTTCGGAACTTTCGGGTACAACTTGGCCGTTAATTTTCAGAGCAGGGCATGTGTCTCTTCTTATAGTGAAGGTTACATGGCAACTTTTTGATTCGTTTACCTTAATTTTCCAACGAGTCTAAGTGTGCCTGCACGTAATGAGATGCCATGTCTGGATTTGAGTGGGAGCACAAGACAGCCGTGTCATCAGCAAAAGTTGATATGAGGACTATCAGCTGTGTAGAGAATGTATAGTAGTGGAGCGAGGACACTGCCTTGTTGTACACCGGCTAGTATTTCGTATTTTCGAGAGACAAAAATTCTGTGTTGTACCACAAATGTTCTATTTGTGATATAGTTTTTAAGAAGGCAGACCATATTAGCGGGAAGAATATGATATAGTTTTGTAATAAGTCCTTCGTGCCATACTTTATCAAATGCTTGGGTGATATCGAGAAAAACTGCGGAACAGTAGTGTTTGTTTTCAAATATGGCTTTTATTGAATCCACAATGCGATGCACCTGTTCGATTGTGCCATGTTTCTCTCGGAAGCCAAATTGATGATTGGGAATCACAACTTTTTCAGTAATTTTGGGTGCAATCAACTTTGTTAAAAGTTTTTCAAAGAGTTTTGAAAGCTTATTGGTCGGTATGAAGACACATTACTAGGGTCTTTTCCGGGTTTGGGGATCATTTTAACTTGTGAAAGTTTCCAGTCGTCTGGGTAGTGACTAGTTCTAAGAATAGCATTGAATACATGGAGCAAATAAGTTATAGCAATGTTTGGCAGTTCTTTTACCATTTTAGTTGTTATCAAATCCGAACCTGGAGCTTTATTTGGGTTTAAGCAGTTAGTTATTGTTTCCATAATATCCTTTCTTTCAAATCAAGGGGTATTTGAGTTATGTTGAGCGACTACTGCCGGTAATGGAGTATCACTAAAAACACAGTTTGGTGGTTATCAAAGTTGAGGTGGTTGGCAAATGACGCACCTTTTTCCGCATCGCTTCTGGACCAATTTCCGTTTGCTAACTGAATGGGAGGTTCTGACAGTATGGGTTTTTTCATATTTTTGGCAGATCGCCAGAGAGAGTAGTTTGACGACTTGGTGGGTGCGAGATGTTCAACGAACAGCTAAAGCTAAAGTCTCTTTAAGATTTCCACTTTAGCTGCTTTTGAAGACTGCGGGTAGTGTCGCGAAGATCTTTTTTCAGAGTAGGAGATCTATGATTCTGCCATTCGTGGCGTATTTGCCTTTTCTTTATTATTAAATCCTCTATGTCCTTTGGTGTGCTTTTTTATATGTGTGGGTTGAATTATTTGTTATTGAGCCAGGAGTTGCAGCTGTAGCTGCTTGTGTAAGAAGAAAAGTTCATTTTTCTACCGCTATATTTATTTGGTCTTTCGTTTTAAGTGACACATTGGGGTTTATGTGTGAGCTTATATACTGCCTATATTTGAGCCAACTCGTGAGATTGCTGGACAATTGATTTATTGGGTTAACATCAATGCTTGGGACATAATTAATTGTAGTAATGGTAGGCGTATGGTCTGATGATAGATCTAGGGAAGATTCAGTAGTTAATTGGCTCCTTTGTAAGGTTTTGAAGACTGCAGAATCGATTACATCGGGATTTTTACGTCTATCTGTTGGCCAGTATGTTAGTTTGCCAGAAGAGACTACGTTTAGCCCAAGTTTAGTAACTGTATTCCACAGCATCCTTCCCTTAGGTGATATAAGACGAGAACCCCAATACGTGTGTTTGGCATTATAATCACCAGCAGAGAGAAACTTTTGTCCAAGAGAGTTGAAGAATGACTGAAATTGCTGTTCACTTATTTTATGTCTAGGTGGACAGTTTATAGCTGATAATGTTAGACCTTTTATATATTCATCGAGAGAAATACTAGTTGCCAGAATTACTGTACAGATTTAGTACAGTTTAAGCATGTTTGGGATGAATGGAGATCTTCACAAATTACGCATACACTGGGAAGTGTGCAGTAAGTTTTTAAGTGGCCAAATTCATGAAAATGTTGGCACTGGATGGGTCCACTGCGTTTGTGGGGCTCTTCTACAGTAATTTTGCGATGCAAGAGATATCGCAGAGAGGAAATTGGGTGGGGTTCACCTATTTTAAGGAATTTTGTTTAGAATTTCAGTTACACTCAGAAGAATGGCGTTTTGTTTCGATTTAGTGTATTAGATACCATTTCAACTGAGAATCCCTCTTCCTTTAACGCTTCTTGGATTTCTTTGCATTCAACAAAATAGTCCATACCTTTCATTATTACAAATTTTTGTTTCATGTATTTCTCCTTTGCGGATAGGGTGTGAGTAAATCTAAAAGAGATTTAAAATTTTGCTAACTTAGATAGTTTGGAGGGGTTTTTTGAGTTTTCGGCTTGGGATCCGTACTCATATGATAGGCAAGAATCGCGTACCGATTCTGTCCCGCTTGGCAGACTCATTGTTGGGATTAGTTTTTTGAAGTTTGGGCAAATTTATATTTTCTGCGCGGGGAGACGTAAGTTTTCGTTTTGGATAGTAGCGGTCAATGCCAGTCTGCACTACCACCAATTTTCTATTTTCGTTTACATGGTAGTGGGAGTTATAATTTTTTTATTATTATTATTATAAGTATCGCGAAGAGGGATTTGCGTATTGAATTCAGTTAAGGGAGATACAGAACTACCTGTGTTCAAGTTTGGAGTAGCGCATTGAGAACTCCATGGGAGAGCAGGTGACAGAGACACAGCTTATGGTATAAGCGAGCGCGTAACATTTTGTTTTTGTTGTTGCTGATTTTGAAGTTGTTGAACCTGCTGCTGAAGATACCGAATTTGTTGTTCGCTATAATCATGTTGATTATCGTCGTTGGTCACCAATGTTCTAGCTGAGTCTTGCATTTTTCCCACTGGGTTGTGGATTTTAGCGTCGGCAGAACGCACAACAGTACTCTGAGCTGTGTTAGTTTTTGTTGCTTGCTGTTGTTTGTTTTTTTTCTTGAACAAATGCATATGCGGGGGAAGGCGGTAAACTTTTTGTTTTTTTCGCGAGAGTCAGTCAAATTAATTTGCATTGTTGATAGAGTTTGTACGGGAGATGTGTCATCCGTTTTAAATTTTGTCACGATAGTTGGCGAAATTTTTCGCTCACGAGGTGAAAAGCGCTCCACCGGCATATCGAAACACTATTTTTTTAAATCTGTTTTGACTTTTTAATTCATTATCATTTATTATTAGAATATTTGTTTATCATCAAAGTTAAGCGTATGGTTTAAAAAACTTTTATCACTGTTTTAATGCACTTTATCGGATCGAACGTGGAAGCGTCGTGCCTAAAAATGTACGAGTCAGATAAACTTTGTTAGTGGACAAACACTTACTCTTTCTACTGAAGCCAAGTATATCGGTGTTCTTCTTGATGCAAAGCTCAATTGGAAAAATAATATTGTACTGCGAGTTAAAAAAGTCTGCATATGATACGTGTAATAAAATGTTTGGCAAACATTGGGGTTTCCAGTCAAAGTTGGTACTTTAGATGTATAGGGCTGTAGTTCAACCGATTCTCACCTACGGAGCTCACGTTTGGTGGCCAGCGCTTAATAAGAACTACAATATGATTATATTGGGAAGGGCGCAACGATCTGCGTTTATCGCTATGGACCTAGTCTATGTGATGCATTTGCCGCCACTCTAACCTAATGATCTGCGTGCATTTGCATAACTGGGGCTCTGAAATCCAGTCCCTCAGTCCTAAATTTACTTGTGCATCTTTTTACCATTGACCTTCACATCAAATTTGTACCCGCATGTAATACAGCAAGGCTCAAAGAAACTGGGTCATAGCAGGCTAGGACATATAGAAAAATTATAATTCTGGGTACTCCAGCCTACAACGACTGACTGCATTTCAATCGAAAACCATTCTTAGTAAAAACTTTTTACACAGAATTCCATTCAGAGAGGAATGATCATTTAAGAGTGTAATCGACCATTTTAGCGTTGTAATTTTTACGAATGGCTCCAAGATGAGTTCCAAAATTGGCGCATGAGTCTTCTGTAGATACCTTGGTATCACTAGATCTCTCCGGCTTCCTGATGAGGCCAGTGTGTTTCAAGTTGAATTGATAGCTATCTTAGAAGCTTGTAACATTATTAGTAGCAAACTAACTCGTGAAAAGAACATAGACATATTTTCTGACAGTCAGGCAGCTATTAAAGCCTTATCTTCTGATATTATAACATCAAAATTAGTCCTCCAGGTAAAAATGTGAGGGCTTGAGTGGATCTCCAAATCATCCAAAACAAAAAGCCACAGCTCGACGGGAGAACCGGCGCAGGAAGTTCCAATTTAGAAAAAATAAGAAAAAAACAAAAAAAAAATTAATGTTTTAAACGTTAATAAAAGCTGCTTTATTTCCAGGTGTTGTTACTTAAGATACATAAGTCCAAGAATTACGAAATATGTAAGAGGGGGCTACATTTTAATTAGATGTGACATGCGGTATCAAAAATTAAAAAAATTGCCATAATTCAAACTAAATGTTATTTAATTCAAAACAAATTTTAAAAAACCAAACTAAAAAATGATATGTCAAGCTAGGTGAAATGCTCCACTGTCCAAAATCGTCTCGGCTAGAATGCGAAGGTTTATCGAATGCCGTTAAGGGCGAGGTCCAATACTTCGTGACTGTTGCGAGTAACGACTGACAAATTGCCGAGACGGACGAGGTCCCATAAATGGCGAGTGTCATCTTTGCTGCGATTCTGTGATGAGCGTGCTATGAGACGGACGCGGACTCTTGTTAGATGCTTTTTGATCCAGACTAGTGCTACTAGTACTCGTGCGTGGAGACGGACGGGGTCCCTTCGCTTTTTTAAAGTAACTAGAGCAGGTAGTATTTGCGCATGGAGACGAACGAGGTCCCTTCGCAATTTGTAATCGACTAGAACCTCCTTTAATCCCACATTGGAACGAACAAGTTTCTTTACTAGACACATTTCGAGACCGACTAGTGACTACGATACGACAATCAAAAAAAATTTTATTCAAAAAGATACAAAAATATACGACGACAATTTTGTGGCTCAAACTACAGCCAGAATAAAATATATGTAAATATTTCTTGCCGTTTATTTCCACTCATTTATGTAAATTCTCTTCAAAAGAAAAAATGCAACAAATACTCTATCGATTTTTTAAAAGAAAATTGTAATGTATGAATCTGTTTTCAAATTAAAGATGCAAGTTAAAACAACAAAGACAGATTCATCACAAATAATTGTGCGATGAGCACATCAACTTGTTAATTCTTCCAAAAATTGGGATCAGCCAACTTCAAGCCTTTCATTGATTCGTCCAGCACAAAATTGGAAGAATATGTTGGCAACTTTCCACTAATGCAGCCAAACAATTTATGCACAAATGCAATTTCTTCAGGGGCGCATGTCCAAAAATTTGGGACACTTTATCATCGTATGGTGCCGCGAAAAACAAAATTTAAGTGAGACGAGTAGGATAGTTTTTCAGAATACGATTTAATTGACAATGGCTTTGTGATCGACGCCCCTGAAGATCCGAAACCGTTTCTAAGGTTTGAAATCGACGATTAAGAAATGCGTCCAAATCAAACCACTTTGGAACGTCCGATTTCATTTCGATGGACTGTTCCCATAAAGCCAATGTCATTGCTGGTAACCGGGTCGAACAAACAAAAACTAAAATTGCATCGCAGTTACCAGTGTCGATTCCATGCATTTACAAAGCGGTAACAAAGTTGTTGATATCACGGTGTAGCTTTTTAATAAAACTACCAGATTCAACAGAAAAAGAATTTTCAGTTGGCTATTAATCAAGATACGCTTATTTTCATAGCGATCTGATAAATTTTGCCAAGCTGACGAGAAACCATTATTCGTGAGCGGCGATTTGTTCACAATGTCTTTTGCCTCACCACTGTTCTTCTTTTTGAGGTGATACAGCTTTTCTACTTGGGATAATCTTGAATTCAAAATATAAATGGCAGTGAACATATCACGAAAACTAGGCCATGAAAAATAATCCCCATTAAAAACATGTGTATCACAGGGAGGCATATTAACTCCAAAATCTAAATTTTTAGTTGGATCAAGGACCAGGGTAGGCTGCGGAACTAATTGTGGCAGTAGTGTTGGAGGGGGTTGCAAAACTGGAGACGACTGGGAGATTTAAGGTGCTTGCGAAATGGGAGGTGGTTGCGGAGATGAAAAAGAATGCGAGGCCGGAAGCATGTCCGTAGTAATATCAGAAGATATTATGCTTGGGAGCTGCTGTCTCGATACGACGGAACTCAAAGAGGTAAAATACTCTTCGTAGCAGCACAGGCAATGTAAGCCGAAAAACAAATTTGGTATAATGATTTTACCCTACAAAATTCCTCGGGGCTATCATCACCCGATATAGCCTTAACCGCAGACAAGCACCCCTTATACGTCTGTTTCAACATAAGCCAGAGCCCCTTTAGCTACTTTTTGTGCAGCTCTAATGTGCAAATGGAGTGATCTGTTTTCGAAAATAGATTAAAATGCTTCTTAAATTCAATAACTGCCTCAGCAGCACTTTCAAAATACCTCATGGAAACATCATAAATTGATTCTAAAAAGTAAGTAACACAAAAAACAAAACTTTAAATAAAACACCAACTATTAAAAAAAAAAATATGTGTGCATCAAAATTATTTAAAGTGCAAATATATATTTTTACTTTAAAAAACAAAATACGGATAAAAACCAAGAAAACGAATCAAAGAAATATTTTTTTAAATTTGAAAAATTGGCAAAAGTACCCACAAAAACAAATTCATCGAAAACACAAATAAAAATACAAAATTATCTTTGGCGGATTTGTAACTAATTACCTCAAATCAAAAAATGTACCATGCTCAAAATAAAAACACGACAAAATTTGCAACACCTTATAGCGGACAGCTAACAGACAGGAAAAAAGTGAAAACAAATCCAAAAAAGTGCGCAAAACCAAAACAAATCTTCTAAAGAATTTAATGCAATACAAAAAAATACACGATTAGTATTTTGCATTAAATGTT
This sequence comes from Suillia variegata, assembly GCA_949127995.1. Lineage (NCBI taxonomy): Eukaryota > Metazoa > Arthropoda > Insecta > Diptera > Heleomyzidae > Suillia > Suillia variegata. Next base: position 24,793,389 of record OX421843.1, read on the forward strand.
CACAATTTTTATGTTTGCGCCTTTCAATTTGTTTGCTGTTGTTGCTGTTGCGCCGTCCACTTGCGCCAAACTAAAAAGAAGTGTCTGTCCAAGCGCAGGTGTACTTTCTTGATGCGTGTCTATGCCTATGCGTGTTGTTGTTGTCTAACACTAATTTTTTATACGCCGAAATGCTTCGGTCTACTTTCTTTTTTATGCGTTCAGTCTGAGTTGACAAAACCAAAGCACAAAAATAGTAAGTAGGTACCTTAGCACGTATAAAAAAACAATAACAAAGACGAGCGCGGGGCGAACAAAATATGTGGAAGGGCAAGAAACGAAAAAAAGGAGTTCCATTTGAAAAGCAATAACAATTGCAACAAAAGAATTAATAGTTTTTGTTTTTGTTTATAAAACGAAGCAAGAATAATTGTTACGTATTTGTAATGTAATTTTTAAATGCAAAAAAATTAACTCCACCCGCAATGTCACTAAACTAAATGTAACACACCTGGAATTTTCGAAATCCAAAAAAAAAATAAAGCGCTCCAAAAGTGTTTCCAAATTAGCGAGACTTCACTGCAGATATGGTTCGAAGGTTGGGCCTTGGTTGGGTCTCCAAATCGTCCAAAACAAAACAAGAAGCCACAGCTCGAAGGGGGAACCGGCGCAGGAACTTCCAATTTAGAAAAAATAAGGAAAAAACAAAAAAAAACAATGTTTTAAACGTTAAAAAAGCTGCTTTATTTCCAGGTGTTGTTACTTTTGCGGTTCCGATAAGAGTCTACTCTCTAAATCAAGCGGCAAAACAAAAGCCGTAATAAAACAGAATAACAAATTTTCGAAATATTGATATTTACGGTGGCCGAAGTGCCAACTGTAAATATGCATAAAAATAATTACAATTTCGAATTTATAAAAAGAAAAAATATGCTTTACGTCGTTTGACGTAAACATCAGGAGTGTGCTAGATCATCTCGGTCACATACATAGAATTAACCAGACCAGGGTTTCAGGACATAGCAGCATAGTAGGTAACGAAGTGGCTGATGACGTGGCCAGGAAGAGCTCTGTATTGGCGCTGGATCTTACTGTTCCGGTTCAGGTACCTATTTTTCTTAATAAAGCCAAGTCTAGATGGAAAAATGTCGCAGGGTGTAATGTATTGAAAAAGACTTGGCCGCACTACAACCTATCAAGATTCTATGAACTTATAAACATGAGAAGTCGTTACATTGCGCGGATAACATACATCTGCACCGGACACTGGCCTCTTGGCGAGCAAATCCACGCAGATTGGGAATCCCCTATAATGTCCACTGTCGAAGTTGCAACAACACCAGTGAACCAGAGACACTGTTTCACTTCTTCTGCTAATGTCCGACTTTAGCAAGAGTCAGGGTTCGTACCCTCCACTCCACCTTTCCAACATCATTGGAAGTCCTCTCTCACCTTCCACTAATGGACATATTAAAATTCCTTAACAATTCAGGATGGCTCCAGCATTGATTCTTCTCCCCCTCTTTAGGAGACTGCAGTTATCGATAACATCTAGATACTTTAGATCAAAGCAATACGGTGAACAAAACACAAATGTAAATCAGGTGCATAAGGTGGTATAATGATATTCTAAAATTTTTTGTGAGTGATAAAGTTGTATCCACGAGCCGAGACATATGAAGACAATTAAAACAAATGTTAAACGCAATTATCACGTATTTGTATGTTTTGCTGTAAAAAGTTCAGAGGCTTTTGACAATGAAAAAAATTGTATTGGGGCAGCTAATAGCTTAAATAAAATTTTAAAGTTGCTTAAAGATATATATCACACCAATAAACTTGAATCATTCCCTCAAATCTCAAGGCGCCACGACTGGTTTTGTTTATAAATATTAGGTTAGGTAATGAAGGGGTGTTTAAGAGCACCCCTAATGTATCAGTTGGACAGGTTTTCATAGCACCCGATATACTGACGCAAACAAAGCGATGCAGTTTGCTCTATATGTCTGCTGCTTTTATTTGTTTGACTTTAGGCCACCATGCAAGAGATGCATAAGAGACTAATTGTCTAATATACGTGGTGAATGTCCAGTAGATCATTCTGGGACTTAGACTTCAAGTTTTACTAAAAAAGTATTTTACAGGCAGATAATGCCCTTGTTGGCTTTTATTGTAATTTTCTCAAGATGTGGGTTCAAAGTGAGAGTTTTATCAAGAATTACTCCTAGATAATTTGCTTCATTAGAAAATTGGATTGCGGATGAAGGATTAATGTTTTAGTCGGGTTGATGAAGAGCCCTTTTTCTACACTCAGGCTCTCAGGCTTGTTGATGTAAACACGAGACTTCAAAAAACCCCATAAAAAGAAGTCCGGGACCGTTAAATCGGGTGATCTGGCGGGCCAGTGCAAATCGCCAAAACGCGAAATTAAGCGACCCGGAAACGCGGCCTTCAGAATGTCGGTTGTGGCTCGTGCAGTGTGTGCTGTTGCTCCGTCCTGTTGGAACCACATGTCCACCAGTCCTAATTCGTCCAGTTCGGGCAGAAAAAACTCAGTCAACATTGCCCTATAGCGCGCACCGTCCACTGTTGTCGTTTGACCCGCGGCGTTCGGCCCGATGACTCCTCCAGCGTGAACAGCGCACCACGCAGTCACTTTGAGCGGGTGTAATGGTTTCTCGTGCATTACTCGCGGATTTTCGGTTCCCCAGAAGCGATAATTTTGCTTGTTCACGTACCCGCTGAGGTGAAAATGAGCCTCATCGCTCATTATGATTTTTGCCAACACCACAGACGAATTGTTACGCAAAAAAATAGACATAATTATTCCGCGTTCTTGGGGAGTGCATCGCTCCATGGCTTATTCACTTGTATTCTGTATCTGTCTAGTCCACAAATGTCAAAACAGATTTGACATTAGCGGCCATTTGCAAAAATGAGAGCATCTTCCAATAGTGTGATTTCTTTTGCGCCACCTTGTATATATATATATATATATAATTACAAAGCATATCAAGATAAACGTGAAATCAACATTTATAGATCCTGTTAGCAACCGTTCAATATTTCAAAAATCTTTCGCTGCGGAATTTGGACCACAGCTAGAGTGTTCCACGATTTTTAAAGGTTTCGCTGGAGGACATTACGTCTGTAAATATTTGCGACTTGTTAGAAATCGATAACTATATTTTCAACATAATCGTTAGTTATTGAGGGAAACGGTGCTGGATTGGAAAAGCTAACAATATACAAACTAATCAAAAGGGACGCTACAAAAGTAAACCGATAGGGACAGCAAACGACGCCATATTTTTTCCCGCTCTTTTGACATTTCTCTTTAGAAAGGTTTGCCATTTCATCATGGAAAGATATACGAACAAACAACGAGTCAAAATAATTAAAATTTACTACCGAAATCCGGAGTCAGTGGCCTCAACTTTAAGAGCGCTACGTCCAATTTATGGTCGTCATAATCGTATTACCAGATCAACAATTGAGCGTCTAGTGGAAAAATTTGAATCCACAAGTGCCCGTAGTGTCGAGAATATTGTTACCGCTGAGGCTTCAGTTCAAGAAAGCCCAAATGTGTCTCTCACACGTCGTTCTCAAGCGTTGGGCATCTTTGTGACGTCGTTGTGGCGAATTTTGCGAAAAGATCTTAGCCTACATCCTTACAAGATCAAATTGACGCAAGTACTGAAGCCGCTTGACCACCAGAAGTGTTGTATGTTTGTGAATTGGGCTGAGCAAGTAGACGTGTTATCTCACGAAATGGCCCAGTCGATTGGCCGCCTCGGTCGTGCGATTTGACGCCGTTAGACTATTTCCTGTGGGGTTACGTCAAGTTTATGGTCTATGTTAACAAGCCAGCGACGATTGATGAACTTCTTACGAATATCGAACGTGAAATTGCAGCAGTATCAGCCGATTTATGCTTGAAAACCGTCGAAAAGTGGGTTCAGCGTCTAGACTTCTGCAAGCGTGCCCATGGTGGCCATGCAAAAGAAGTCGAGTTCCATACATAATGGCATCAAATGTACTTTCACAGGAATAATTTCATTGATATCCAAAACTGTTTTTGTTTTATTTGAAAAAACTTTTGTAGTGCTCTTATTGAAAAACCCTTTATCAACGCAAGACCTCAAGCAACAAAAAAAAAATGGAAATCTCTTTGACAACGAATGTTCCAGTCGTTATGAAGTGCGTTTGGTAAATGACCAATTGTAACGAAAATCATATCCGAGCTGCTGGAAAACGTCATCATTCGACCGTCAGAATCGTAGTACGCCTCTGTGATTGTGTTGGTAGAAAAACGGCGATCACCGTTTATGCGTCAATTATTGAATGCTTAATTAAATTATTATTAAAACTCCGTTTTCTATGCCTATTATGGAAGAGCAGTTCGTAATACTAGCCGGAAATAAGTTCTTCACTTCGCTTGACCTACGAATGAGCTTTTATCAAATATAAATTTCCGTATCGTCATTGCACACACATCAAGAATAAATATCATAGGTATGAACTGGAGGTTCTGGCGTTTCGTTTTCGCGTATACCTGCTGGGCAAGCAATTTTTTTTAATAACCGACAGTTCAACCATCGCTATTCCTAAAACAAAAAAATAACTATTTCCTGTTTTATGAAACTGCTCGAATACAATTGCAAGATAATCGGGAAATAAAAGGAAACAACCACCAAACGAGGTCGAGACTGGCTTTTGACAATGCAATTGCAAGACGAATCGCTCTTGAATATCGTCGTTGTTTTAATTGGTTATCGCGAATCGGAACAACAAAAGCAGATAAAATCTGAATATACATTCCAGAACAACCATCTTCGTCTAAGAACGAAGATGGGTTCAATTACGTATGATGGCGAATCGTGCAGATGTGTCACGATGACATGGAACATTTTGATAAAGAAAAAAAAGTTTCGCACTAAAAAGTCATTTTGGTTTCCTATAATAAGTAAATCAGTACATTGCATAATAAATCGAAAAGAGGAAAACCGCAAGGGGGAATGCACTACGACGAACCTGAACCAATACCATTTCGCTTGGTCAATTTTGACCATTTGTTACCGTTCATTCGCAGCAAGCGAGGTAACTTATATATTTTGGTCGTTGCTGATACCTTCACTAACTTTTCAATTTAAAAGAAAAGGAAACCAAAACCATTCAAAACCTGGGTACCGCTTTCACATCCAAATCATTCGAAGGCAATTGCATTCAGCATGTTAAAACCACAGTTCGAATTCCAAAAGCGAATGAACAGGTTGAACAAATGAACCATACCATTTTAAACTATTTGCGAACTTCCACTTTTAATCTGAAGGATTGGGTTTTGTTACTACGCGAATTGCAGTGGACAATTAATTCACAACCAAATGCAACATCTGGATTATTTCCAAATAAGCTTGTTTTTGATTTTAAGCTAACCGATGTGATCAAAAATCGACTAATTGCCACTGTCCACAATGATTCCAACGGACAATAGGTACAAAACGACAAAACACAATTTGTAACATTTTGAAAAAACGAGCCCGATGGAAGCTTGGATTTTAATATTTTCAAAACGATCTCGTCGTCATCAAAATGAAGCTGCAGTTATTGGTTAATCACAAAAACTAAAACCTAAATTCCGTATATAATCACAAAAGTAATCGGTAATGATCGGTTCTTGGTCGAAGACAATTCAGGTATGCAAGTATAATCGCAAAAAATTTCATCAATATACACAACAGATAAAATCAAACAGTGGTATCGTGATTCATCCGAGCTGGACGACGTTGGCGATGACAGTACCAACAAAATCCACATCAGAATAGGCCAAATTGTCAATCCTAAAATATAAAATGCATGCTTGCAACACTGACAACACACGAATGTAAAGTATCGAATTGATGGCATTCGTACGAATATTGCTACAACGAAAACGACTTTAGCCGTGTAAAATTGTTAAAAGCCAAAAATGTTTTCAATATTTTTTTTTGGAAAATTAAACTTATTTGCGTGTTTATAACAATTTCTAAAAATTGACAGAGTTTTAAGCAATGATGCAAACACAAATACTTTTTGTTTTTTAAATTTACCAGTTTGCAATCAAGTTTTTTTGTACCTATGACTAATAAACATGAAATTATTTTCATAAAGTCAATTGTACTTTAGAATAAATCAAGAGAATAAAACAATTGTTATATATACTTCAGAAAACATCAATTAGATTTCAGATCAGAAAATATCAAATGTAGTTCCTATTAGTGAAAGCATACTCCAGAAAGTATAAAATGCATTTAAGTCAATATAAAATGTACCTCAGGAAATATCAAATATACTTTAGAAAACATCAAATGCACTTCAGGAAATATTAAATAAAACTAAAAAAAAATTTACTTAAGTTTTATGTTTTTATTTTGTATATTATAGATAAATATTCAAAAAAATAACATAATAAAAATGTTAACTAGGAAATTTATTTTCAACTGGCATTTCTAACAATGATAATAAGTTAAGATAAAAAGTATCAATGTGTTGGATAGTTCCACTACAATTACTGCCAATAAATAAATACGTGATATTATCTGAAGTATTTTATGCTTTCTGAAGTACATTTTGTGCTTTCAGAAGTACATTTAATATTTTTCGAAGTACTATTTACTATTTTACATCTGACTAATCTGAAATCTAATTGATGTTTTCGGAAGTACATGTAGTATTTCAAAATTCTTTTTAATTATTCGAAAGTACATTTGATGTTTTCTGAAGTACTTCTGACTAATTTCATATTAAAATGATAATATTTGGAGTAAATGTGACAATTCTGTAACATATTTGACGCTTTTTTAAATTAATTTAACATTTTTTGAAGTACTATAAGGAATACAAATAAGTTAGTGCGTTTTTTTTTTTCAATTACGAAAATGAACAAGAATCTTAAGAACAAGTCCATTACCAAAAAATCCATTTGTTGTCTTGGGTTTGCATTTGCAAAACACTACGACGAAATGGGAGTTATTGTATAATAACAACGACACATACATATGTGCTACAAGGAGCACATTTTTTAGTGCCACTGAGTTGGCGGAGGGTATTTAAGCTTTTTCTCTTCCTAGTTTTCACAATTATGAGTTTGCATTAGAAAGGGAGTATTTTTGGTCCGATCTTGGTCATCTTAGAACTTAAGTTCCGGGACATAGAACCTTATAACTGACCGATATCAATTAAAAAATGGATAGGAACAACGCCCATTTGTATTGGACACATTTGTGCTACAAGACACCACTTTTTAAGTATTTATCAAATGGTAAAAGGTATTTGAACTGTGGTATTGCCAAAAATGAACAAGAATCTTAAGAACAATTCCATTACCAAAAAATCCATTTGTTGTCTTGGGTTTGCATTTGCAAAACACTACGACGAAATGGGAGTTATTGTATAATAACAACGACACATACATATGTGCTACAAGGAGCACATTTTTTAGTGCCACTGAGTTGGCGGAGGGTATTTAAGCTTTTTCTCTTCCTAGTTTTCACAATTATGAGTTTGCATTAGAAAGGGAGTATTTTTGGTCCGATCTTGGTCATCTTAGAACTTAAGTTCCGGGACATAGAACCTTATAACTGACCGATATCAATTAAAAAATGGATAGGAACAACGCCCATTTGTATTGGACACATTTGTGCTACAAGACACCACTTTTTAAGTATTTATCAAATGGTAAAAGGTATTTGAACTGTGGTATTGCCAAATATTTTACAAGTTTTATTGTTTTTACTTTATACCAGTTTATAGTACCCGGCGTTGAGCGAGTTTTGTTTTTAATAGAAATACTCGTATGTTTAAGTCATTTAGTTGTTTTTTGTTACTTCTTTCGGAATTATACTTGTGTAAATGGGTACTTTCATAATAAATTTAAATGATTAAGCATATGGATTTTCCCCGTTGTGCTTTGTTAATCATAGCCTAATGGCTTATTTACAGAAAATCAATTTTTTTAATTACTTCAGTGGGCGTTAAATTGATCCAACCACCCCTCTTTTAATTAAGTTTTTGACAGCGACCATACCATATTAGATACCAAATTTATTATCTGGAAAAATTAACTAAATAATCACATAATTTTACAATATGTGGATGTATCAGGTTGACATGGCAGACTTTATATAGTAAATTATTCCTTCCAGGGGTTTATGGTAATGGACATAAACATAATCAGAATTATTTCAAAAAGTGGGTGTCAAATGATCAAACCACGACCATTTTAAGTAAAGTTGTCGACAGTTATCAGTTAATTTCACAAATTGTTGGAGTATAAGGTGTACATTCATTTTTTTGCTCAAAACCTACCAACTTTTTAAAATTGTATAGCAAACGGAAGAATGGTTGTAACGTGGTTTTTGAATTGGAGAAAGAAAACAGAATAATAAAATGTTTTTTTTCTTGTTTGACTGGAGTAAAATAATAAAAGCGATAGTCAAAAATAATTATTTCTAAAATTTAGTCGAAGTGCGTTGTCAGTAAGGTTTTGGTAAGTGCACTTCCAAAACAACAAAGCTAGTGTTTTTATTTTTGGGGGTTTCTGTTTAAAAAAGGCTTTTACTGTAACAGAAAGAAACCTTAATACATATGTAAAAAGAGTTGCTAAACGAATAAATGTAATGAACAATTATGTCTGCCTACGTAAGCATCGTCTACATTATAATCATGACTTTACAATTGATAATTTAATTTAGATTTAATTATACTGATTACTTGCGTGTGTGTGTGTGAAGCGATGTTTATTTGCATCAGTCCTTCTATTTGCACACGGATAATTGTAATTATATTCAAACAACTGACAATATGGCAGCAGGATTCACATCCGCTTACATGGCATAGCGGTATGATATCTGTTCGACGTCGGTAGCTCGTGTTTCAATCGTTGGCGATTCATTATTATTCTGTCATTTTTCTTTGTATTTGTTTGTTATTTATTCATAGGGATTTGTAAAATCAGAAAAGTTGTTACATGGTTTAGATACGCATATGGTGCAAAGAGAGAATGAAACATTCATTATTATATAAAAAAGTGCAATGCATTTTTTCAAAGCTTATAAAAAAGGATACGTCAAAAAAAAATTAATTGCACGTGACAAGTGTGTGATCATCTAAAAATTATACTTACAGCAACTTCAACACTTGATGGTGGAAACAATCTTGCAGATACTTTAGTACATTTACAATTATCAAAGCACCATTGGGCATATTGTCTAAGTTTTCCATCCAGTACTTCTAAATTTTTTTTCAAATATGACACAAAATATCTGAAAAGACAAACAAAATTCAAACTAATGTAAGTAAATAATACAACTAGCTTAAAGTACCAGGTGTTGCCCGAGTTTTGTGTTTAAAAGAAATATGTTTAAGTTTATTGACCGATTTAAATTAATAAACTATCCATTCATTTTTGCACTAAATATTAATATCTTATCACACGAAACATCCGGATATTCCCCGTTGTGGGTTGGTAATTAAGTCAGCATGTAAAGGGTTTCTCAATAAGAGCGCTACAAAAGATTTTTTTTAAAAATACAAAAACGGTTTTGGATATCAATGAAATTCTTTATTTCTGTGAAAGTACATTTCGATTTCATATGCATGGCCACCACGGACACGCTTGTAGAAGTCTAGACCGATACTGCTGCAATTTCCCGTTCGATATTCGTACGAAGTTCATCAATCGTCGCTAGCTTGTTGGCATAGACCATAGACGTAGCCCCACAGGAAATAGTCCAATGGTGTTAAATCGCACGACCGAGGCAGCCAATCGACTGGGCCATATCGTGAGATAACACGTCTACCAAAAATGGTTTCCAATAAATTGATTGTGACATTCGCTGTGTGGCTTGTGGCGCATTTCTGTTGGAACCACATGTCCTCCAAGTCCATATCATCCAATTGGGGCCAAAAATATTTGGTTATCATTGAACGGTAGCGATTTCCATTCACAGTAACGTGCCGATCTTGATCATCACGGAAGAAGTACGGCCCAATGACGCCGCCGGCCCATAAACCGCACCAAACCGTAATTTTTTCGGGATGCAATGATGACTTATGGTGTGTACGTGTGGATTGCTGCCTGAACAAAAACGCATATTTTGCTTATTGACGAACCCATTCAGCCAGAAATGAGCCTCATCGCTGAAGATGATTTTTCGATGAAAATCCGAATCATTTTCAAGTTGTTGCTCAGCCCAATTCACAAACATACGACTCTTCTGGTGGTCAAGCGGCTTCAGTTCTTGCGTCAATTTGATCTTGTAAGGATGTAGGCTAAGATCTTTTCGCAAAATTCGCCACAACGACGTCACAGAGATGCCCAACGCTTGAAAACGACGTGTGAGAGTCACGGTAACAATATTCTCAACACTACGGGCACTTCTATGTATCACTGGAACGGAAAATTTTGTACCGTACCTGTGGATTCAAATTTTTCCACTAGACGCTCAATTGTTGATCTGGTAATACGATTATGACGACCATAAATTGGACGTAGTGCTCTTAAAGTTTAGGCCACTGACTCGCATTTCGGTAGTAAATTTTAATTATTTCGACTCGTTGTTTGCTCGGCAAAACTCCTCCACTGAACCCTCCTCGAGGGTGCCGGCTGGTAATGGACACCACAGATACCTGTATTTTAGCAGGGGGTGTCCAGCTAAGATAAGGATGGAAAGATAGGTGTTTGATACTCATCAATAGTACAGCACCTGTTTCTGCACTCTTATCATGGTTGGAGGTATTAGGGTCGGATCAAGGTGTCATGCGACCCGTGCCGAGGATCAGCCTGGCTGGGGGCCCTTTTTTAAATAGCCCAGTCTCTAACGTGAGCCTCACTGATACTTGGTCGACTCAGTGAGTAACTGTGACCTTACCGTGTTACTGGGGGCTATGACACGGCGGACCTACCTACCCCTACACTCGTGGGATCTTATATGGATGAATTAAACAAAATTAAAAAACTAGCGGGAACTCATACCGCAACACAACTGGCAGATCAGGCGGAGTATTATATCCGAGATACTGATCGTCAGGCTAAAATATCTAGCAGCAGGAAAACTGACAAACGGAAGGAGGGTAAGGACACCAAGCTTCAGATTGGTTCCAAGCCTAGACCAGGAATACCGATACTGAAGGAAAGTCGTGGTTCAGTAGGCCCTAGGGACGAACAACCATCGACTAGTACTGGACAGATATCCGGACAGACCAAAATGGGAGATGTGCGGAAATCAACGGGATTGAGTGGCGCAGGTGCCAAATGGTATATGCGATACCTCAAGGAAGGCTTAACGCCAGAGGAGGCCAAGAAGAAGGTACTAGACCGCCCCAAAAACTCACCGACGACAAGTTCTAGGAAGAGGAGCGCGGAGGAAATTAGCCCGCAGTTAGGCAATGCGGCTAAGAAAAATAAAGCCGACGAATCTAAGCGTATAGCGCCTGTATTTAAGGTAGGAACCAGGAAGCCTGGTGTTAGTTATGCTAGCGCCGCCAAGGCAATTAGACTGGCCATACTACCAAAGAAGTATCCGGAGCACATACTCACGCGTGAGGAGCTAGGACAGATTGAAGACGCCATTGTAGGAGAAATGTTTAAAGGTTGGAGATCAAAAATCCAATTCGACGGCATTCATTTTAGGCCAGGTCTCATACTGGTGGACTGCGTTGGCGAGGAAACGGCTGAATGGCTGAAACTAACGGTCCCAAAACTGGCCAGCTGGAAGGGAGTTGAGTTGTCGACGTGCACTGGGGAGAACATACCCAGTGTGCACATGATGACTATTTATCTCCCCAAGGCTGCAGGAGTGGACACGAGGATGCTCCTAAACCTCATTATTGCCCAAAATGAGGGTCTGCACACAGACCTGTGGAGAATCTTCAGGAGTAAGGATGAAGGCAAGGGCAAGCTAATGACGATCGGAGTGGATGACCGATCGCTCGACGCGATCAAAAAAAACGACTGCATCATTCGATACAGGTTCGGCTCCATTCCAGTCCATCTGCATAAACCGCGGGTAACTAAACCGGGTAATTCTGCAGCTTCCTCGGGCGATCCACCGAAGGAAAAGGAAGAACTTCCAAAAGAGGTAGCTGAAGTTATCGAAGCAGCTGAAAAAGAGCAGGTCGAGGAAGTCAATTTGCTTCCACACGAAGTAGATGGGCTTGACGACATCGACCTCACCCTGCTGAACATGGATGATGAATCCCAGGAAGGCGCCTTGTCAGAGGTCGATACTCTGACAACGGATGAAGACTCGCAGCAATAAGCTCGTATTGACCAGCACTAAGGTTGCGCAGATTAACCTGCATCACGCGAAAGCTGCCTCGGCAGTAATCGCAAGAGCAGCCACCAAGACCAATATTGGATTAGTGCTGGTCCAGGAACCCTGGGTTTTCAGGGGACAGATTAGAGGTCTGGCAGGAAAAGATACGCAGGTAATTTGGGATATTCGGTGCGAAAAACCAAGAGCCTGCATATTAATTAACAAATGTTTGAAGTATATTTGTCTTTCAGAATTCCTGTCTGGAGACTTAGTTGCGGTTCAAATACCGATGGCCATCAATGGCAGCATTCGGGATGTTGTGGTATCATCGGCATATTTCCCAGGAGACGACGTCCATGCTCCACCGGATTTGGTCGATAAACTGGTGGGATACTGCAGCAAGAAACAACTACCACTTATACTCGGATGCGATGCCAATGCACACAACGAGGCGTGGGGAAGCACGGACACCAACAAAAGGGGTGAGTACATTCTTGAATTTATTCTAAGTAATAGATTAGAAATTTTCAATCTGGGTAATACACCAACTTTTGTTACTAGAACACGAGAAGAGGTACTAGACATAACACTAGGAAATACTTTTATGAGTGAGTTAGTCAACAACTGGAGAGTGTCGAGTGAGCCATCAATGTCTGATCATAGAATAATAAGATTTGACATTGTAGGTTCTCCCACCATCAATAGAAGAATTAGAAACCCCAAGAAAACAAATTGGGACCTGTATCTAGATAATCTGAATAATAATACAACTATCTTAAAGGTTGGCAACCATATCAGAAATGAATTAGAATTAGAATCAATGGTGGAAAATTTCAACAGGGTCGTAGTTGAAGCATTTGAGGAGAGCTGTCCGATAAGTACAGTAAACTCATCCAAAGACGTACCTTGGTGGAACAAAGACCTAGCTAAACTGCGAACTGAGGTTCGCAGGCTGTTTAACAGATCAAAACAGACTAGGGATTGGACAAGATATAGAAGCTTACTAACGACATATAACAATGGAATTAGAGAAGCGAAGCGAATAAGCTTTAGAAGATTTTGTGAAAATATTAATCAGACTACTGATGCCTCAAAGCTATACAAAGTCATGGCAAAAGATAAAACCATATCTTCCGTCAGCTTGAAAAGAGAAGACGGAAGTTATACTGAGAGTGAGGAAGAAAAGGCCCAACTACTTCTCAATACTCACTTTCCAGGATCTTTTAAGCCAACGACACTACATAACCTACAATCGTTGTGTAGAATAAATAAAGAAAACTGGATGGTAGCGAAGGAAATATGCTCAGAACCACGACTAAGGTGGGCAGTGGGCACTTTTAAACCATTTAAATCACCGAGTGTAGATGGCATATTTCCCGGTCTGCTGCAAAAAGGTATAGAAGTTCTTCTACATCCACTTATGAAAATTGCTAGAGGAAGTATAGCCCTGGGTTATATACCTAAGGCGTGGAGACGAGCAAGGGTTGTCTTTATTCCGAAGGCAGGGAAGAAGGATCCTCTTCACCCTAAATCCTTCAGACCAATATGCTTAACTTCATTTGTACTTAAGACTCTCGAAAAGATGATAGATAATTATGTAAGGATGACAGTTCTAGTAAGTGTACCGCTTCATCCTTGCCAACATGCATACAGGGCAGGTAGATCGACCGAAACTGCCTTGAATCAATTAGCAGGTGTACTACATGACACCCTTGAAGCAAAGGAAATAGCTTTATGTGCGTTCTTAGATATCGAAGGGGCCTTCGATAACACCACGCATGAAGCAATAAAAGAAGCTCTCATCCGAAGGGGGGTTAATAATACCCTAGCACGTTGGATGGGAAACATGCTGAAGACTAGAGCAGTCGAGATACCAATGAGTTCAGGCTCTCTGGTCGTAAATACGACAAAAGGTTGTCCACAAGGTGGGGTAACGTCTCCACTAATGTGGAGTATCGTCATAGACGAACTTCTGCAGGAATTAACAAATACTGGACTTATGATCCAGGGTTATGCTGATGACGTAGTAATAATATGTAGAGGCAAATTTGAAAACACTCTATGTGATTTAATTCAATTGGGACTGAGAGTCACGAAGAGGTGGTGTTTAAAAGTAGGGCTGAATATTAACCCAGCAAAAACTACAATCGTACCATTTACAAGGAAACACAAACTTAAGAATTTAAAGACCATTCGTCTGGATGGTACGGAGGTAAAATTACATACAGAGGTGAAATTTCTGGGAATTACTTTCGACCAGAAGCTACTCTGGAAAACGCATGTTAGTAATATAACAAAGAAGGCTATAAGAGCACTTATGACATGTAGATCCATTGCCGGGAAAAGTTGGGGATGTACACCAAAAATACTACGATGGATGTATACAGTAATTGTACGACCACTGATCGCATATGGAGCGGTTATTTGGTCAGATAGAACAAAGCGGCAAACAGCTGTCAATGGGTTGAACAAACTTCAAAGACTAGCATGTGTTTGCATAACTGGGGCTATGAGAACCTGTCCAACAGCGTCCCTAGAAGTCCTTTTAGAATTAACACCTCTCCATATCTATATACAGATGCAAGCGAAGAGGGCCATGTATAGAATGTCTGGAGGAAGTATTCGGTCAGGACACTGCACAAATCGTAAAAAGTTTGATATTCTTGCGAGGCAATTTCCTGAAATTTCAATACCGAGAGATAATATGATAACACAGTTTAGTTTCACTAAAAAGTTTACAACAAAACTAAGTAATAAAAAGGATTGGGTGGGTTTACTTGAAACCTACAATATAAACCAACAAATGATAACCTGGTATACAGACGGGTCTCTTACTAACGAAGGAGCAGGAGCGGGAGTATATGGGCCAAGGATAAAATACTTCGAACCCATGGGCAAATACACCAGTATTTTTCAGGCGGAGATATACGCCATAGATAGGTGTGCCTATTTTAATCTCGCACGGAATTACCGGAATCAGAACATTGCGATTCTAACTGATAGTCAAGCGGCTATCAAGGCACTCGAATCCAATCAGGTAAACTCTAAACTGGTAAGAGATTGTCTTGAGAAACTAAATACGCTTGGTTCGCAGAACAAGGTCTGGATACTTTGGGTTCCAGGCCATGTAGGAATAGAAGGAAATATGAAGGCAGACGAACTAGCAAAAAAAGGGGCAGTTACCCCATTTATAGGACCCGAACCCTTTTGTGGAATGGGAAAAAAGTACTTAACCATACTCTTAAATAAAGAGGAGGATAAACTTCGAGTATCATACTGGGACAATCAACCAGGGTTGGAGCACTCAAAAACTCTTTTAGGATCGCACAAACTAAAAAGATTTAATGATTGCATGAATCTAACAAAGGAAAGTATGAGAATCATAACGGGTTTTCTTACAGGGCACTGCAGGCTGAATTATCACCTGGCAAAACTGGGAAGGTGTAACAATGAGTTATGTAGATTCTGTGAGGAGGAAACCGAAACTCCAATACACATTTTGGGAGAATGTCCAGCACTATTGCAAAGTCGGAAAAAGCACTTGGGACACTACCAGGTACCTGACGACATGCTGAAACTATTGGAGATAGGCTCTATACTAAAATTTATTTCAGTAATAGGACTTACAGAAATACTATAAATCATTTAGAACTATAGGGCCTGTAAGAACACTACTATCTTGAAGGGGGTACAATAGTTCTATAGGACGCAGTGCATTTCCCCAAACATAATAATAATAATAATAATAATAATTGCTCGTATATCTTTCCATGATGAAATAGCAAACCTTACTGAAGGCAAATGTCAAGAGAGCGGGAAAAAATATGGCGTCGTTTGCTATTCCTACCGGTCTACTTTTGTAGCGTCCCTTTTGAAAAACCTTTTAGAACATCACATATCCTGGTAACGACGGTGGGCGTTAAATTCAAGCCACACCCACTTTTGGTGAAATTTTTCGATAGCTACCATACCAACTCAAATACAAAATTTGTACATAATCGATAAGCGATTTAATCGAATATTTTCGCTATTTGTGAACGTAATAAACGGTCGTGGCTTATTATTCCTTCCAGGCTCATCAAGGCCCTGAGTTATGGTGGGTGTTGATCCAATTATGAAGTTCAAGAAACTTTTCACTAGTGAAAACTCGCTCCCCAGAAAAGAAATTATTTTTGTTAAAAGGAACTTAAGCTCATATTATAATTCTTTTTATAGATAAATAAATTTAAATACATAAAAAAAAAAATTTTCTGTCTTTTACCCTTACCCTTTTGTGCATGAAATAGGTTCTCCTGTTATGTGCTTTATAAATTCAATGCATTCCAACTTCCTACTTCCTTTTGTCCTAAGTCCACTCACACAAGTCTTTAACCAGTGTTTCACTAGCTCAAGTTTCCTAAAAAGTTCGAAAATTGCAAAGAAAAACTGAATCCCCTAAAATCTTTTGTTTTACCTATATCGAAGACCAGCTACACCTGTGACGATTTACTTGATATTTTCCTAAATAATGTTCCACTGAAATTTGTAAATAAAGTCACAAATCTTGGCTTGAATTATTAATTCATCTCTTACTTGCGTGTTAGGAAAATTAATTATGTGCTACAAAATCTAAGAATTACTGTTGCATTTGTTCATTTTGAAACAAGGCGCAACCTGCTCATGCAACTATTAGTCTTAATTATAACGTACCCGAAAGTGGTATATAGCAGATCGACTCGACGTTAACGCATAAACTCTTAGTTGCTTATATTTTAATAGGTATAGTTGTTATTAATTTTCATAATTGTGCAATTAGGTAAAAGATCAAATCTTATATGCAAACTGAAATCTATAAATATAAAAATTAATTCTTCTTTCTATCTTTCTTTCATTCTTTCATTCTTTCTTTCTTTCTTTCTTTCTTTCTTTCTTTCTTTCTTTCATTCTTTATTTATTCATTTCTTTCTTTCTTTCTTTCTTTCTTTCTTTCTTTCTTTCTTTCTTTCTTTCTTTCTTTCTTTCTTTCTTTCTTTCTTTCTTTCTTTCTTTCTTTCTTTCTTTCTTTCTTTCTTTCTTTCTTTCTTTCTTTCTCTCTCTCTTTCTTTCTTTCTTTCTATCTTTGTTTGTACCAAATGGGCGTCTAAATCATTCATCCGATTTTGATGAAATTTTTAGGGAGTTTCTATGCTCACGCCAACTTAAGTTTTGGGCAAATAATAGTTTGCCACGCCCACCTATTACGCCCACAATTTGTAAAACTAAGTAAAAAAAAATAATTTCGCTAATATTGGTCCTAAAAATCTGAAATTGGGTATCTGAATTTGTATGGTTACTGTCGACCACCACAAAATCTGCCACGCCCACTTATTACGCCCACAATTTGTTTAATTAAGTGAAAATATACGATGACATTGCTAATATTGCTCCTAAAAATTTGAGATTTTGTTTCTGAGTTTGTATTGGCACTGTCGATAACTTCCCCAAAAATGGGCGAGGTTGGATCAATTTAACGCCCACTTTGAAAAAAATGGAAAATATGCGATAACGTGACTAATATTGCTCCTAAATATCTGAAATTTGGTATCTGAGTTTGTATTGGCGTGGTTGGATCAATTTAACGACCACTTTCAAAAATAAGGGTGGATCATATTTACGCCTACCACCATTGCTCAGAAATTTGATGTGCTATATAGAAAACATGTAACGGGATGCACCGGATATACAAAATTTTCCACGCCCACTTATTTCGCCCACAATTTGTTTAATTAAGTGAAAATTACCGATGATATTGTCAATATTGAACTTGAAAATTTGGGATTTTGTTTATGATAATTTCACAGCCGTAACTCAGAATCGGTACAATGGTTACAACCGAGAAGTTCTGATAACTAACGGGAGTACAGGGAATTTCCGTTACTAACGGAAGTACCGGGAAGTTTTGCTACCATTTTTTTAAGTGGCATTGCAACGCATGCTGGGCATTCGCTAGTAAATAAATAAATTGAAAATATCACTTTTTTTCCCTCAAGTTGTAGGAATGTAAGAGTGATTTTCATTCATAAGGCTGGCTTGCGTGGACATGAGTAAACGAAGGACTTTAGACCCAACAGCCTGTCCTCCTATGTACTTTTAACACTAGAAAGATTAATTGACCATCATAAAAGACTTTTACTCTCAGATGAGGGGTTTTCGAATTCCCAGCATGATTACCACAAAGACAGATCCACGGATACGGCACTGCATGAGGTAATACGTGTAATTGAAAGGTCTATTTACTTCAAGCAATACACCTTAGGAGCCATTCTTGATATTGAAGACGCTTTTAACAATGTTAGCTCTGACGCCATTCAAAATCCTCTGATAGAGCATCATGTAGATGCCGAAATTGTATACTGGAAAATGTCTTTGTTGCAGTCAAGGGTAATTCAGGCGAGCTTGGGCTAATGATGACGTGGAGATTTTAGTACCGGTTCTGTTTCCGTCAAGCCAAGATTTGTGACTTTATTTACAAATTTCAGTGGAACATGATTTAGGAAAATATGAGGTAAATCGTCACAGGTGTAGCTGGTCTTCGATATAGGTAAAACAAACGATATAGGTTTAACAAAAATAGTTTCTTTTCTGGAGAGCGAGTTTTCACTAATGAAAAGTTTCTTGAACTTCATAATTGGATTAACACCCACCATAACTCAGAGCCTTGATGAGCCTGGAAGGAATAATAAGCCACGACCGTTTATTACGTTCACAAATAGCGAAAATATTCGATTATATCGCTTATCGATTATGTACAAATTTTGTATTTGAGTTGGTATGGTAGCTATCGAAAAATTTCACCAAAAGTGGGTGTGGCTTAATTTATATATATATATATGTATATATATATGTATATATATATATATATATATATATATATATATATATATATATATATATATATATATATATATATATATATATATATATATATATATATATATATATATATATATATATATATATATATATATATATATATATATATATATATATATATATATATATATATATATATATATATATATATATATATATATGACGGAAACAGAACCGGTACTAAAATCTCCACGTCATCAGTAGCCCAAGCTCGCCTGAATTACCCTTGACTGCAACAAAGACATTTTCCAGTATACAATTCCGGCATCTACATGATGCTCTATCAGAGGATTTTGAATGGCGTCAGAGCTAACATTATTAAAAGCGTCTTCAATATCAAGAATGGCTCCTAAGGTGTATTGCTTGAAGTAAATAGACCTTTCAATTACACGTATTACCTCATGCAGTGCCGTATCCGTGGATCTGTCTTTGAGGTAATCATGCTGGGAATTCGAAAACCCCTCATCTGAGAGTAAAAGTCTTTTATGATGGTCAACTAATCTTTCTAGTGTCAAAAGTACGAAGGAGGACAGGCTGTTGGGTCTAAAGTCCTTCGTTTACTCATGTCCACGCAAGCCAGCCTTATGAATGAAAATCACTCTTACATTCCTACAACTTGAGGGAAAAAAAAGTGATATTTTCAATTTATTTATTTACTAGCGAATGCCCAGCATGCGTTGCAATGCCACATAAAAAAATGGTAGCAAAACTTCCCGGTACTTCCGTTAGTAACGGAACTTCCCTGTACTCCTGTTAGTTATCAGAACTTCTCGGTTGTAACCATTGTTCCGATTCTGAGTTACGGCTGTGAAATTATCATAAACAAAATCCCAAATTTTCAAGTTCAATATTGACAATATCATCGGTAATTTTCACTTAATTAAACAAATTGTGGGCGAAATAAGTGGGCCGTGGAAAATTTTGTATATCCGGTGCATCCCGTTACATGTTTTCTATATAGCACATCAAATTTCTGAGCAATGGTGGTAGGCGTAAATATGATCCACCCTTATTTTTGAAAGTGGTCGTTAAATTGATCCAACCACGCCAATACAAACTCAGATACCAAATTTCAATATATTATTAGTCACGTTATCGCATATTTTCCATTTTTTTCAAAGTGGGCGTTAAATTGATCCAACCTCGCCCATTTTTGGGGAAGTTATCGACAGTGCCAATACAAACTCAGAAACAAAATCTCAAATTTTTAGGAGCAATATTAGCAATGTCATCGTATATTTTCACTTAATTAAACAAATTGTGGGCGTAATAAGTGGGCGTGGCAGATTTTGTGGTGGTCGACAGTAACCATACAAATTCAGATACCCAATTTCAGATTTTTAGGACCAATATTAGCGAAATTATTTTGTTTACTTAGTTTTACAAATTGTGGGCGTAATAGGTGGGCGTGGCAAATTATTATTTGCCCAAAACTTAAGTTGGCGTGAGCATAGAAACTCCCTAAAAATTTCATCAAAATCGGATGAATGATTTAGACGCCCATTTGGTACAAAGAAAGATAGAAAGAAAGAAAGAAAGAAAGAAAGAAAGAAAGAAAGAAAGAAAGAAAGAAAGAAAGAAAGAAAGAAAGAAAGAAAGAAAGAAAGAAAGAAAGAAAGAAAGAAAGAAAGAATGAAAGAAAGAATGAAAGAATGAAAGAAAGATAGAAAGAAGATTTAATTTTTATATATATAGATTTCAGTTTGCATATAAGATTTGATCTTTTACCTAATTGCACAATTATAAAAATTAATAACAACTAAACCTATTAAAATACATATCAACTTTCTGTGTTACGTCATTAATTTAAATACATGACGTGCTGCGTTATTATAAGCAACTAAGAGTTTATGCGTTAACGTCTAGTCGATCTGCTATATACCACTTTCGGGTACGTTATAATTAGGACTAATAGTTGCATGAGCAGGTTGCGCCTAGTTTCAAAATGAACAAATGCAACAGTAATTCTTAGATTTTGTAGCGCATAATTCATTTTCCTAACAAGCAAGTAAGAGATGAATTAATAATTCAAGCCAAGATTTGTGACTTTATTTACAAATTTCAGTGGAACATTATTTAGGAAAATATCAAGTAAATCGTCACAGGTGTAGCTGGTCTTCGATATAGGTAAAACAAAAGATTTTAGGGGATTCAGTTTAAGCAGGTTTTTTCAAGACTATTTATTAATAGGATCTAAATTTTCGTCGACTCTAGCATAAAGATCCTCAACAAGACCAATAGGTCGAGAAAGATAAAGTAGCAGGTCATAGCATATGCATGCAGTGGAGCAGCTGTGACATGACCGAATACCAGACTGAAGGGGAGACATTAAGATAAACTTATTAATATAAAATGAGATCTGTTCAGCAATAAGTGATTCACAAGCTGGATGATAACAAGCTGATAGGGCGAAAATCGACAAAAAGAAAGTAGGAAGTTGGAATGCATTGAATTTATAAAGCACATAACAGGAGAACCTATTTCATGCACAAAAGGGTAAGGGTAAAAGACAGAAAATTTTTTTTTATGTATTTAAATTTATTTATCTATAAAAAGAATTATAATATGAGCTTAAGTTCCTTTTAACAAAAATAATTTCTTTTCTGGGGAGCGAGTTTTCACTAGTGAAAAGTTTCTTGAACTTCATAATTGGATCAACACCCACCATAACTCAGGGCCTTGATGAGCCTGGAAGGAATAATAAGCCACGACCGTTTATTACGTTCACAAATAGCGAAAATATTCGATTAAATCGCTTATCGATTATGTACAAATTTTGTATTTGAGTTGGTATGGTAGCTATCGAAAAATTTCACCAAAAGTGGGTGTGGCTTAATTTATATAAATATATATATATATATATATATATATATATATATATATATATATATATATATATATATATATATATATATATATATATATATATATATATATATATATATATATATAAAAATTAATTAACATTAATTTTTTTTTTATATCATCATGAACCACCCTTATTTGAATCTGATGTTTAACAATGTGGTGTCACGAACTTTTAAGCTGGGGTAGAACTCAGCGTCGCCAGGGTTCGTGGCAAATTTTTTTTTTTACAGGTGAACTTCGTTTATAATTATTTTAAATTTATTTCACCGTTTTGAATTCTTTTACAATTCACTTATATTATCTTAACACTATATAAACTCAGATACAAAATTTCAATATTAGCGAAATAATCGAATATTTTAACTGAGTTTTACAAATAGTATATATATATATATATATATATATATATATATATATATATATATATATATATATATATATATATATATATATATATATATATATATATATATATATATATATATATATATATATATATATATATATATATATATATATATATATATATATATATATATATATATATATATATATATATATACGTACGCCCACTATTTGTAAAACTCAGTTAAAATATTCGATACGCTGAGTTCTACCCCAGCTTAAAAGTTCGTGACACCACATTGTTAAACATCAGATTCAAATTAGGGTGGTTCATGATGATATAAAAAAAAAATTAATGTTGGACTACTCTAATTTTATAAATCTTAACCCAACTTAATTAGATTACTCTACTTATTTAAGATCGTTTGAGTACTAAAATATTCTATTAGAGTTTTAAGGGCTTCAATTAAACATATAATAAAAAAATAACAGACATGGAACACTCTAATCCAACATTTAATCAGTTGTTCCCAAGTATAACAGAATTTTTTCTACAAAATTTCAACCCAATATCTCATATGGTTCTAAAGATGTCGTGTTAAAAAGAAATCACTATTTTTTGCAATAGGTGGCGTGGTTACTGACAGACAGACAGACAGACAGACAAACGGACATCGATAATTCGAATCAGTTTTTTATTCAGAGCAAGAATATATAAACATGTCTATATCTATCTTCAGTATTTCTCTTCGTTAAAAACATTGAACCAAAACCAATATACACCACAGAGTGGTGCAAAAAATAAGGTTGATCAATTTTACGCCTACCACCATTGCTCAGCAACTTGATGCGCTATATAGAAAACATGTAACGAGATGCACCGAGAAGAAAACCAGAATATACAAAATCTGCCACGCCATATTATTACGTCCACAATTTGTTTCGCTAGTACAATATAAAAATGAATGTTTGTTTCTTTCTTTTCTTCTATTTTTATTGCATTTCTATCTGGTCTAAAAAATTAGTCAAGTCGACCTATTACAATTAATTAATTTCTGAAACTAAGTAAAAATATTCTATTATTTCGCTAACATTGCGAATTAATATTGACGGATCTATTTTACGATTGCCACTATTGCACAGAAACTTGATGCGCTCTATAGATAATATGTATGGATATACAAAATTAGCTTCGTCGACTTATTACGCCCTTGTTTATACACAAAATGCATCACCGAGGAAGGATTAACATATGTACTAATATAAGTACTGCCGAAAAAGTATCTTGAGCATATACTCATGCGTGAGGAGCTAGGGTAAATTGAAGACACCATCGTACAGAAGTACAAAGGTTGGAGGACCAAAATCCAATTTGATGGCATCCATTTTAGACCAGGTCTTATACTGGTTGCCTGTGTTGACGAAGATACGGCCGATGATGAGAATCACAGTTCCTAAAATGGTAACTGGAAGGGAGTTGAGTTGTCAACGTGCACGGGGGAAAACATACCAAGTGTACACCTAATGACGATTTATCTCTCCAAGGATGCTCCTAAAACTCATCATTGTATAGAATGAGGGTCTGCATACAGAACTATAATGGATCTTGAGAAGCAAAGACGAAAGCAGGGACAAGCTGCAGACGATTGGAGTGGATGACCGTTAAAAAAGAACTGTGCCATCCGGTACAGATTCGGCTCCATCCCAACCCATCTACACAAACCGCGGGAAAACAGACCGAGTACCAGTAAGCCCTTCTGGTGAAGTACCGAAGGCCGAAGAAATACCGAATACAGGTCAAGGAAATCAATCTACTACCACACGAAGCTGATGGGTTTGACGACCTTGATCTGACCGTGCTGAATATGGAGGCACCGAAACCCAAGATTGTACCTATACCGATAAACTGGTGAGAAACTGCAACAATAAACAACTATCACTAATACTCGGGTGTGATGCCAATGCTTACAACGAGGTTTGGGGAAGTACGGGCACCAGCAAAAGAGGTGAGTACATTCTTGAATTTATTCTTAGTAATAGATTAGAAATTTTACTTTTGTAACTAGAACACGAGAAGAGGTACTAGATACAACTCTAGGAAATACTTTTGTAAATGGGTTAGTCAAAAACTGGAAGGTTTCAAGTGAGCCATCAATGTCAGATAATAAAATAATAAGATTTGACATTGAAGGTTCTGCCAGGATTAACAGGAAAATAAGAAATCCCAAGAAAACAAATTGGGATGTGTATCTAGATAATCTGAGTAATAATATAACTTGTTTAGAGGTTGGCAATCATGTCAGAAACGAGCTAGAATTAGAAACAATGGTAGAGAATTTTAACAAAGTTGTCATTGATGCATATGAGGAAAGCTGTCCAATAAATACAATAAACTAATCCAAAGACGTATACTGGTGGAATAAAGATCTAGCTAAACTGCGAACTGAAGTTCGCAGGTTGTTCAACCGAGCGAAACAAACTGGAGAATGGGCGGAATATAGAAGCTTACTAACGACTTATAATAATGGAATTAGATAAGCAAAGCGTACAAGCTTTAGAAGGTTTTGTGAGAATATTGAGCAGACAACAGATGCCTCAAGATTATACAGAGTCATGGCCAAAGATAAGACATTATCTTCCGTCAGCCTAAAGAGGAACGATGGAAGTTATACTGAGAATGAGGAACAGAAGGCTCAATTACTTCTTAAAACTCAATTCCCAGAGTCCTTTGAGCCAACAACAGAATATTTTTAAAATCGGTATATAGACCGAGTAAGGAAAACTGGAAGGTAGCGAGAGGAATATGCTCAGAACTACGACTAAAGTTGGCGGTGGGTACTTTTAAACCATTTAAATCACCAGGTGTGGAATGCATACTTTCCATTCTGCTGCGAAAGGGAATAGACAATTTTCTACGCCCACTTATGAAAATTGCTAGAGGGATATATACCAAAAGCATGGAGTCGAGCAAAGGTGGTCTTTATTCCGAAGGTTAAATGATAAATAACTATGTAAGGACAACTTTGATGTTTCTAATTCATTCTTGTCAACATGCATACAGGGCAGGTAGATCAACGGAAACTGCCCTTAATCAACTGACAGATGTCTTACAGGACACTCTAGAAACAAAAGAGATAGCTTTATGTGTGTTTTTAGATATCGAAGGGGCCTTCGATAACACCACGCATGAAGGAATAAAAGAAGCTCTTATCCGCAGAGGGGTTAATAATACCTTGGCATGTTGGATGGGAACCATGCTGAAGACTAGAGCAGTTGAAATACCTATTAATACAGGCTCTCTAGTAGCAAACACAACAAAAGGTTGTCCACAAGGTGCGGTTACGTCTCCACTAATGTGGAGTATTGTCATAGTTGAACTTCTGGAGGACCTAACAAATACTGGACTTATGATTCAGGGTTATGCTAACGATGTTGTAATAATATGTATAGATAAATTTAAAAATACTCTATGTGAAATGATACAATTGGGACTAATAATCACGAAACGATGGTGTTTAAAAGTAGGGGCTGAATATTAATCCAGCAAAAACTACAATTATACCATTTACAAGGAAATATAAACTTAAGAACCTGAAGGCCATACGTTTGAACGGAACGGAGGTGGAACTACATACAGAGGTAAAAATTTTGGGAATTATTCCTGATCAGTAGTTACTCTGGACAACACATGTAAGTAACATAACTAAGAAAGTTACAAGAGCACTTATGATCTGCAGATCCATCGCTCGGAAAGTTGGGGTTGAACACCAAAAATACTACGATGGATGTATACGGTAATCGTATGACCAATGATTGCATATGGAGCGATCATCTGGTCAGATCGAACAAAGCGTCAAACAGCTGTCAATAATCCGGTCTTGGTTGAAGTAAACAACCTCGACCGGAACTATCGGAATCAGAACATTGCAATTCTTACTGACAGTGAAGCGGCTATCAAGGCACTCGAATCCTAAATTTTACACTGGTTAGGGAGTGTCTTAAAAAACTTAATACGCTTGGCTTGCAGAATAAGGTTTGGATACTTTGGGTCGCAGGCCATGTAGGAATAGAAGGTAATGAGAAGGCAGATGAGCTAGCAAGACAGGGGGCAGAAACAGGAAAATGTACCTGGGAGACTATCAAATACCAGACGGCATGCTGAAAGACTTAAAAATAAGCTTCATACTAAAATTTATAAAGCTTGTAGGACTTTTAGAAATACTATAACTCTTTCAGGAGTATAAGTCTCATAGGAGAACTAAACTATGGCAACACTATAATCCTCAAAGGGGGCACAATAGTTCTTTTAGGAAGCGGTGCGCATCCCCATACATAATAATACTAATAATAATAATAATAATAATAATAATAATAATAATAATAATAATAATAATAATAATATCAATAACAATAACAATAACAATAACAATAATAATATAAAATGATGATATAATGTTTTCCAGGACTAATCGATTTTATCTATATATATAAAAATTAATTCTTCTTTCTTTCTTTCTTTCTTTCTTTCTTTCTTTCTTTGTACCAAATACGGGCCTAAACCATTCATCCGATTGTGATAAAAATTTGGGAAGTTGCTATGCTCGCCCACCTATTACGCCCACAATTTGTAAAACTTAGTTAAAATATTCGGTTATTTCGCTAATATTGCTCCTAAAAATCTGAAAATTGGTATCTGAATTCGTATAGACACTGTCGATAACTTCCCCAAAAATGGGAGTAGTTGGATCAATTTAACGCCCGCTTTCAAAAAAAGGGTGGATCATTTTTACGCCTTACACCATTGCTCAGAAACTTGATGTGCTATATAGACAACATGTAACAGGATGCACCAGGAAGAATAACAGGATATACAAAATTTACCACGCCCAATTATTACGCCCTCAATTTGTTTAATTAAGTGAAAATAAACGATGACATTACTAATTTTGCTCCTAAATTTGGGATTTTATTTCTGAGTTTGTATGCCGATAATTTCACAGCCATAACTCAGAATCCCTACAACGGTGAGTACCAAAAAGTTCCGCTAACTAACGGGAGTACCGGGAAGTTCCGTTACTAACGGAAGTACTGGGAAGTTCTGCTATAATTTTTTTTAAGTGTAATTGCAACGCATGCCGGGCATTGGCTAGTCTATAAATATAAAAATGAATTCTTCTTTCTTTCTTTCTTTCTTTCTTTCTTTCTTTCTTTCTTTCTTTCTATCTTTCTATCTTTCTTTCTATCTTTGTACCAAATAGGCGCCTAAACCATTTATCCGATTGTGATGAAAATTTTGGATGTTGCTATGCTTACGCCAACTTAGGTTTAGGGCAAAGAATTTTGCCACTCCCACCTATTACGCCCACAATTTGTAAAACTAAGTTAAAATATTCAACTATTTCGCTAATATTGCCCCTAAAAATCTGAAATTAGGTATCTGAGTTTGTATGAACACTGTCTATAATTTCACCAAAAATGGGCGTGGTTGGATCAATTTAACGCCCACTTTAAAAAAAGGGTGGATCAATTTTACGCCTACCATCGTTGCTCAGGAACTTGATGCGCTATATAGAAAACATGTATACATGGATTCACCGGGAAGAATAACAGGATATACAAAATCTGCCACGCATACTTATTACGCCCACTATTTGTTTAATTCAATGAAAATATACGATGACATTGCTAATATTGCTCCTAAAAATTTGAGATTTTGTTTTTGAGTTTGTATGGTAACTGAAGATAATTTCACCGCCGTAACTCAAAATCGTTACAACGGGAGTACCGGAAGTTCCGCTAACTAAAGGGGAGTACCGGGAAGTTCTGGTAAACAATTTTTTTAAGTGCCGGGCATTCACTAGTGATAAATAATAAAACTCTAACGAGAACAATTAAAGATCACTTCTTGAATTACAATTGAAGCTATATTTGGGCTGCCATTTGGTAAAGCCTCTGTAGCTCTGTAGTCTTTTGGTCAGTTTTATAGTCAGCTGTTTATTACTCTTCCTTTAAAGATTACTTAAAAAATTCTCAAAAAAAATTTACGATTTTAAGTTTTCAGCTTTAAAACTTCGAATAGCTCGTTAAGGAAAGAACATAAATTCTTATGATTTACGTCCTTAAGATATTTTTAAACCATATTTATTCTTAAATGATTTTGTACAATCTGTCATCTAAAATAAAACTGCAAAAGGTAAAAGAAGGTAATTATTTCCAATTGAAAAAAAAATTTCTCATAATGCATATGGAATGGTTTGAACGTTTTAAATGATTTAGAAATAGTTAATTTTAACATGTAACTATAATTTTTTACTAATATTATGGTGATCATTAGCAATATTTTTCAAATATTTTAAAAACATTATAATGTTACGATCATTTGCAATATTTTATCAATATTTTGTAGTAATAATACCGACTAAATATAAAAAAATAGTTTTTATTTGTATATTAAAAATATACTTTTTTTTTAAACTTATAAAATATGACAAACCTACAGACTAAAAAATTATTACAGAAAATAAATCTTGGTTAATAAAACAAAGAAACCAATGTCGCCTATCAGTAATTTTAGCATAAGCTTAACAAAATTTTCAACAAATTTATTTATGGAACATTTATATGGTTTAATACTTACCTAAATAGTAATTTACTTGGCTGAAACGCTACAATAATAAGACACATTATTAGCCATAATCTGTCTGTCCATTCGTTGTGTGGATTATTTGTAGTTTGTCTTATGCATTGTACGAATATTTCGTCCCGAAGTTCCTCTCTTTCAATGCCTAAACCAATAATATACTGAATTATTTGAAGTTCACGTTCAGCATTTAATTCGCCTCGCATATATCTGCAAAATTCCTATAACCAAAAAATAATTACTACAGAAAACAAAGAAAATATGCTATTTATATATTAGGGCACAAACTAGTCAAATAGTTATAAGTTAATTAAAGAAGTTAAATGTGATGCTACTACTGCGTTCATTTATTATAGTAAAATTTATTTATTTATTTATTTATTTAGGTTTAAATGATAAAATTATACAGTAAAATACTTTTCTCTTTTAGTACATTTTACATATACATAGGTAATTAAAGGTCGATTAAATTATATTAATAATTAATTAAGCTAACCTTAAACATTATTTAATACTAACAATAAAAGGAAGAAAAATAAAAGAGAATAAGTTAAAGAAAAACGAGGTAGTTGACAGTTTATTATAAGTGTTTACGCCAAACGTCGTAAATAATATTTTTTCTTTCTACAAATTTAAAATTGTATATATTTTTTATGTATATTTACAGTTGGCACTTCGGCCACTGTAAATATCAATATTTCTTAAATTTGTTGTTAGTATTTAATTACGGCTTTTGTTTTGCCGCTTGATTTAGAGATCAGACTCTTATCGGAACCGCAAAGGTAACAACATCTGGAAATAAAGCTGCTCTTATTATAACGTTTTAAACATTGGTTTTTCCTGCGCCGGTGCCCCCTCGAGCTGTGGCTTCTTGTTTTGTTTTGGATGTTTTGGAGATCCACCAAGTATTGTAAAATACAAGTCAAATAAGTTATTAGAAAAATGTTTTCCAGATCGATTGCTTAAATTTACTCACACTTGTTTGATAGCAGAGAGTTTCAAATTCTTATGGCGGGAATGAAGAGTCTTGTAGAGTTTAAAAAGGTAAATTCTGGGATAATGAGATAATAATTTCTAGTTGACTAACTTAATTTAAATTTGTTTGTACAGATAAGTCGATACAGTTTCTAGCATTCATATAGTTAACGATAGAACAACCAACATAGTTAAATAAAGCTGCTCTTATTATAACGTTTTAAACATTGGTTTTTCCTGCGCCGGTGCCCCCTCGAGCTGTGGCTTCTTGTTTTGTTTTGGATGTTTTGGAGATCCACCCAAGCCACCGCATTTTTAATAAGTATTGTAAAATACAAGTCAAATAAGTTATTAGAAAAATGTTTCCAGATCGATTGCTTAAATTTACTCACACTTGTTTGATGGCAGAGAGTTTCAAATTCTTATGGCGGGAATGAAGAGTCTTGTAGAGTTTAAAAAGGTAAATTCTGGGATAATGAGATAATTATTTCTAGTTGAAAAACTTAATTTTTTTGTATAGATAAGTCGCTACTGTTTCTAGCATTCATATAGTTAACGATAGAACAACCAAGAACGCAATTACTTAGATGTGCGACTTGGTCAAATTTACGCAACCCATATAAAGGGTTGTTCAAAAAGGACGATACAAAAGTAGGCCGATAGGGACAGCAAACGACGCCATATTTTTTCCCGCTCTTTTGACATTTCTCTTCAGTAAGGTTTGCTATTTCATCATGGAAAGATATACGAGCAAACAACGAATCGAAATTATTAAAATTTACTACCGAAATTCGGAGTCAGTGGCCTCAACTTTAAGAGCACTACGTCCAATTTATGGTCGTCATAATCGTCCTACCAGATCAACAATTGAGCGTCTAGTGGAAAAATTTGAATCCACAGGCACAGTACAAAATGTTCCCGTGCCAGTGAGACATAGAAGTGCCCGTAGTGTCGAGAATATTGTTACCGCTGAGGCTTCAGTTCAAGAAAGCCCAAATGTGTCTATCACACGTCGTTCTCAAGCGTTGGGCATCTCTGTGACGTCGTTGTGGCGAATTTTGCGAAAAGATCTTGGCCTACATCCTTACAAGATCAAATTGACGCAAGAACTGAAGCCGCTTGACCACCAGAAGCGTCGTATGTTTGTGAATTGGGCTGAGCAATAAATTGAAAATGATTCGGATTTTCATCGAAAAATCATCTTCAGCGATGAGGCTCATTTCTGGCTGAATGGCTTCGTCAATAAGCATTAGTCATGATTGCATCCCGAAAAAAATACGGTTTGGTGCGGTTTATGGGCCGGCGGCGTCATTAGGCCGTTCTTCCGTGATGATCAAGACCGGCACGTTACTGTGAATGGGAATCGCTATCGTTCAATGATAACCTAATATTTTTGGCCCCAATTGGATGATATGGACTTGGAGGACATGTGGTTCCAACAGGACGGCGCCACAAGCCACACAGCGAATGTCACAATCAATTTATTGGAAACCATTTTTGGTAGACGTGTTATCTCACGAAATGGCCCAGTCGATTGGCCGCCTCGGTCGTGCGATTTGACGCCGTTTGACTATTTCCTGTGGGGTTACGTCAAGTTTATGGTCTATGTCAACAAGACAGCGACGATTGATGAACTTCTTACGAATATCGAACGTGAAATTGCAGCAGTATCGGCCGATTTATGCTTGAAAACCGTCGAAAATTGGGTTCAGCGTCTAGACTTCTGCAAGCATGCCCGTGGTGGCCATGCAAATGAAATCGAGTTCCATACATAATGGCATCGAATGTACTTTCACAGAATAAAGAAGATATCCAAAACCGTTTTTGTATTTTTAAAAAAAACTTTTGTAGCGCTCTTATTGAAAAACCCTTTATATACCGAGCGCAATAATTAAATGCTAAAAGTATTTTGTGGAGAGAATGTGAAGCAAGTTTACACAATTCATTAAACAATAAGTGTTCGATAATTTTCTGTAGGTGTAAAAACTGCAGCTAACGTAATGTTCTCAACATTGTATATATTCTTGAAACAACATAGTTGAAATGGTTATTACAGGAAAGATTAGAGTTAATGTGATAACCAAGACTAATAGCTTTATTGATATTTAGTTGTGTATCAGCAATATATAAAGCAGAAATATCATCATGATCAAGTTTGTCCTTGTGAATAGACAGAACATATGATTGAGAAGGTTTTAAAAGTAAATCATTTTTGACAGACCATTGATAAAGTTTGCTTAAATCTTCATTTGCTCTATAGACAATGCCTTCCAAGTGGCCAACTCTATTTGACAAATATTTACAATTGAATGTCGTCAGCATTGGCATGCATTGAAACATTATCACACACAGATAAAATCGTTATGTATAAAACGAAAATAAACTAGTAAGAATTTCTTCTTCACCATTTTAAAGACACTGAAAAAAATTGCTTCTAGCACGTGTATGCTACATTTATTTATTATATTCTTGGTGAATACACGCTCAAATACCAGATGGAATTTTTTAAAACTACCGCTGTTATTGCAGGTACCTACATACTAACGGATATATAAATATATATACAAAGTTGGTTTCTATCTTTCTTTGTACCCTATGCGTGTCAGTGCCATTCATTCATTTAGGGATGTTGCTATGCTCACTTTATACGCCCAAAATTTTTTTAATTAATAAGGTATCTGAGTTTGTAGGGTCACTGTCAATAGCTTTAACGGTCATACTGACTATTACAAATGCACCACATTGTTAAAAATTACAATCAAATTAGGGTGGTTCATGATGATGTAAAAAAAAAATTAATATTGAATACCCTAATTTTATAAATAACTAGCGAATGCCCGGCATGCGTTGCAATGCCACTTAAAAAATTGTTTACCAGAACTTCCCGGTACTCCCCGTTAGTTAGCGGAACTTCCCAGTACTCACCGTTGTAACGATTCTGAGTTACTGCGGTGAAATTATCGGCAGTTACCATACAAACTCAGAAACAAAATCCCAAATTTTTAGAAGCAATATTAGCAATGTCATCGTATATTTTCAATTAATTAAACAAATTGTGGGCGTAATAAGTGGGTGTGGCAGATTTTGTATATCCTGTTATTCTTCCCGGTGCATTCCGTTACATTTTTTCTATATAGCGCATCAAGAGCAATGATGATAGGCGTAAAAATGACTCACCCTTTTTTGTAAGTGGGCGTTAAATTGATATGATATTTTTTCCGAAGCTGGAAAATTTTAATTGGTTGGTTGAAGTTGTGATTCCTAAAGAAAGAATCCAATGCGAGCCTCTTTGTTGCCACATTCTTGCTTTCAACTAGTTAAAAGATTATTGAATACTGCAGCTATACTAAATCGAGTCAGTGCGGTTTAAAAACCTTACCAGGTCGTGGTCGTAGACGCCTGTACCACATAGTCCTTTGAGGTTTCCAAATAGCGGTTTACCTAAAGTTTGTAACCTTACCCTCCATAAGGCTGGACATTCACAAAGAAAATGGAAAACGGTTTACAGCTATAAAAGTTAGTATTATGTGGTATTTTATTTTAGTTTTCTGCTCTCCAAAAGGCAAGAAGCCGGTAATGACTCCCGTTAGTATAAAGATATCCCTTCTGTTCGTGTTCATCAGCGATGACGTTTGTTTAAGATTGTAGGTAGGCTAAAGCAAAATGCTGATTTTGCATAACGTCTAACGTTTTCATCTGCAATTCGCGATATTGAGAAATTTAATGTCTACAGTATTCTTGACCACTCCAAGTGAAGTTGCTCCTGATTCGGCATATTCAATTCCAATGGCAGAACCTTTTCTAGCAAGTTCGTCTGCTTTCTCGTTCCCTTCAATATCCTGATGTCCTGGGATTCAGACTAGGGTAACATATGATTAAAGTGGTAAGACTTCTTCTACTTTCTTCCAATAGCTAGGAGATTGTGGTGGCCGAGTCCAGTGCATTGATCGCTTCCGGGCTAACCGAAAAAATGGTGATATTATTTTTGAAAATGAAGTCTGTAATAAGTAACCTACAAGCTTCCCCTATTGCTAGTACATCCGCTTGGAAGACTCTAGAAATGTTTGGGAGGTGCACATATTTCTCGATCACTGGTTCTGGAGAGTTAACTTTTACTACTTTACTTGGAACTAGAATCCCGTTGCCTAAGTAGTCAAGTCTGCGTCTTGCCACCGAACACGTCTTATAATACCTGTATTATATATTCGAATATACGCATGTTACTTAACAAATCATTTAATTGCTTTACTTTGTTCAATAAAATCAGATGATGAATCTGTTAAAACAATGTTTATCTCAGAAAAAAATTGGTTTTCAATGCTTTCATCTTCCTTTTGTGTTTATTTTAGTTTTATAGAAGGATTTATATAACTGTAATGTTTTTATTGTATACTACTTATTTTTCTATTGCTGCGAAATGAGGCTCTGCATAAAGAAACAAATTTGTGAATATTGAAATTATCTTGTTATATTTCCACTTTAGGATTTGAATATTTTGAATACAAAAGTATGTTTTGTTTTTATTGAAATATCTGAAATAAATTTTCTTCACTTGTTTTTACCTGTTAAACAAATCGGTTTGTGTTTATTTTATCTCAATTCATTCAAAAGGTTTTGACCCACGTGCAAGTGCACGTACCGAATGGTATATTGAGTTTGTCCTTCCGTTTGTAACGCACAGAAGAGGGCGTGGTAGGTATGACAAAGTATATATGTATATAAATGATGCGTATGCCGACGACGTTGTGATCCTAGTATCAGGTCTGTTTCCGTCCGTCCTTAGTGAAATCATGGGCAGGGCGCTGAGAACACTAAGCTTATGGGCCGCTAGGTGCGGCTTATCAGTGAACCCAGTGAAAACAGAATTACTACTATTCACCACTAAAACCAAGATACCTTAATTCAACTTACCAGTTCTAAACGGACAAGCACTTACTCTCTCCACTGAAGCCAAGTATCTCGGTGTTCTTCTTGATACAAAGCTAAATTGGAAAAATAATATTATACTGCGAGTTAAAAAAGCCTGCATTGCTTTTTATACATGCAATAAAATGTTTGGCAAACGTTGGGGTCTCCAGCCAAAGATGGTACTCTGGATGTACAGGGCTGTAGTTCGACCGATTCTCACCTACGGAGCTCACGTTTGGTGGCCAGCGCTTAGTAAAAATTATAATATAGTAAAATTAGGAAGAGTGCAACGATCCGCATGCATTGGCATAACTGGGGCTCTGAGATCCAGTCCCTCAGATGCGCTAAATGTACTTGTGCATCTTCTTCCCATTGATCTTCACATCAAATTTGTAGCCGCATGCACTGCAGCAAGACTCAATGAAGTAGGGTCTTGGCAAGCTAGGACATACGGCCACAGCAGAATTTTAGGTACACTACCTAAAGAGGTAGTACCTGTAACGACTGACTACATTTCACCGAAAATAGTTCTTAACAAGAACTTTTTACACAGATTTCCATCCAGAAAAGAATGGTCATCTAATAGTGTAATCGACAAATTCGGCGTTGCCATTTTTACGGATGGATCCAAGATGAGTTGTGGAGTTGGCGCAGGTGTTTTCTGTAAACACCTTGGTATCTCTAGATCTCTTAGACTTCCTGATGAGGCTAGTGTGTTTCAAGCTGAATTGATAGCTATCTTAGAAGCTTGTAGCATTATTAGTAGCAAACTAACTCGTAAAAAGAACATAGCCATATTCTCTGACAGTCAGGCAGCTATTAAAGCATTGTCCTCTAATGTTATAACATCAAAATTAGTTTTTCAAGGCAGGAATGAACTAGATCTTCTCGGTCACAGACATAGAATAAACCTTATCTGGGTTCCAGGACATAGGAGCATAGTAGGAAATGAAGTGGCCGATGACCTGGCCAGGAAAGGCTCTGAATCGGCGCTGGATCTGGCTGTTCCGGTTCCGGTACCTATAGGCAAGGTTAAATCTGAAATCTACAATTTCTTTCTCAATAAAGCCAAGTCTATATGGAAAAACACCGCAGGATGCGTTGTATCCAAAAAAACTTGGCCGAACTACAACCTTTCAAGATCCCTTGAACTCATTAACTTGAGGCGTCGAGACATCGCGCGGATCACATACATCTTCACTGGACACTGGCCTATTGGTGAACATGCCCGCAGATTGGGAATTCCCTATAATGTCCACTGTCGTAGCTGCAAAAACACCAGTAAACCAGAGACACTGAGTCACTTCATCTGCGACTGTCCGGCTTTAGCAAGAGTCAGGCTTCGTACACTCCACTCCGCATTTCCAACCTCATTAGAAGTCTTATCTGACTACCCACTAATGAACATTTTAAAATTCCTCAACAATTCAGGATGGCTCCAGCATTGATCCCGCCCCTTCAGGAGATCGTGGTAACAAAACGGCATTAATTATGCTACTTGTACTGGTGGAGTTCCACTAGTTTTCTCGCCACTTATACTATATAAATGATCAGCATAGGTTTCTGAGTCGATTTAACGATGTCCGTCTATCTGACGGACAGAGGGACGGACGGACATCGTTAAATTGACTCAGAATCCGACGCTGATCATTTATATATACTTTGTCATACCTACCACGCCCGCTTCTGGACGTTACAAACGAAAGAACAAAAAAGTTGTTGGAAAGAGAGGAAATCCGACATCAGAAGACGGTACCATATACTCCGGAGCAGAATTGGCGGAACGAGAAATGAGGACGATTGTAGAATCATCGATGACAATGATTCATGCACGCGGTATGGAATTAAAATTCTGAGTGAGGCGGTATCTACAGCAGCGTTCGTCATTAATCGTACTGGGACCAGCACGGGGTAATTAAAACGCCATATGAAATGTGGTGCGGTAAAAGCTTTGTTTACTCAGATGCAACCGTTTGGCGTCGAAGTTTTTCTTCACATTCTAAAAGAAAAACGTCAAAAGCAGGATTGTAAGGCTGACAATTTTTTTTTGGTTATGATTCAAATGTTTCGTGTATGGAACCCAGACACTAACAAAATTCAGGTCTCACGTGTTGTGAAGTATATTAAAGACAGGGTGGAAATAGCTGTTAGTATTCATAACTTCACAAAAGAAGAAGAACGGAGAGACAGCATTATTAATCAGGTAAGTGAAGATGATGATTTTAAGGACGCAGAAAGGTCATCATCAGTGATGGAAACATTAGCGGATGCGACAACAACTTCAGTTGGCATAACAAAAGTTTTAAGTAAGTTAGCAACAAAATGGTGTGATATTAGCAATTTCATCAAAGATCAATTACGCAGAAGACGAGAGGATAGTAGTCAAAATGTGGCTATGTTGATCTTAAATGCAGCGATGGAGCATCAAACTTATCAGCAAACAATAGCTTCTAAGGAAAATAATTTTTGGATCGAGACAATGCTTGACGAATTAGATTCGTTAGCCGCAAAACTTGATATTTGATTAAGTCGTTAGCAACAAGTGGGTATTTAAGATTAAATATAAAGCAGATTGTAGCATTGAGCGTTACAAGGCACGACTGGTAGCACGAGAATTTACTCATGAGTATGGTAAGATTATCAGGAGACGTTCAGTCCTGTGGTAAGATTTACATCTGTTCGAACGATTTTATCTTTAGCGGCAATGAACAATATGATTTTACGACAATTCGATGTAAAGACGGCATTTTTATACGGAGAACTGAACGAAGATGTCTATATGCAGCAACCGATTTGATACGAAGATGAAAGTTTCAGAGTGTGTAAACTTATCAAAAGCTTATATGGTCTTAAACAAGCATCACGTTGCTGAAATAAGAAATTTACTAATTTACAAAATTCAACTTAGTAGCGTGCGTGAATAAAATTTATGGAGATTTGGCATAGATGAATGCAATGGTGTGTCAACGCCAGATACAGTTTCTCGGACTACGCTGGCGATAAACAAACACGACAACCAACATCTGGTTATATTTTCCTTTTAGGGTCAGAACGACAGAATCTGAATATTTTGCTGTTTCAGGAACTAGAAAAACTTTAAACTTAAAATTAATAAGTA
Organism: Suillia variegata; assembly: GCA_949127995.1. Taxonomy (NCBI): domain Eukaryota; kingdom Metazoa; phylum Arthropoda; class Insecta; order Diptera; family Heleomyzidae; genus Suillia; species Suillia variegata. The sequence continues at coordinate 24,831,409 of OX421843.1, forward strand.
ATTTTGGCTATTTTGCCGTTAGTTAAAGGGGATCAACATGCACTTGGATATGTGTCGTTAATTGTGTTTCTGACGGAAGTCAGATCTAGCACCTCCACGCGGTGACGACTGGTAACAACTGTACGTCAGCACAAGGTGTGTATATACCAGGTGTGAGTACATTGGGTGCTGACGGCTAAGAATAGATTCTGGCGCATGGAACAAACCATTCAAAATCTCTCTTAACTCAACGTGTTACGCGACCTGTGCCTACTGGGTGGGTTTGGCAGCCAGGGCACTAAATAAGTTTTTTTCTCACGGATCCCTCCTGATACTTGATCGAATCATGTTGTAACGGTGGCCTGCCATAGTCAACGGTTCTTTCCCCTTTATCTTTTTTAGTCACTGCGCATGACGACTTATCGTTATGTGCAGCTCCCTGATGGAACAGGTGAGCGTACGAAACAGTATGAACAATTTAAACAAAACAAAAATTTAGATGAACTAGTGAACCGGACAAAAAAACAGACGGACAGATAGACACACAATTGGACGGACAAATTTACGACAAAACTTTGGGCCATAGCACGACAACAGCCGTTAATCAACCAAAAACATCCGCTAAGCCTAAGGGGCTAAGCGCAAATCGGAGAAGAGGGGCCCGTCGAGGTATAAGGTCTACAAGAAGTCACTTGCGATCCTTGGCAGGATTCGCAAGAACGATATCAATGGTACATCTCATGCTAAAGACGCGACCGATAAAGAGCGTTGTCAGAAGATGGTCGATAAATACCTGGCCAGGCCACCCAGGTGACAGAAGTTTCTAAACGCAACGGACCCCATGATGAGAGTGAAGGTGTTGGACCAGGCGGCTTCGAAACGCGCGGTTTTAGTGAGGTGGCAAGGGATCAATTTTCCTTGACCTGTATAAATAATATTATCAGCAAGATTCAGGATGAGTGGGAAGGTTGAGGCTCAAGTCGATACCAACCAGCGAGATTCCACGTAGACTGAGAGCTCGCATATGGGTACCGAACATGGAGTACGACACCAAAATGCTAGTCCCGTATCTCCAGGCGCATAACCGCACGATCCCGATTTCAGATTAGGCTGCTCTTAAAACGGAGGCTCCGTAAAAGAACAGCGCGTCCTTCCTCCTTCTCATTACGGAAGGCCGCTGGGAAAGGCGACAAAAAACTCCGGTTTGGAATCAGGACAGCAGAGCTGGCGCGAAAAGGTTCATCATTGAATGAGTAGCAAGCTGTAGTAGTATTAAAACCACTAACTACAGTCAAGAGTGAAATTACATCAACTTACTTCAAAAAAGTCAACTGTAGATCGAACAGACATACAGAACGTAAAATCAACAGGACGTTATGGCCCAACTACATTCGGAAGAATACTGATCAACTCATTAATAAAAACCGTAGAGATATACCAATACTGCAGTCTTTACAGACACACATTGGAGTGCAAGCTTCTACTTAACTTCCTAAATGAAACAACATAAATTTAGCCGATTTGTTTTAATGATACTCTGGACAATCATGATATACCATCGGCCGCATGTACACAGACCCTTTATAGACTCTACACGGTGTGGGGAAGCTGAACAATTTTGTTTATTACTGGATATGACGACTGTGCTGGCGGGAGATATTCGTGTTGTCTTAGGACATTAGCCTGCCATCTTTTAATCCAGAGGTCTAACAACCATCATACGAAAACTGTAGAATGTGAAATAGCGGTAATTAGACTCGGGTCACCAATGCAAACCAACCAAACCATCAGGACAGCCAAGCTGTCGGAGGCGAAACCAACTTAAAGTAAGTCGCGGGTCTGAAGGTTGTCCAGATCAGTGATGTTAACTATACCCAAATTACGTTATTCTGGAGTAATTTGGTTGTATATACAGTAACAAGTAATTTTTATAAATTCTACAGAAATTAAAAAAAAAATTAAAAAATTCTAACGTATTTTTCTTAAAACTACGGTAATTTTGAAAATTTGGCTGTATTTTTATTAAAAATAAAATACATTAATTGTCTAAATTGCAAAGTGAGAACCTTTTTTTTTTTTTTTTTTTGTTCTTCAATACTTTTCGGTATAAACTAAGAAATGAAATAATGAAATGAGGAAAACAAAAATTTGTAAGATTGTGGACGTTTTTTTTTTAATTTGTTTTGTTGCTCTACTTTTATGAATATATTTTATATTTTTCTCCAATTAGTAAAACAAAAATTTCGAAAAAGCTATTTTTTTTTAATAAAAACGATGATGAAAAATTTTTCATATCTAGTAATTTTTCTCAAAATACAGAAATTTTACAATATACTTAACATCACTGGTCCAGATCAACTTGCAGCACTCTAAAGCTGTAACGGACAACATATCGTATTCCTGGCAGAGGAGGATGCAGACATCGCGGTTATTCAGGAACCCTGAGTGCAGAGCACTGATGTGAAGGGTTTCTCGAGTAAGAATCACAACATCGTCTATAAACGGTTACAAGAAAATCTAGATCATGTATTGTAAAGGGTTTCTCAATAATCAAATCGACGAGGCGGCCAATCGACTGGGCCATTCATTTCGTGAGATAACACGTCTACCAAACATGGTTTTCAATAAATTGATTGTGACATTGAACGGTAGCGATTCCCATTCACAGTAACGTGCCCTACGGCCTAATGATGCCGCCGACCCATAAACCGCACCAATGATGACTAATGGAGTACGTGTGGATTGCTGCCTGAACAATAACGCATATTTTTACTTATTGACGAAGCCATTCAGCCAGAAATGAGCCTCATCGCTGAAGATGATTTTTCGATGAAAATCCGTCAATTGATCTTGTAAGGATGTAGGCCAAAATATTTTCACAAAATTCGCCACAACGGGGTCACAGAGAGACACATTTGGGTTTTCTTGAACTGAAGCCTCAGCGGCAACAATATTCTCGACACTACGGGCACTTCTTTGTCTCACTGGCACGGGAACATTTTTCCACTAGACGCTCAATTCTTGATCTGGTAGGACGATTGTGACGACCATAAAATGGACGTAGCGCTCTTAAAGTTGGGGCAACTGACTTCGAATTTCGGTAGTAAATTTTAATAAATTCGACTCGTTGTTGGCTCGTATATCTTTCCATGGTTCCAAAAGAGCGGGAAAAAATATGGCGTCGTTTGCTGTCCCTATCGGTCTACTTTTGTAGCGTCCCGTTTGAAAAACTCTTTAGTAAAGAAATATCTTAACATTTTTCTCATCCCACAGTATAGTTCTCGGGACGTGAACGTTGTGGAAGTGGAAGTGGAGGCTGCTGACGGCGTCAGGATTCAAATCGCCTCCATTTACATGGCACACGACCAACCAGCATCGGCTGACGAGGTTCGTAGGCTGATGCTTGATAATAGAATAAGTATTCTGCTACTCGACTGTGACGCCAACGCTAGGCACGCTAGGGGAAGCTCCGAGACCAACGATCGTGGTGAGACTTTATTTGATTTTATCATTAATACTAATCTGATAGTATGTAACAGTAGAAGAACTCCGACTTTCACCTTTCCAAGTGTGGAGTACTTCAGAGGTTGAGCGGAAGTGTTAGATGTTACATTATTATCTGAAAATAACGTAGTTGGGATTCAGAATTCGAGTCTCCAACGATGATTCCTTATCAGATCATAGCTGGATATTCTATGACTTAGATCCAATAACTTAGTATTTAATAGTATAGAAAGACTTCTTGTCCATAAAATAACAGTAGTAGAAACACTTGAAAGTAAAATTAAACTATCAGAGTAGACATGTAGTTGGGTCTTAATTAATATCGTGTCCAATAAAATATAGTAACAAAACCTTCTCCCCTTGGAGGAGCAATGAGGGAAATCTAGAAATGACTTTAACGTCAGCTACTCGACAGGAGACTGGTAATTGTACAGCGAAAGTCGGAGACAGCACAAAAAGACCATCAAGGCCGCAAAGAAAGAGAGATGGAGAGAATTTTATGGTTCTATAGAATCTACTAAGGATTCGGCCAGAATCAGCCGTATATTATCAGAGGATCACTCAATGGCATCTTGGGCACTGCGAAGGCTTAAGAATCCTTGGAACATTTCCCGGATTGTAATCATCATGAAGATGATTTTTTTGATGGGGTTTTTATAATCCACAACAACTTGTTGATTATATAGTCACTAAAAAGAAAGTTGCATGGGCAATTAAATTTTTTTTTTACCTTTAAAATCACATGGAATTGATAGGATCATTTCAAAGAAAAAAATTTTAAGACGTGCCTAAACCCAAGATACTTTCCAGATAGCTGAAAGCTAGTAAAAGTAGTCTTCATACCCAAGGCAGGTAAGGGAGGGCATGAGTCAGCGAAAGACTTTAAACCAATTAGTCTGACATTCTTCATTTTAAAAAACTTTTAAAAGGCTATGTGTATATCCACATCAGAAGTTCTCTGGAAACCCTGGATAGTCACAGCACAACACGCATACCTCAAAGGCAAAGAACTTGGGTTGATAGTTTAGTGAAAGGCCCTAGTGAAGGTTTACAACATCAAAAGACTGGGCCGTTTACAAAGATCTGCGTGTGCGGCAACTGTTGGAGCAATTAGATCGTGCCCCGGGGAGCCCCTTAACGTTCTCACACATATAACAATGTATATATACTTTAAAAATATAAATTATTATTGTCGTAATTTAAATTTATTTTTATATTTTATTGAAATGTAATTATATCTAATGAATAAAATTCTAATCTAATCTACTTTAAAAAGACCATGAGCGCGATAAGGTTAAAATGCGTGAATCTTTGGAATGGTAAAACCTACGGTCATGCAAGCATCTTGGTACAACAAACGAGGTATCTCTGTCCCGAGACCGATTTTTTACAGGAATTTCCCTCTCGTGAGGAATGCAGAAACAGGTAAATTTTACACAACTTCGAAATCCCAATTTACACGGATGGGTCCAAAATGGATTGCGGTGTCGGAGAAAGTATTTACTCACTAAAGCTAAAAATCGAGAAATCTGAACACCTACCAAATGCCTCTAGTGTCTTCCAAGCGGAGGTACTGGCAATCGGAGAAGCCTGCAGATTACTAATTACAGATTTAACTTACAAAAACAATATCGCTATTCTAAAGGAAAGTCAGGCTGCAATCTGGACTCGGCCATCACAACATTTCACCTAGCGGAAAAAAGTAGAAGGAGCCTCAACACCTTGGGCGAACGCTATGTTACCCTAATCTTGGTCCCGGGACACTAGAATATTGGATGGAACGAGAAGGCAAGACGAACTGGCTATTAAAGGTTCTGTCATTACTAGCAATGCCAAATCAGTATCAATCCGACTAGATGTGGTCGCGAATACTGTTAAAAAATTTCTTCAAATTGCGGAGTGTAAATGGTGAAGGCAGACGGCATGCAAAATTAGCAAGTCGTTATGACCAACCTACACCATTAAACAAGCGTCATCGTTGATAAACATCAAGGGATGTTACTAGACTGTATAGGTTTTTGGCCCATCGGAGAGCAAGCAGCCAAAATGGGAATACCTCATAACAATAACTGTGATAGTTGTAAACAACCAGACAAAAATGAAACTATTTTCCATTTTCTCTGCAACTTGGATTCTTACGGAACTCCAACAATCAACCAAGGTGTCAATCTATAAAACATATTAATAATGTACTACTTATAAAAACTTTAAACTTAAAATTAATAAGTAATTACTTGACAGTTCTTATGAACTGTCAGATTTAGGAAAATTTAAAATCAAAATAGGAAAAGAGTCGTAATTTTAAAAAATAAGTTATCATAGAGATATGAACAAAAAAGAACTTTAAAATTTGTTAAGAAAACTGGCAGAAATATTCAATAATCTTTAACTAAGTTTTAGAATTTATTAAATTTAACTATTGAATGTTAATATCAATTAAAATTTTAGAATAAATCTAACACAATTATTATATTTTGGCCGCACTTGTTATTTTATAATTGACAAATTATTGTTTACGTTTGCGGGCCGGAGATTGGACGTTCCGCATCGAAGTCAAATGCGCTTACTGTAGATGATGTCATTAAGTGAGCGGTTATATATACCATTTATATGGATTTCGGATAAAATTTGGGTATAAAAACAATGTAATTGTTTTTGGAGGTGATTATAACTATAATCTAACAAATAACGGGTGGGTGTGGATATAAATCTAAAATGTTTTTGGGTCCTGATGATATTTATAAATTATCAAGGGGTTTTAAATAGGTTCAAATTTATATGATTTTTTAAAAATCTTGTTACTTACTCGAAAAATGTTGCAAGCCATTAATACATTTTCTGGATCATACATATGAATGTGTGATGATGAAATTCTTTCTCCTCTTAAAAAGGTTATCATTTCGTACTTCGGTACTAAATCGTTATATTTTTTTCCTTTGCGAGTCAAAGTAGCAATAATTGTTCCTTCAGGCGAACGCTCGTGTGTGTTAAAATAATTTTCAGCGAATTCTAAGAAATCATAGTGTACGTCATTGTTAAATGCATCTTTTTGAAATTCCGAGGAATTGTGATGCATTTCTAACAATTTTTTTTCAACTCGATGTTTTCGACGTTGTTCTCGTTCAGTGTTCTGTTCCTGCGATTTTGTAAAGGTTATGGATTTTGGTGAATTAATATGTTGTGGCCTTTGAACGTTTAATAAAATGTCTTTAGAATTCAAACCATTAGAATCAGCCACATAATCTGTATTTTCGAAACTTTTTAATTTTTGTTGCATATCTTCCTCGAAGCAAATATCATAATTATTGCCTAAATGATATAATTCTTTGGTTATAACTGCTTCATATATTGGTTCAGGTTTATTTTCATTATGATTTACTACATAGCAATTATTTAATTTTAGTTTATCGTTCCCAATTACATCAGCAGTTGGTGGGGGGGGTGGTGGCATTGTTGGTTCAGGAAGCGATGGCACACCCTTGTTACTTGATTTAAGTTGACACTCGTCCATATGCGTTTCTTCTTCCTTTTGGCTGAAATTCTCTAACTCTACATCAAGATCTTGAACAAGATCATCCATTTTATCACTTATTTCTTCTAAAAGAGGATTTGTTACTGAATTCGGAGTTGCCTCGCTTAAAAATGCAAATAAATTGTCTAGATCAACGGACTCGTTACTTTGTTGATAGGTTTCACCTACAGATGATCCTTTTGTTTCATTCTCTTCGTTTGGGCCATTGCTTGTCAGTCTGCAATTTATTTGTTCTGCCATATGAGATAAAACCAACATTTCTTCTTGAACTAATCTCTCGCAATCTTCCAAAGCCTTGATTGACTCATTATCATGAAAATCTTTTGGTGATTCATTACTTATTCTGTCTCTTTTTTTCATTTCCTCATCTACACGTCGCATTTCTTTCAAAGCTCCAGCAACCTCTCTTGCAAATACCCCTCGAAGATGACTTTGTATTATGATAGCTGCTCTTCGCAAACGTAAAAATACAATTCTCAACTTCCACCCTCTATAAGCATGTTGAATTTTCAAAGCTGCATTTCTTATATGTTTATATTTTTTTAATTGAACGCAGCACCTCCAATTTTTCTGAAGTAAAATGGCATTTGCTGACACAATTTGTTTTCTAGTATCTTCCAAAGGTTCATATGCCTTTGAACGTAGAAATACTTTTGTTTTACCTATCTGCCATTCACCTGATGGTACATTCAGTTCCTTAAAAATTTCAGCTATTTGATTTTTCGAATATTCAGTTTGCTTATATTTTACTAAGCACTTGTACTTGCAAATAAAATCGTTAAATGGTAAATGAATTGGAAATCCTTCTCGACGTATTCGTATTATGTCTAACATTCCCAAATATTTTAACTGATCTAATACTAAAGATTCATTGTATGTATCTGGAAGTTTTTCTGAATTTGGCTTTATACATCGAACATACCACGGTTTTGTAATTTGTATAACATCTATCAAAGCCTGCAATTGTTGGCGAAAATTATCACTTACAGTAAATTTCGTTTTAGAAGTTCCTCTTTGCATAGTTGTTGTACCCTGTGAATGTAAACATTGCAGATCCTGATATAATGAGAGGTCACAAACAAATGAATTTTCACTTCGGCTCATATAATCAAACAATACATCTTGTTGAACATCACGGTTCTTATCCACAAATCCGTCAACACTGTAAAGTACACTACCAGCGTAGTGTTTTATTCCAAATTCAGATTCCCAATGTCGGCGATCAATCCCTTTCACATAATATGGATTGTATTCAAACTCAGCATGCAAATTATTTAAGTAGGCTAAATCTGAGCCTTTTGGCATATGGCATTGCTCAGTAAGTAATTTAAAAATGCATCTTGGAGGTTTCTCAATCAGTTCTAAACACAAAGAGTTATCGGTAAATTCAATATGTGAATACATTATTTCTTCCTGTTTATAAATATCTTGTTCCAATGCAAATACATAATGATTAAAAAACTTATGTAATTTTTCATTTGTGTAGTTAATACAAAGTTGCTCAAAAGAATTTTTTAAAAAGTTTTCAAATCCAAAAATGTCTAAAACACCAAGAAATTTGTTTGCATCTTTTCCTGGATTTGTGCAGCTATTAATTTTAGATAAAAGCCAAGCAAAAGTTCTAGAATATAATGCTTTCGCCATAGCATGCCGATTTTCACGAGCCTCTTGAAGTTTCAATGGTATTTCTGTTATATTACCTCGAACATTGATTTGTCGAAACAATAAAACTTTAGTTAAATCGTCAAGTTTAAGTCCTAATAATTCTGCTATTATTGAGCATATAAAAAAGTCATGTTCGCATAGGTCGCACCGCTCTCCATCTATATCAGAAAATTCTATGTTTCCTAACCATAAGATAGCACTTAATACTTTTAGAACCCCATCAATGTATATTTGAGGTATTTGTAGAACTGCAAATGCCATTGTTAGCGCTTCAAATTTTTTATTTTCTTGTTCGATATCTATCAAAACGTTTCCAGACGTATTTAAATATCTATAAAAATCTGGCGTCTTCAGATGATACACTTTAGACATATCTTTACATGTTTGTCCATGCGCGACCAATTGGTATAATACGTGGTAATTTCTTTCTCCTAAGCTTTGAAATGTTATCCGCGATTGTTCCAAAAGATAATCCTGAATTATACAACCCTTGATACAGTGTTTTGAATCAAAACAAACTTGCATAAATTTTCCGAAACGAGAGCTGTTGTCGTTCCGAATTGTTTTAGCATTTCCTATAAAAAAAATAAAATGGCAATATTAGAAAAATAAATAAATCAGTGAATTATTATTTTGTTTTAAACAGTTTGAATTTAATAATAAAAAAAACGATTTAAATAATATCTCTTCGATCTTATTTGATAATAGCATTACAAATACAAATTTTGTAACAATTCAAATAATTTACATATTTTTTTCAAAATACACTAAAGAATTGCATTTACAAACTTAATGTAATCAATATTAAAAACATAAATGAGAAAAATGTATATTAATATATATATATATGGAATATATGTATTCTATAATAATAAAAATGTATTTTAGAATCTAGCTCTACGAGACATATTAAAATTCTTACAAAATGAGAATTTTTTTGTTGTATTTCTAAAATTTCAATATTTTGCTCAAATAAAAAAATATTAAATTCGGTAACTCTAACCAAATAAATTTGCAATAATTTATATGAATTGACGTCGTTTATTTTAAATATATAAATACTAGCTTTGACCCGCGGTTTTACTTGCATTCCTACTAAATTATGACATGCTATTTTGTATGTAACCTTTTTATTTATTCACTTGCCTAATTCTGCCCACTTTATGTTTAAATTTTTTCAATAAAGCACTCATATTAGCGATAATTGCCTAATCCCGCCACCTTTGAGTAAAGAAGTACGTTTTCATTAACGTAAATTTTATCATTATTGCATCCATTTTATAGAAGACTAGCTGACCAGGCGCTAAAAATTGATTTTTGGATTGAAATCATTTCGAGTATTTACAATTCCACACGATCCGTTCTTGAGTGATGCGTGTTCATAGGTATGCAACTTTGTTTTATATATATAGATGCCGAATAGATATTTTATGACTTCATCTTAAGTCCCAGTGCTGTAGGACAAATAGTTTCAAAGAGCAAACAAAATTAGGGTTGTTTAGGAGCTACCCCGCCCCCTTTGTGGATCCCGCTAATTTTCAAACAGTTATGCCGAATTGATATCATAGGACTTTATCTTAAATCCCAGTGCTGTAGGTCAAAAAGTTTCAGAGATGGAGAGTAAACAAAATTAGGGTTGCATGGGAGGTACCCCGCCCCTTTCTTTGATCCCCGCCATTTTTCGTAGTCATACGGCATTGGTTATATAAGACTTCATACCAAATTTCAATATTGTAGTGTAACAATTTTTCGAGATATTGTGCTTTAAAGGGAAAAATTTGCCCATTTTTTGAATATACCAATTTTTAATACCCCCTATGTTCACCCTTGGCCGCAAACTAACAACAACAAAAAATAATTCAAATCGATCGCTCAACTCAACAAGAAAAGTGAGCTAGTTCAACCTGTGAGCTAGCTCAACCTGTGAGCAGGCTCAACCTGTGAGCTAGCTCAACCTAGCTCACATGTGAGCTAACTCAATATACTTCTTGAGCTGAGCGTTTGAGCGAGTCGTTTGTGAGCTAGTTTACAACCCTGGTTAGGGGTAGGTATCTTCCAACCAAAACGTCGCAGCCATTCATTTCTTCTATATTAAAAAGAATGGTTCGCGAATTAAAAAGCCGTAAAAACTATTGCGACTAATTATAATTAGATGTTGGGCTATTAATCACCGTTTAATCTAGAGGGTTTAATTTAATTGTATATTCAGACTTAAAGTAATAAACAAACCATGTGTTTAAAATAAAAAGCCGTAAAAACTATTGCGAATAAACAGATCTCGAAGGTTTTGTTCGACGCTGTTAGACGAAATAAATTTTTTCAACGCTAACCAATGGGTTACGGGTTTTTTTCAGCGGGCTGTATTTTTTTACAATATTTAAGTTCCACTATTTTAAAAATTAGAATTAGGGAACATTTTTATTTGATTTTTGTTATGAAATTTCTTTAACTGACATTTCAAAAAGAGATTTCGAGAGGTGAGTTTAATGAAATACTCATTGAGAGGTGAGTTAGTTAGGCTAAATTTGTTGTTGGAGGGTTTTGAAAGGTATTTTGTCGGTATATTGCTAAAATTGCTAAAAATGTTTAAAATTCAGTTAAGTTAAAGGATACTTTAAATAATTGTATATACATTATATACATTATATTGCTCTCAAATTAAAAATTGTATATTAACTATATTAATATATTTATTAATTTAGTTTAATTTGTTTAATTTTATTATTAAGTAAAAAAGCAATGAAAACAATTCATACAATATTTAACAAACGGAAATACCGTACAAAGCTTTATTGGAATGGAGTGTTTTCGTTTGCCTCGTAGTGTAAGAATGAATTGAAATTAAACAAAACATACGATTTTATATGCCTTTTTCCACAAATATTAAAAGTAATAACAACATACTGGAAATAAATTATTTAACGCAACATTAATAGCAATAATAAAAACTTGTTTCAATATGTCAAAAATCATAAAAAATTTTAAAAATTTTGTATTTTTTATTGACATATTTATTAAAATTAACATTACATTATTATTAAAATTAACATTACATTTTGTGAAAAAAAAATTTTCTTAAAGTGTAGTCCTCTTCATAGTCTGCATGGCTGACTGAAAATTTTTGTCTTGTCACCAATACAAACAAATGAAGAAGAAGACGAGTATCGCCTCCTATTCTCCTTGCTTGCTTTAAATAAATTTTATTTTAAAATCACCAGTGACGCGAAAATCGATGTGACAGTCTAGTAATTGGTCTAATCATTACTAATTACTAATATTATAAAGGGAGGTGTATTTCTTTATTTATTTTCGTTTGTATCGTTATCACGCCTAAACGGCTGAACCGATTTACTTCAAATTTGGAACATATATCGAGATGGGTCTAGAAGGAATGATATGCTATATGAAATCTACCACGCCCACATATTACGCCCACAAGTAGTAAAATTAAGTCAACAAATTCGATTATTTCGCTAATATTATTCCAAAAAATCTCAAATTTGGAATTTGAGTTGGTATGGTCACTGTCGACAACTCCACCTATAGTGGGCGTGGTTGGATCAATTTAACGCCCTCTGCCGTGACTCCGGATCGCGATGGGTTACAATGATAAAACTTGGTATGTAGGTGTATGGTGACGAAATATACCACCTCACAAAAAGTGGGCGTTGTTAGATCAATTTAACGCCCACCGCAATATTTGAGGAACTTTGTTATCTATGATAAAATTTGATATAGAGGTGTATGATGATGAAATCTACCATCTCAAAAAAAGTGGGCGTGGTTAGATAAATTTAACGCCCACCGCTATATCTCAGGAACGCGATGCTCAACGAAGATAAATGTTTGTATAAAGGTGTATGGTGATTAAATCTACCATCTTACAAAAAGTGGGCGTGGTCGGGTCAATTGAATGCTCACCGTTGTAGCTCAGAAACGTGATACTGTTCGCTGATTAACTTTAGTGTGAAGGTGTTTGGGAACTATATCTACTATCTCACCAAAACTGCTGTCTATTTAACACTCACCACATACAAATGCGAATACCGGGGAGATTAACTGCAATAGTTGCGAAACTCAGTTTAGAGATACATGGTGACAATATTTACAAACACACAAAGGGGAGTAACGGGAAGCTCTACATACAAATTTGGTATAAAATTACCAAATTAACCAAATATTCATACAAATATAATTCCAAAAATGGTGGGCGAGGCTGGAAAGTTTATTAATCTTAAATAACAAATAAACTAAGACCTGATTTTATTAAAAAGGAACCCGGGCACCGCCGGGTAATTTAAGCTAGCTATAAATATAAGTACTTTCTTAAATAAAAATCAGTTGAACATCAAACTCACTCGTCTACGTTTCTCATTTCTCAAGCAATATCATCAGCAAATGTTGTTATGAGAGTTATATCGTTTTTGGGCACATCTGCAGCATAGATAATATACAGCAGGAGCACAGGAACACTACCTTGTGGGACTTTGGCCAGTTTTTCGAATTCCCGAGATAAAGCATTTATGTTTCAACATGAATTATCGATTTGTAAGGAAACTTTCGAGTAGGCAGTGCATATTGCATATTAGCGGTGAGAATATGTTGTAATTTTAAAATTAATCCTTCTTAATCATAAGCCAGACTTAATCAATGGCCTGTGTAATATTACCATATATTGATATACCATATTATGGTACATTATATATAGGACAAAAAAAAATTTGCCACGCCCACCTATTACGCCCACAATTTGTAAAACTAAGTTAAAATATTCGATTATTTCGCTAATATTGCTCCAATCTGAAATTTGGTATCTAAGTTTGTATAGGCACTGTCGATAACTTCCCAAAAAATGGGCGTGGTTGGATCAATTTAACGCACACTTTCAAAAAAAAGGGTTGATCATTTTTATGCCTACCGCCATTTGCTTAATGTACTAAATAGAATAGAATAGGAATGCACCGGGAAGAATAACAGGATATACAAAATTGTACACGCCCACTTATTACGCCCTCAATTTATTTAATTAAGTAAAAATATACGATGACATTGTTAATATTGCTCCTAAAAATTTGGGATTTTGTTTCTGAGTTTGTATGCCGATAATTTCACAGCCATAACTCAGAATCGTTACAACGGTGAATACCGAGAAGTTCCGCTAACTAACGGGAGTACCGGGAAGTTCTGCTACCATTTTTTTTTAAGTGGCATTGCAACGCATGCCGGGCATTCGCTAGTATACAATATATAGATTCAAAACAAAAAAAAATTCTGAGAGGCCCCAGTAAACAAAAAGTATATCGGGATGTATCGCTTGCATTATAAAAGCTATCGGCTGCGACTAGTGTGTCTTTATGGCGATATGTTTAAGACTATAGAAATATAGAAGTTTTTCTTTTTGGATCACGCCCCTTTTTGGTTAGTAGTTTTGTGTTCCTACCGAATGTGAACAGGTTATTTACACTAACTAGTTTTAATAATTTGTTTTCTGCATAGAAAGAGGTAGTTTGTATGGGAGGTGGGCGTGGTTCATATCTTATCACTGTCATTTTTTGTGAACAGTTTTGTGTTACTACAAAAGTGAATTTGAACTGAATATCTCCATTGGAATTTTTTACATTATTTGTTTTGTTCACATAGAAAGGGGTGGTTTGTATGGGAGGGGTAGTAGTTTTGGCCCGATCCTGTCAATCTTATAACCTGGCCTCGGCATTTAGAATAGGAGCTCACATACCAAATTTCAGCTCGATAGCTCTTTAACTACGGATGTAATCGATGGGACAGACAAACGGACGGACATCGTTACATCGACTCAGAATCCGACGCTGATCATTTATATATATATTTTGTCATACCTACCACACCCCCTGGATGAACAAACTCAATATACTCTTCGGTACGTGCACTTGCGTGGCGATGTACACATTAAATCTTCTTTAACCACACTGCGCAAACCAAAGAGGATAAAATGCAATAAATTCGACCAATGTGTAGAACCAGATGATGCCTTAATATATTCCTTAAGCTGTCGGTGAAATCGTTCTATCATACCATTTGATTTTGGATGATAAGGCGATGTATGTATTTTATATGTACCGAGAATTTTAGTAAGCTTACTAAAAAGAGTTGAAGTAAACTGTTTTCCTTGATCAACAGTGATTTTATTTGGTACACTAAATCGTGGAAAATAATTTTTAATAAAAGTTTTAGCAACTGTATGAGCCGTGATATCGCGAAGTGGATAAGCTTCTGGTCAACGTGAATGTCTATCTATAATTGTCAATATATATCGATATCCGTTAGATGTTGGTAATGGACCTACCAAATCCATATGAATATGATCAAACCTGCCCGCCAGAATTTCTATTTTGTTTTCTGGTGATTTAGTGTATCTACTGATTTTCGCTTTTTGACAACTAAGGCAACATGAGGCCAATTGATTAATATATTTTCTCATGTTAGGCCAAAATTATTTCGAAATGATTAACCCTTGGTGCTTGTATACTGGGGTGAGACATGGAATGGAGTTTGTCGAATATTATTTTTCTCATTGAATCTGATACATAAGGTCTAGGTGATGTTCCAGATATATCACACCAAATTTTAAAGTTGGAATAGGAATTTCTTTTTCGATTATATTATGAATTTTGAAATGAAATAAGTAAACTCAAAGTCTCATCAGCTTGTTGTTGAAAATGTAGCGTGTGCAATTTTATATCCTAAACTAATATTTCACCAATTTCGGGAATACGTGAAAATGTATCAGCAAGGACATTGTCCTTTCCGGAGATATGCCTTATATCATTAGTGAACTCCGCAATATATTCCATATGCCGCGTTTGTCTAGGACATCTTTCAGTTTTTTAATTAAGAACATAAGTTAACGGTTTGTGATCCATGAAAACCGTAAAATATTGTCCTTCAAGAAAATGTCGAAAATGTTCAATAGCACTATAAATACCAAGACGGTCAAAAGCGGAATATTTAGCATCAGTCATACCATGTTTTTTTCGAAAAATATGCTAAAGGTTCCAAAATATTATCTGTCCGTTGTTACAAAATAGCTCCAATAGCAACACTTGATGCATCAACAGAAATTGATAATTCTGCTTTGTTAAAATGAGTTATGAGTGTCTTCTTTGAAAATAATAGCTTTACATTTTCAAATGCAAAAATGGCGTCTGTAGTTCATGTAAGTTGTTTATTTTTATTTTTGTTCGCTTGAGTTAATATATTATGTATTGGACTAAGCTCTTTTGCAAACATAAGAATGTACCGGTGATAGTAGTTTACAAACCCTAAATTTTTCTGAAGACTACTTACTGATGTTGGTCTTTTAAAATTAATAATGATCTCGACTCTTTTTGTTTAGACGGTTCAATCCCATTACTTAAAACTTAACTCCAAAAATACATTTCAAATATTAAAACCGTAACTTTCAAAACATGAGACAATTATTTTTTAATGTTCTAAATGCTCTGAATCATCATCACTCTCAACTAAAAGATCATCTATGTACGCAAACACAAAATTTTAACCCGATTATAAAACGTTGAAATGTTTGAGCACTATTCCGTCAACCGAAAAGCATACGAACTGAAAAAGATCGAAAGGCGTTATTTCTGTTTTATGTATGTCTTTCTCGGCCATTGGAAAATTTGTTTACCTTCCTACAGATTGGTTATATCTTGGGTTCTCAATATGCTGGAAAACAGGGTAATAATTTGTGAATTAGGGGCAGAGAGTTTAACTATCAAGTCAACTAAAAGCTGCCCCCAAGGAGGCGTCTTATCGCCACTCCTCTGGCTAATGGTCATTGACGAGCTTAAAAAAATCTAGATTACCAAGGGTTCGAAGTTCAGGGCTTTGCTGCTGATTTGGTTATCATGGTTAGAGGCAAGTTAGCTCTAGCTCTTGACATTACGCAGAAATGGTGTCAAGTGAAAATACTTTCGATTAACTCTACTAAAACTAAAGTGGTACCCTTCACCAGAAGAAGGAAACTAAATCTAGGAACCTTAAGGTTAAGGCAACAGAACTCAAACTTTTCGAGGAAATTAAAAATCACGGAGTAATCCTAGACAAAACTCTGACCTGGAAAAACCACTTACAATACATAACAATTATAGCCTTAAGAGCAAGCTTTGCTTGCCAAAGGCTATATGGTAAAAAATGGGGACTACGACCAAAACTGATCTTACAAAACAGTAATATTACCAATGGTTACCTATGCATCTTTAGTATGATGGCCAAATGTAGATCAGACTCAGGCTCAGTTGACTCTTAACAAGATTCATCGAATAGTTTGTTTGAGTTTTACGGGAGCAATGAGAATGTGCTCCACAACAGCCTTGGGGATAATCACTGGACTTACTCCTCTGCATATCACAGTGAAGAGGACGGCAGCCAGCTCGGCCATAAGGCTACCTAATGTAGCTCATCTTACGGGAGGCAAACAAAAGGGTCACGCAAACAAAGATTCTGGACATCTTCCTGAATTTTCCGTGCCTTGTGGTCTCCGATAGGATGAACAGAAAAGTTTCGTTTTTCAGGCACTTTGAAGTGGTTATTAGTGACAGCTCAGCGTGGAGAAACAACGAAATAATTCTCAACAGGGCTCACAGGCATGGTATAATGATAGGTCGAAATTGGGAGATGGCAGTGCTGGAGCGGGAATTCTAGGGCAACATTTTCGTAAAGTAGTTGCGACGGAAAAAATAGCTTCCATTTTTCAGGCGGAGGTCTACGCCTTAGAACTAAGTGTCAGAGAATGTCAACGTAGGGGCACCAGCGGTACCAAAATACGCATTCTCTCAGACAGCCAAGCAGCTCTTAACACTTAAAAACTTCTCATTCCAATCAAAACTGGTATTGGATTGTCTTAAACTTCTCAACACCCTAGCAGCAAGGAACTCGGTTACTCTGTTATGGGTGCCGGGACATGAAGGCAATGAAATAGCGGACCCTCTCGCAAAGAAAGGTGCAGAAACTCCGTTCATAGTTCCGGAACCCTTCTGTGGGGTGAACAGTAGTTTTATAAATAACTTATGGAAAAATAAAGTTTACTTGAGCATTGGAGAGCATAAACAGGCATGCGGTAGTCAAGAAGACTCATTGACCCAGCACATATCAACAAATAACTTATCAAGAAGCTATTCTCAACCTTAGCAGAAAAGATATAAAACTCTAAAGTGAATTCTTGACAGGATACTGTAAACTTAATTACCATCTGAATAAAATAGGTTTGGTAGAAAATGATTCATGCCAACTCTGCCAAGAGGAGCAGGAAACGGCTGAACATGTTCTTTGCACTAGTCCAGCGGTGGCAAGACGCAGATTTGGCAATGGGATTCTAGTTCCTAGTGACATAGTAAAAATTAAGTTTAACTTTTCCATCCAGAGGGCATTGTATAAACATTTTTGCTTTGCATATTATTGGCCCTATAAGACCAAGTGGTTCATAAAAACGCGCTACAAACGAAAGTAGTGTGTGCTTTATAAATTTATTCAGAAGCCTTTCAGAAGCAAATGAGAAAAACAAAATTTTATCTATTTCAATATTCCACAAAAGCCTAAGTGCTTTAGTTAAGTTGCTTTCATCATCGAATTTTAAAAATGTTTCTTTACTTTAGACGGTACTTGACAGAGAATATCAGTATGGCTTGAGTACCATTTGCGTATTTACTGTTTGCTAATAATTTAGACGTTTGAAGCACTATGTCGATTGAACCTTCGACAGTATCGGCACAAGTTATCATATCGTCTACGTAAAAGTCACGCAAGACTATTTGCGATCCGAGAGGATAAGATTTGGATTCGTCTAGCGGTAGCTGCTGCATAGCTCGAATTGTAAAAAAAAGATACGGGCTTCGTTCCATAAGTAACCGTCTCTAATTTATAAACTTGAATTGTAGAATGTGGATCATTCCTCAAAGTATACATTGTAATACATATCTAGAGAGGAGACGCGCACACACCGATGAATTTTACAAATGTCACCAGTTAACGCAATTGGGTGAGAGCGAAAACGAATAAGAGTTTCAACTAGACTAGCTTTGGCTGAATAGTCGGACCTGCCATCAAAATTTCGTTTAAAAAATAATCAGATAATGTTACTGCTGAGCCGTCGAACACGACACGAAGTTTTTTTTGTTGTTCTGTCGCTCTTGATGACACAGTGAGAAAGGTATAACATTTTTGCGTTTGATGGCGGTTCTTTCAAAAGAGACATGTGTCGAAGCTCAGCATATTATTTTGTGAATGTAGCTGATGTTCAAATGCCAGAAAACATTTATGTGCCATATGAATAGCCAAGCAATTTAAAGCTATGCTTCATCGAGAGACGAACCAAAAACTCTCCTGTGGACAAACGAAGAAGTGCCTACACTATTCTTTACTAAAACACATTAATTTTCGTGAGCGTAAGAGTTTTCAGAGAAAGTCACGGATAGAAGTGACGTTAAGTGCTCAGTAAGTGCAGCGGGCGAAGTTAGCACAGATGAAGCCGAATTTTTAGTTGACGAAGATATAACAGGCGGCTGCTGGGCCGAATCGAAATGTAAAAGAGTATGATGCAAAGATATGCAGCGACGGCAGTGCGATGATTTACATTGCTGGCATTGTGACTATGCTTAAGGCAATTTAAACATAAGCCAACTTGTTTTTATTACTTCCAATGTGAATATGGTGAAAGATTACCAAATGACGAACATGTGTAAATAAAATGATCAATATTTTTGCAAGAAACGCGTAGTCATAGGTTTCGACACAACAAATGATTTTTTGTGATACATTGGTTTGCTCACCTATGTGTTAGGTATTTTGTTTATCGTAGCTTAAACGAAATATATAGACATAAAATCTTCTCGCGCAGTACTATCATCAGGATTCACTTCTTCCAAACGAGATTGTACAGCTTCAAAATTGTCTCGGGTGGTATCTAGCAGTTCAATACACAGCGACAGCTCCACTTTACCTATGCACTAAAGTGTGGAACTCTCGATTTTTCGTTGCATTGAGGTTAGTTGTCGAAATATTGCTGCACATTTTGTTTAGCTTAGACGGTGAGAAACCACCCAATCTGGCATCAAAATTAAAGTAAGATAAAATAATTCATGTAAAGTATATGTGTATGCTATGTCTTTACTGTTAATGCCTTTGAGTAAATACATAAGTAAGTAAATGTGTAAGTACATAAGTGAGCAAATGAGTAAGCTAATGCATAGCGGCATCTTAAACAAATTGGTTTTAGAAAATAGGCACAAATCCGAATATGAAAATATACATAACTGCTTCTCTCAAGAAAAATGTTACTTCAACAAGGGAACGTTCTTCTCAGATCAGCTGTAGTAAAACTTGTAGCAAATAATAGCTATCGAATGCAGTGCGATTTTTGACTCAGGGTGTAAAGTCAATTTAATAACTGAAAAGTTGGAAAAATAATTGGGATTATCATTAAAGCCTGCTGCAATTACAACAGAAGACGATAACTAAAATCAAAACATTGAACGATTTTGGCATTTAGAAAAGATGCCCACAGCACACTAGGTATTGTCAACCGCAGAGAATAAAAATTTGCACTTAACACAATTCGAAACATCGAAAATAGATTTTTGGTGAAATTGCTATTTACTGAGCAATCATCAGCATTCGGAGAATCAAGTTGTATAAATTTATAAACATCATCAATAAATTTTTGGTGTTGTTTCGTTAGAGCATTGCGTGCTAAGCGTTAGCCGCAGGTTTATTTAGGATACATATCCTTAAAGATTTGTCTAGTCGTTTTATGGTCAGCATATTTGTTTGGGTATGATTGTTTAGTTCGCTTGTCTATCGCTTAATAAAAAAATAATTAGGTTATAAAGGGTTATTCAAACGGGCCGCTACAAAAGTAGACCGATAGGGACAGCAAACGAGAAGCCCTTTACATACATATTTATATATATACATACATACATACATACATACATACATACATACATACAGTAATAACCCTGCAGGGAAACGCGTACCAGTATCAAAATGTTCTAGTTCTGCACCAGTCCTGTTCTAGTGAAAATTGAACTAGTCGTAAAAGTACTAGAGATATACTAGTAAAAGAGGAACCAAATTGGGCTACTATTTAATAAAATACTTTTTGAATGATTTTACCAAAAGAAATTTTGACAAGCGAACTCAGCTCCTAGTTCGCTTGTCAAAATTCGCGTCACAGCGACTTATTCGTTTTTTTTTAGTTTTTAGTGACTTTAGTGTAACTAAGAAAAAATTTGTATGTCTTTGAATTGAATTTAATAAATAATTTTGAAAAATTCAATATTTTTTCTAAAATACACTAAAGTCACTTATAGAAAAAAAAACGAGCAAGTGGCTGTAACTAAATCGGCTCCTAGTTTGCTTGTTTATAAGTTAATTCCGGCGTAAATGTTTTGATAATTCTTGTATTTCCATATGATTTTTTAGTGATGTGGGATTATCGATAAAATATAATTTATCGAAAAACAGAAAATGTTAACTTGTAAACAGTGAAAGTTTTGTGATTGTTGTGAAATATATTTAAAATATAAAAATTAATAGCAAGGAGGCTAAATAAACAAGAAACGGAACTTTATATAGCAAATATAACGAGTGAACTTGTCAGCAAAATAAATTAGGAAGTGGTTCGTCAATTTTCGCCAGAGAAAAAGTGCTAGAAGAAAATAATGGACCGCCTTGTGCGGCTGCATCAAATTCATCTTCTCCAAAAAGTTAATTTAGAGAATCTCGCAAATCTTTTTAGGAAATACAAGTTAACACGCTCGGCTGAGACCTATATGCGTGGTGCAATATGATATGCACACGCGTCTGGCCCAGTTGGTGGTCATCGCCACCGCAGTTTCACTAAGCCAACATTGACATGCTGCAGCAAATCGTCACCATGGGATCGCTGAGGCAGCAGTTAGGAATATTATAATATAATAAATTAAGGTTACATTCTAAGTTAGTTTAAGTTATTCTGCCACTTCAATTTTGGCGTTACTTGAATGCAGTTCAATAAAATGTAATTTATTGCATATCCAACTTAATTAACTTGTTTCATTTACAGGAAAAGGGCCAAGTGGCTGGCCCCAACTCTAATTTTGTTGATCCTCCCATTGGGAGTGATCTTAACTTGCATGTTACTTGCTTTGAACACGGGAAAAACAAACACTTTTGGGTAGATACATAATATTGGTCTGTTTATTTTTTTAATGAATATAATTTGCATTAACGACCGAAAGATTTGCAGATTTAACAAAAAAAATGTTACTTACACAAAAATATAACTCTTCTAATGTTATTTTCGAAGAAGTATCTAGCACATAAGTATGTATTTATTCGTATATTTTTATATGATATCACGTTCAAACGGAATAAAAATTTTTTTTGATTGATGTACGAATTTAAAATGTTTATGTTTAAATAATGATATATATTTTAATAAAACTATTTTAAATCATTTTACAGTAATTACACTAGCCGACAAATTTCAAAAAAAGTTCTGATCTGAACAATTTGATATACAATTCCTATGTAAAATGGGGCGCTAATTTCGAAAATCACAACCAAAAAAAATTCTGTCACACCGTTTAGGAGATATCGCCCATTTAATGTTTTTGTTGAATTTCGAAAAGGTGGTGTCACGTAACTGCACATTGAACACGTTTGCGTTGGTCGATTTCAATGAGTGATACATTAAATCAAAGGTAATAAAATTATCTATCATCAATGGTAATAACATTTTTTTGTCAGACCCACATCTTCGACGTTATTAACTAAATTAAACACAATTTGCAATTTTTTTAAAAATTTTTCGAAAAAAAATGGAATTATATTATTAATAAAATGGCGAAAATGCAAAAATCTTACAGGTTTTATATTTTCCTGTCAGAACACGTTTAATTGCGATTAAAACGACGTATTATATAAAAAAATCGGTCAATAGACTAAAATGCAAAAATTATAAGACTAATTTTACATTTTTTTCCATAAGGTATAAAAAATGCAAATGAACAGATTTAACATTTTGACAAATTCTGAAGTGTTAAGGACTACTAAAGTTTTTATTATATATATGATTGTGATTTTCGAAATTAGCGCCCCATTTTACATAGGAAATGAGTATTGGTTTACCCAGATCATTTTGGCTGTCGGGTAGTGTTATTGTTTAATTTATTAACCAGGGAGTTTTTGCGAATTTTAAACTGAAGTTACAAACTAATGATTTTTGTACCAATTTTGAACTAGAGACTTTATTTCTAGTTACAAACTAGTTCTATTTGTGCCAATTTTGAACTAGTTACTTTTAGTTTACTAACGTTCTAGTTCGAATCTAGTTAAATTTTCTCTAGTTCATAACTAGAGAAAAAGGGATGCAGAGCGGGCTAATTGCCACCGCGTAGGACATCGCAATGTTAAATTCGCCAGTTGTTTCCATGGGAAAGAGATACAACGCGTACCAGTGGTGGTGAAAAAGGAACTAGTGTTTCGCTAGTTCAGAACTAGTATTTTCCCCTGCAGGGAAGGGTAGGTATTTTCTTTTAGAGTTTATAAATAAAGCAACTTCGGTAAAACGAAGCCAGTGTCGTTTTTATAGTAAAACCAGAGTATTTAATTTATTGTAACCTTACAGAGTGTTCTTTAGTGTTTAATTGCAGGTACAGTTCTAAGTTGCAGTTTTGGATCATCTGATGAATCTGGAGGATTTATTTACAAGTCAAATTGCAATCAACTTTATTTATTGAAGGTACGTTATGCTATGATCATCAACTTGAAGAATCAGTATGAGTCATTGGGCAACATAACAAGGATTGATTCAAACAAGGTAACATCGCCATGATACTTCATTCCACATCATTGTGTCGAAAGAAACCAGCTAAACAAAAGTGAGGGTTTTTTTTCGATGCTTCTACAAAAAACTTCACTGATCTAACTCTCAATCAAGCTCAGCACCGGATCTGGCTATAATATGCTTATAACAGTTAAAAAAGACGATTTCTTAACTGGAACCGACAGGTTAACCACAGAAGTTGAAAAGCAGTATCAATTAACACAAATTCTACTTGGGGTATGAATTCGGTTTCGCAAATGGTGCGCCAATCAAACTAAATTGATTTTATCATTTCCAATGGAAGGCCTGGAGGTCAATTTTGACTTCAACAGTGACATCAACAACGCTGACAAGACTCTAGGACAATGGTTGCCAAAACCATTCAATTTTGCATAAAAGTATAACTCACTGCACCCACTCAATTAACGAAGCAAATGATAGTATCTAACATTGCAAAAAAATGTCGACGCGTTAGGAATCCTGGTACCTGTGGTAGTAAAAGCAAAAATAATCATAGAAGAGCTATGGGAAATTATCTAAGAACTAAGATCTTCCAAAGAGCTATCAAAAAAAAGTGGCACTCCTCAAAGCACGGCTGAGGAATTCTGAATCAGCATTTTGGTGAAAGCCCCGAAATGCTTTTATAATAAGCAATAAAATTAAATTGTTTAAATATTCATACAAAATAATAAATTTAATTAATTTTCATTCAAACACCAACAGAAGAAGTTTACTCGAATTTCTTTGTTTTGTGTACGGCTCATGTGCCGATACATCGAAAAAAATACAAATACTATTATCAAAAAGTCAGATTTGCAGCTCGTATAAAGTTGTATAAGCTTGGAATAAAAGATTTCAGCAAAACTAAAAAAGTTAGTTGATTGGCGTCAATGGTTACAATGGCTGATCTAAACAAAAAAGAGAGATAACACATAGGCCTTTAATGGTCCTTAGTGTTACCAGGATGGTATAGTAGTTTTAAAGTTCAAAAGTGATTAGAGGTACACAATTTAGCGAGTTTGAGCAAGTTTCGGTGGGGACCAATCTGGTACTTTGTACATTTTCGTGAATAGCACTAAGTCCGTTTTGTCTGGTTTTACCTCCAGAACCATACTCTTTGCCCAATCATACATTTCTTTCAGTGAAACCTCGTGTACATCACTCATGGGGTTTAAGTATTTGCCTGAGATAATGACTGAAAAATCATCTGGGTAAGCAGCCCACTACTTCTCAGTTTGATAAGAATACCGTTAACTACCAAGTTCCATAGTAGCGGGGAACAAATCTCCTTCCTGTGGGGTCCTCCTGTTTGCTTTCCCTGAGATAGTGGTTGTGTTCCACTCAGCTGTAACTATTCGACAATTCAGTAGATTGCCAATAAAGTTTTGTAAGGCTGTTTTAACTCCGACTGAAAAGAGACCGTCCAGCATTGCCTTAGTATAAACATTTTTGAACGCCAATGAAATATCAAAAAAAAAAACCCATCGCGTATTCTCCGTAATAAAGACACTTTTTTTAACTGTTGGACTACACGATGAAGAGCTGTCCCAGTAGATTACCCTTGGTGTATGCATGTTGGTTGTCTGAAATTAGATTCGGTGTAATGCCTTCCTTGGTAACAGAATCAAGCATTCTTTCGAGTGTTTTAAGTATGAATTAAGTTTAACTAATAAGCCGCTAGACTTTGGGATACAAGTGACCACTTTTGCCTGATCTCGGTATAAATACGACACTTGCACATCTCCATCTGTTTGGAATATAGTTGAACTTTAAACATTTGAAAATATCAATAAATTGAACTTTAAACATTTGAAAATATCATTAAGCCTCGATGTCGGAATGAAACTACCCATTTGTAATACAGCAGGGAATATTTCATCTGGAGATTTGTAGGGATCAAAAGATATTAAATCACACTCTCATTTGGTTGCTGCAATAAAGTCTTCCCAATCATAGGAAAATGTGAATCCAACATTTCGTAGCTATTTTTGGAGTAGTCGGAGCTTTAGCAAATATTTACCGTAGTCTAGATGTTTCGGAGGTCTTATGTATTTTACCACAGTAATCCTTTCAGGAATTTCTTTTGGCTATTTGAATATTTCTTCTAGAGTGAGAGTAGGGCATTGTACTCCTTCCAATATTACTCACACTCGGCGAGTTTAGCTAACTTTAAGAACTTCTTAACTTCCATCCTCTGTCTTCCAATTTCCTTGTTTCACAATATAGGCTTGGATTTTTCTATTAGTCTTGTAGGCGGACAGGATTTGTGATAAACTAGAAGTACTTTTGAGGTCAGAAGGACCTTTGCAGCTTCAACTTCCTTTTTTGAGGAGATTCGAGATAGTTTGGCCAGGCAATTAGTTAAGAGATTTTTGTAAAGGTCTCAGTTTGTATTCTTAAGATTCCTTAAAACTCTCTTGGAATGTGGTATATTTCAATGAACTGTGAAACCAACGTATCAAAAATCCGAGAAGAAAGGTTGTTCGAGCACTTTCCATTCTAAGACATTTAAATAATTTCCCTGAGCGTAATGTCTAAAACTTCTTCTGACGTGGGTCCTATGACGTTGGGATATTACCCCTATTTTATAACATAATGTAAGTATAGCTACATTATGTTGTAAAATATAAATAAAAAGGGACTCACCTCGTTCGTTAATGTTCTTACTTCCCCATTGAGGGTGGTGCGAATTCGCGTCCGTTCTTATCAAAAGTTTCTTCTTCCGTATACTTCCTCCAAAAATTGTAGTTGTTCATTCGGCGCCTAAAGTTCGTGGGCTATGGCGAACCGCTACCACCGTTAGGTCGTCAGAGCTGAAAATAGATCAACTATTCTTAACAAGGATAGTTGATCTCGTGTTCCTTACCATTGTTACAAAAAATATATTGAAATTTTGTAACTCCAACCAGGACACCTTATTTCCAGAGGACAACCAGGGTTCCTGGATTAGGCCCACATCGTAGTTGCCTTCCTCTAGCGTGAGGAGGAGCTCGACTGTAACCACCTCACTGTAGTGGAGGTTTATTTGGAGGATTCTCAGTGACATCGGGATTCTTCTGCTGGATAGGTGCAGCTGTAGGCACTCCATTCGTTGAAACCCCCACACCCAGTTGCAGCGCCACCGTTACTTCGGTCACGGATTCTAGTCAGAGATCCTGTTCCACTTTGCCTGCTTCCAGAACGTTCTCGTTTCCATACTTCGGGTGACGCTCCTTGAGGCACAGGTATAAACTACCTGTGAATAGAGCTTGTTCCCTGTAACTTTGTTGATCTGGATCTGATGATCCACATCAGTGTGCAATCGTCATTGCATTTGAGGATCTTAACTTCCCAGAACCTGACTCCTTCGAAAGAGAGCTTGGGTTTGTCCCGTTCGTTCGTGATCCCCTCAACAATGGCTTCCACAAGTTTACCATCCACCTTCTTCCCGGCGTCATCTGTTCATTTGGGCGACTACGGTCAATCAGTGCCAAGTTCAAGTGTCGTCTGGGTACCTCACTGACCTTCATCACCTTCTTGGAACAGCTTGGTTGGTCAATCGTATTAGAACGTTAGGAAGAAGTTGCCTGGGTACGAGGACGTTTGGCTTCTTACTCTCCGTTGCTTCGTCTCCACAAGGCTTTTCGACTTTGCCCATCTAAGGTCCTCCCGCTCAGTAGACGAAATAGTAACCTTGTATTAAAGATGCATCGCCACTTTATATTGAGAAAGTGCTTTTTGGCAAGCTCTTGCTTGCGCAGGCAGAGCGTGAAGTCGGAGATTTTGTGGAAGCCAAAACTAATCCTCAGCGGCGGTGGTAACGGTTGCCCCGCTGCAAACGCTGTCGAGATCCAAGTCTGAGTCGACTGCGGTACCTTTCTTGGCTAACCGTTTCCTATTTTTGTCTGCAGTCGTATTACCTCCACTAAGGCCTGCAGCCACCCCAGTAGATGGTGTTTTGGCAGTAACAGTACAGATACTGTGAACTGTTCCCGGGATGGATTTCATGAAAACTTCAAAGTTTAGCATTCGAATCTATTTGAAGAATTAGCACAAATATTTTCATTATTGTCAAATTTCATAGTCATTTTCATCATCAATATTATAAGTGTAGCTCGAAATATTTTTGCCTGTAACAATTTCTTTAATTAACTTGTTTGTTATCAATTTCGTCAGTAATTTCGGTACTGGGCAGCAGGTATAAAACGATAGGTGTAGATCTTATCTCGACGTCATGACTGCGGGCTGGAAGTTGTTCATACTGGAAAGGTTGACTCCAGCAGGGCACAAGTCCTGATAATTCAGATCAACAAGGAGGCAGAGGACAAACTCTATCCACGCCTCGGGAAGATGTCTTGGAGGACGGGAATGTTAACCTGCGCCTCAAAAAACGTCACCCGAAGAATGGAAACGAGAATACGTTGGAAGCATGCGAGATGGAGCAGAATCTCATACTAGAATCAATAAGAGAGGTTACGCTAGCGCTTCTTGGATATAAACAAATAAAATTTAATTAGATAAAAACTAACTGAATCACAATTTAAACGACATTTAGAATATGTATTTGTATATGTATTATATAAAGATAATAAAAAACTTTTTCAATTTAAAAAAAAAATTATTTTTTTTTACTTGTACGTTAAAATTTAAACAACGTTAACTATTCACCGAGATTAACAAAATAAACTTCAGTCAAGTTTTTAGTTTACTTTTCTCGGATTAACGAAGTTATATTCTTAATTAACGATGCCAACCTATGCTTGCTAAATTTCCGTGTACTCTATAACTGTGTGAGGCCCCAAGCCGAAATTAATTATTTTGTTATTTTTTTATCTTATTCTTAAATTGGATTTATTAAGCATTTTTTAATCTTTGCCAAGTGCCCTTACTGAAGAGTGTATTAAGTTTGTTCTTCCATTCGTAACGCTCAGAAGGCCTAAAACTGCAGTAAAAAATATGTAAGGAAATATTGATAATTTGCATTGATTGTAAAAATGTTATATAAACGAACTCAGGCAGGTCAAGGGCGATGTAAAAAAGAAATTAAACCGTTCGGCTAAAGAAGAGAAAATCCTTAATATAATTGTAAATGACTATAAACAATTATGTAGATAGCGAATGCATTCAACGGCTTTTTTATAATGTTACTAAGGTTATTCCGGTTATCTCCCCAAATCTTTCCATAAGCTCTAAATAATACCAGAGTGAAAGTATATTTTTAGAACCAGTACTTTCATCAGAAATATTCAATAGTTATTTCTTTAAAAAACAAAAAAAAAAACACACACGGTAGTAACTGTTCTAATAAATTTATTAAAAATATAGTACATAATATTGTAGACTCAGTCAGTCACCTAGTAAATATGAATTTTACGTATTTCCGGAACAACTAAACAAATGGAAGGATCATTCCTATATTTAGAAGGATGGTTGAAAAGATTGTAACAAATACAGACCTATTTCCATTTTGTCTACTTTCTCTAAAGTATATGAGAAAACTCTAAAAACAAGTAAGAAATTATAGTCGGGTATACCGACTTTAACAAATGTACCACATTGTTAAATATTATCAAATTAGGGTGTTTCATGGTGTAATTTAAAAAATAATAATTCTTAAAATTTGTGTACCAAAATAACCTGTTACAGTTTAAAGAACTTTTTTTAATCATATTATAAAAAATAATATAATCTGGGGTTGCCTCTTCACTCAAAGTACTGGTGAAATAGTAGTATTACAAGGTAGGATGAATGCCTGAATGTGTGAATGTGTACCTAAAATATTAGAAGAGACTGTAATACCAGAAGGATATCGCTTAATAGGTTTAGATTTAGTCTTCCAACAAGACAATGCGCCCATTCATACGGCAAAAAAAAGTATTCAAATATCTAACAAGATTAATAATAAACATGAGCAATGTTTATGATTCAAATTTCTGAAGCGACAAGTTTGGATCAATTGAAGGATTATATTATATATAATTTAGTCCAGAAAAGTACAAAAAGTAAGCAGATAGCATGCAAGATCGACTTGCAAAAATATCACTTAAAAATAATGGTCATTGTGGATACAAAGTTCGTTGGAAACTTACTTTTACCATATAAAATTAAGAGTTAGCTAAATATTTTTATTTTTTGTGAACATTTGAAAATTTTAATTTATTTCTGTTTTGTTTTGTTAAAAATTCATAACATAACCTTTGAAATACTAATATTTATATTAAAA
The DNA here is from genome assembly GCA_949127995.1 of Suillia variegata. Lineage (NCBI taxonomy): Eukaryota > Metazoa > Arthropoda > Insecta > Diptera > Heleomyzidae > Suillia > Suillia variegata. The sequence goes on from OX421843.1 coordinate 24,861,136, forward strand.
TATTAATAAACAGAAAACATTTTCGCCTTTTTATTAATATTAATGGTTTGAAAACTTTCTTTTTCTACAGACTGTATGTATGTAATTTACTTATTTAATATAGGACCCTATGTAACTAAGTTTTAAGTTATTTAATTATATTCATTCTGCATCCGATTCCAGCTCTTCAGAGTTATATAATGTAGAAGTTGTTAAAATTTGTTTTCGAAATATAATGTTGTAAGTATTTATACTTGTAACTACCCCGCAGGACAGCGATCAACCATTTATCCAAAAATAGCTAGTTTATAAACCATTTTAAATCGGTTGATTATCCTGCTGGGTCTCAAGAGAAGATTGTAGATTATTCGTTGAAGTACTGACGGGAATGTCTCACACTAGCACATGCTGCCAAACTGAGTCTGGTGCAAAATGATTCTTGCGTAGCCTACATTGAAGACAACGCTAGGGGACCCTGAATCACCTACTTCGTCATTGCCAAGCTCTCGGAAGATCTAGACTAAACTAATTTGGGTTAAGTTACTTCTCTTCATTTGGGAATATTTCTAACTTAAAGGCAGCAACCTCCTATAAACTTGATAAATTATGAATTAATCACACTTGAACTTTTACGACATCTACACAATCTATGTAACACTAAGGACCACTACTGGTCTATGTGTTATTTCTTTTAATTCAGCCAACGTAACATCATATTTTTTTATGGGATTTTAACTGTTCGCAGGAATAAAAGCTATACGTAAAAAATGTGGAGGTGGGGGTGGTTCTTGTCCGATCACGCCCATTTATTGTGAGCAGTTTTTTGTTACTACTTAAGTGCTTAATATCAAATTTGAACTGGATTTCTGCACTGGAACTATTTTAATTAATTTTTTTTTCGTATGGAAAGGGGTGGTTTATATGGGAGGGGGTAGTAGTTTTAATCCGATCTGGAAAGGGGTAGTTTATATGGGAGGGGGTAGAAGGTTTGATCCGATCTGGTCCATCTTAGAACTAAGCCTCGGCATAGAGAATAGGAGCTCACATACCATATCAGCTTGATAGCTTTTAAACTACGGCTGTAATCGCTGGGACAGACAGACGGACTGACATCGTTAAATCGACTCAGAATTCGACGCTGATCATTTATATAAATACTTTGTCATACCTACCACGCCCCCTTCTGGGCGTTACAAACGGAAGAACAAACTTAATATACCATTCGGCACGTGGCGAAGAGTATAAATATCAGACATTTTTTTTTTAAATACGCTGGTTTTTCTTTTTGTTGGGTATTCGTATTCAATGAAATAATTTCAACGAATTTCTTTTGGATTTTACGAGGTAAATTTATTCGAGGTTAAAATATACAGCAATATTTTTGGGTATATTGCAAAAGTTTCTATTTTCTGTCATTGTTCGAAGTGCGGCGCACAGAAAGAACCTAGGTGCTTTCTACCAGCACATGGTCGAAAAATATGCGCATGGGAGCCATCAAAATTACATCTTTTGTACACGTTTAGGTCAAAATTTTATCTGGATCTATACTAGGTTGATTGAAAAATAACCTCCTTGGGAATGGCAAAAATGCTTCTTTTTTTTAAATTTAATTCTGAGCAATTTTCCAACTTTTTGATCCCGTCTGCAAAATACTCCTCCGCGGCGTCGATGATCTCCTCGTGCAAGCAAAATTTGTTATTTATGAGCTATCTTTTGGGGTTTGGTTACAGATAATAGTCCGAGGAAGCCAAATCGGGCGAATAAGGTGGATGGGGAATCAATTGGAGCCCTAAATCGTTGAGTTTAGGCATGGTTCCGATACTCTTGTGTGCCAGCAGAGTCAGAATGTTGCAGGTTAATTTTTTGTGCAGAATCTCGGCCAAAATATGGAACTATTGAAAACGTACACGACCAAGTGTTAATATATATGTATATATATATATATATATATATATATATATATATATATACATATATATATTGATATATATATATGTATATATATATATATATATATATATATATATATATATATATATATATATATATATATATATATATATATACTCAAATTATCTTAAATAAGTAAAGTAATCTAATTAGTGTGGTTCAAGATATATAAAATTAGGGTGGTCCAACTTTACACTTTTTATCACCATGAACCACCGTAATTTGATTCTGAAATTTAAAAATGTGGTGCATTTGTAATATTCGTTATGACCGACTTCATATAATGAGGTCAAGTGCAAAAACTTTAGGAGAACTAGAAATTGAAGCCAATTGCGCACAAGTAGAATGGAAAAGATGTCATTTCGGTACATCTTTCAATAATGAAAAACAAAGTTTTAATCATATAAACTCTCAAGCGATGTCGCCAACCATAAACGCTTTTACACAGTTGGCACAACAACAGCAAGAAATAACACAGCAGTTGTATACGATGACGTCACAAAACCGACCAAGTGGCAGCGCAAATGAATATGCAACCATCTCTAGGGGAAAAGAAGTTATTCAGTTGCAGCGGAATAATGAAGAAACGAGACCAGCAACAAAAACTAATCTTTCGGAGCCCCATACATCAGTTCCAATTTGTTCATTTTGCAAAAAGGCAGGTCATAATCGAACTAAGTGATTTAGTCGAGAAAATATTTCTTATTGTAGAGAATGTGGAGAATATGGACACGAACCAGGTCCGAATTGTAGTCAAAAGAGTAGGCAAATCAGGCAAATCCTCATGGCACAGGCAATGTACAGAACGTACAGCATTTAGGATACGATAACTATAGAGAAAATCAAAATTTTCAGCAAAATAAAAAATATGATAATAATAAAAAATAAGAATAATGGTTATAATAATATTCGAAACCAAAATAGAGGCCATTATAACAATAACGGTCCGAGATTGTGTTTCTTCTGCGATAAAGAAGGACATATGAAAAGCGAATGCGCAGCCAGAAAAGTTTTCTTGGAGAAACAAGGAAATTAAATGGGGTCCGGACGTTATCACACTTTAGAAAATGACAAACGAGAGAATAAATATAAAAACGAGCAAAGTCCGATCAAGACAACTTTGAAAACTGATGTAACGAAAAATGTGAATAAATTGAAGAAAAGTAAAAAATTAATTGAGCAGACGAAAGGTGAAGTAAAAGATTAGTAAACAAATGGAAGATGAAGTAAATCTGGTTCAAAAGTATTAGAGTACAGAAGTAAATCTGGCTCGGGATAACCCAGGTACAGAGGTTAATGAACAGATAAAAAATGGAGTAAATTTGTTTAAAAATAATCAGCGTGCGGAGGTTAATATTCAGACGAAAGACGAGGTAAATCTGGTTAAAAATAATAATGTGGAGCCAAGAACCGGGGCTCAATTAAAGAAAATTGTATTTAAAAGAAATATCGGTAATAGCAAAGAAGAAAAATAAAGAAAAAGTAACAAAAATTAAGTTCTTGCAGAATCAAGCAAAGAAAAATTAAATCTGAGAAAAAGGAGAAAGTAAACCTTATTGAGTATATTAGTCCAGCTGTAGGTAATTTTATACAGTGGTCATGTAAAACTTTATTAAATATTTTTGTAATGAAATTCGCGATCATTTATTTTTGTTCAGATATTATCCTCAATAAATGGGAAAAGTTGTTGGTTTTACAATGGAGAATTTATCGAAAAATAAAATAATTGTTTGAATAATATTTTCATTACGTTTTTAAATTTTTTGACTGGCAGGTTAACGCCAGCAGTGTAACAAAAATTGTATAGTAGTGCAAGTGAAAGTTTTCATTCGTCAACAGAAGACGTTTATGTAGAGTTACCTTGCAAAGAAGCGAAAAAAGGAAAACTCACATTACTCGTCGATTCTGGCGCTGACACTAGTTTAGTGAAAGCAAATGCTATAAATGATTTTATTGACAAGGATGAAGAGGATATAAAAGATTTGAGTGGAGCTTTTGGCGGACAGGTTACCACATCCGGCTCCATTCAGATTTGTCAATCAGATTGTTCTGATTTGATTTTTGATTTCCATGTAGTAAACTTACGCCAAGGCATAACGGCAGATGGTATACTGGGTAGGGATAACTTATAAATAAATAAATAATATTCTTTAATAAATCAGGGAGTGAAACGAAAAAATTCTCATTGAAGAGATGGAAGTCAATGAAAATACTATATTGCAATAATGAAGTAAATTCAAAATCGCGTACGGTAACGATAGTACCGATGAAAATAAAATCGCGTACGGTAACGATAGAACCGATGAAAGTAAAAACGAAAATTTCAACTTTGGTGATCCATAAACAAGAATTATCACCAAATGTTTATTTAGCAGAAACTTTAGTTAACAATAAAATGGTGAAGTTTACGCTCCAATGTTAAATGCATCAGAGAACGACGTTGAATGGAGTAATGATTTTGAGCCAGTATTTACCGATTTCAATAAGTACAAAGAAGCGGAAGATAACAATATCATGAGCATGCATGAACTTAAAACAAGTGATCGGATAACTGAATTGTTAAGTAAATTAAATTTGGATTCAAGCCTAAATGTTGAAGAAAAAAATGCGATGGAAAATATTTGTATGGCGTATAATGATGTCTTTCATTTCGAAGGTGACATCATGACGATTAAAAATGTGTTAAAACATTGCATCGATACTAAACAAGATCAGGCACCAATTAATCAAAAACAATACAGATTGCCACAAATGCACAGGGGAGAGATTAACAAACAAGTACAGAAATTGTTACATGATGGTATTATCTCACCAAGTATTTCGCCATGGAATTCACCACTTTAGCTGGTACCTAAAAAAAGTGGTAAAGATGGTCAGAAAAAATGGAGGTTAGTTTTCGACTACAGAAAACTTAATGAAGCAACAATTAAGCAAGTTTTTCATATTCCTAGAATAGAGGAAATTCTAGAGCAATTGTGACATAACCGGTATTTTTCTACGCCAGTGTGCTACCATCAGGTGATTATAGATGAAGGCGACAAAGAGAAAACAACTTTTAGCACAGGGCTTGGGCATTTCGAGTTTAATAGAATATCATTTGGTTTAACAGGGGCTCCTGCCACTTTTTAAAGAATCATGAATCACATTCTTACAGGATTAAAGGGGATAGAATGTTTCATTTTTCTAGATGACATAGTCATTTATGGGCGTAATTACACTCCATGAGGATGTGTAAGGTCCACGAAGCCTTACGGAAAAATAATTTGAAACTAAACACAGAAAAATGCAATTTTCTGCGTAGAGAGGTAGTTTATTTAGGACATGTTCGGCAGAAGGAGCGCTTCGTGATCCTGCCAAGGTGGAAAGTGTGAAAAATATTTCACCACCAAGGTCCCGTAAACAAGTACAAGCTTTTTTGGGAAAGGTTAAATACTACCGTAAAGATAGCCTTATCAATTTATAAATTGTTGAGAAAAGACGTACCGTTTAAATGGTCAGAAGACTGTCAAAATTCGTTGAAATAATTAAAAAAGGCGATAATTTCACCGCCTATATTAATATACCCTGATTTTAATAAAACATTTTTATTAACGACAGACGCGAGTAACGAAGCATTAGGGGCGGTTTTGTTCCAGGGAGTCGTGATTGAAGAAAGACCAATTGCTATTGCAAGAAGAGCTTTGAATGATGCTGAAAAAAGATATTCTACTATTGAAAAATAATTTTTGGCAATAGTATGGGGGCGACATTTTGAGGTATATACCGATCATCAACCTTTAGAGGAATATCAAATTTAAAAGGACCAAACGTCCAGATTAGCACGATTAAGACATAAACCTTCAGAGTATAATTTTGAGATAATTTATAAACCAGGCAAACGAAACCTTAATGCCGACGCATTAAGTAGAATAGTTAGAGAATACTAAAATACTAAAATAGCCGCCGTAGAGACGAGACTACAAAAAAGGGATACATAGATTATAAAAAGAGAATGAACCGGTAGAAATTGAAAATACTGACGGAGATAATAAACGGTGCTTGACACAAGCACTGATAGTATTGTTGAAAATAATAAAATTTTAGTTAAAAATAATAAAATTTTAGTTGAAAATATAAAAATTTTAACCGATCCAAAACAAATTGAGACAATATTAAAAGACTATCACAATTTACCTTTGGGAGGTCATCAAGGTGCATTTAGGACTTATTTGAGAATACGAGAAAGATTCCGTTGGAAAGGAATGCAAAAGCAAATTGACGAATATGTTCGGAGTTGTTCAAAATGTCAGTTAAACAAAAGTTCAAAACTGACAAAAATGCCTATGGTAGTAACCGATACACCCCAAAGTCCTTTTTATAAGTTGTACATGGATATGCTAGAGCCCCTACCGAAATCAACTTCAGGCAATAAAAATATTTTGACTTTTCAAGATGACTTCTCAAAATATATGGCATGTATTGCCATACCTGACGCGGAAGCAAGCACGGTTGCCAAAGCTTTTTACGACGAGATAGTTACTCGTCATGGCATTCCTAAAATGTTGTAACGTATGTAAAACGTTAGGAATAAAAAAGCACATTACCCCGTATCATCCGTAGGCTAATGGATCACTGGAAAGGAGTCATCGACCTTTAGCGGAATATTTAAGAAGTTTTTTGAATGAAGACGGATCCAATTGGGATCAGTGGTTGTCAGCGGCTATGCATGTGCATAATAACACACCACACACGTCAACAAAACAATCACCTTTTCGTACATTACATGGATTTGATATAGAAATACCAAGTAATTTGAAACGAAAAAGGGATCCTGTATATAATACAGAAGATCCCGCGAAATTACTTAAATATCAAATTCAAAGGACATATCAATTGGTGAGACAAAACCAAGAAAAGGCGAAAAATGCATCAAAAGTTCAATATGACAAAACTATAAACGAAATTATTTTTAAAGAGGGAGATAAGGTTGTTATGAGAAACAACACCCAATTTGGACAGGCCCATATGATGTAGTGTCGATAAAGGGATTGTGTTTGAAATTATGAGATCTTTAAAAACATTATGAAAACAAATTGTTTAAAAACATGCATGTAGAATTAGAACAATTTTTAAAATTACAGTAATTACACATTAAGTGGTAATGCTGTAAACATCAAGTGTGGAAAAATAAAATAATAGTTAATAAACAAATATGAAATAAATTTTAAATATAATATATTAGTGGATAAAATGATAAAGAAATCGAATTAAATTCTAAAAAGTTCAGCAGCACTTATTAGTAAAAAATGCTAGCGAAAGAAGTTAACATACTCGTATGCATGTATATATGTAGTTTTTAATTTTCAATGTCAAGTTCATTAGTTTTTATAAAAAAAAAAGTATTATTTATAGTATACTTTCATGCAGTAATTTATTTTTATTAACAATGATTCATAAATGGTAGAATTTTAACACGACACGGTCAATATTAAGTAAAAATTGAGTAAAGAGTTCTGAAAAGTTAAAATACTGGTGAAAAATAGTAAAAAGGTAAATAATGTATGATTTTGAAATTTATGTAAAAAGGTGTGTCATAGCACACCCAATAGGTTTTAATTTATTTAATTGCAGGTTGATTTCTTAAACGTTGAGATCTCTGAGAAGAAGCCAATTAGACGCTACCAAACACGAGCAATATTGGCGTCAACTAGCTTAAGGAATGAAGCAGAAAACTTTAACTTAAGTTTAATATTATTAATTTAAAAAAAAAATTTTGAAAACATACAGAGAAAAAAATATATAAAAAAAAATAATATAAAAGAAATAAAGTCGAAAAAATTATAAAAAAAATACATGAAGAAAAAATAAAAAAAAGAGAAGAATATATTTTATAAAGAAAGAAAATATAAAATAATTAAAAAAAAAACAAGATTTAAAAGAGAACAACATATTAATAAAAAAAAGAACAATAGTTAAAAAAATAAAAAAGAGAATAAAAAAATATTGTATTATAAATTATAAATATTTATATAAAAGTTTTTTGTTATTATATTAGGTGTACAAATAAGTTTCCGCCGTTTTTTGTTAATAAAATAATATTTAAACGATTTTAAACGATGTGAGACTGCTTGCTGAGTGACTTCTAAACTAAGTGCAAGTTCCTTTTGTGTTTGAGACGAATCTTCACCCAATAATTTATCCAAATCTGCATCCTCGTAAATTTTCGCCCTTTTACTGGATCTTTGTCTTTTATGTTAAAATCACCTTTTTTAAATTTTTGAAACCACTCACGACATGTTCTCTCACTCAAAGCATTATATGCTTCTACGAGCAATCGATGCGACTCAGCAGCGTATTTTTTTAAATTAAAAAAATTAATTAAAAGTTCCCGCAAATGACACTTAGTTGGCTCAAATTGAGACATTTTTAGATGAAGAAAAATATATGATGCTAATGCGAACTTAATAACAAGATAAGGTTATGTTGTTCTGAAATAAACAAACTAATTTTCAAGTAGGTTACCATCTGCGAATTCCAACGTAAACCTCGTGCCACGCCATCTTTCTCAAAACGGCGGAAACTTATTTGTACACCTAATACTTTTTTGATGATAAATTAAATTCAAATTTTAACATTAATTATAAAATGTTTGTAAATTTCGTCGATGGGATATTTAAAGAGAATGCAATTACAATGGCCACACATACATAAAAAAACGTTAAACGGGTTAGGAACGTTAGGTTAATAATGCTAGCTTTTGTTTGAAATGTTAGAGTTTATGTAAGCATTGAAATTGCATAAGAGTTTTGCATAAGCAGAATTTTTAAATTTTTTGGGATTTATAGAAATGTTTATTGTGAGAATAGTGAATTAATTTTTAAACACAAGTAGGTTTCGAGGCAAAAGTTTAACCATTTTTATTTTCATTCGATTTCCTAAGTTTCGTTAAATTAAATCAGATAATGGTTTAGGTAATTTTTTATTTGATATATGATTAATATTTTTGGTTTTTATACTATAATTTATATTGTATTATTATACTATATATGTATATACAGAACACTTTATTTTGACTTAATTAGAACTATTTTTGAGTAAAAAGTAGAAGCATTTAGTATATTGGCATGATTCGTCCGGTTCCCAGCTAGTGAATCGCCGTTGGACGACTACGGAGGAAAACGTCAAATGAGAACCAAGACGACTACCCAAGCACATGCAAACAATTACGAAAATCAACTGTACGACGTTGAATACGAAGTAAACAACACTACACATACTCATTCACCTGATGTCGCTTAACTACAAGGTGGCGCAAAATAAGTCATCCGGCCTTCAGAATGTCGGTTGTGGCTCATGCAGTGTGTGCTGTTGCTCCGTCCTGTTGGAACCACATGTCCACCAGTCCTAATTCGTCCAGTTCGGGCAGAAAAAACTCGGTCAACATTGCCCTATAGCGCGCACCGTCCACTGTTGTCGTTTGACCCGCGGCGTTCGGCCCGATGACTCCTCCAGCGTGAACAGCACACCACGCAGTCACTTTGAGCGGGTGTAATGGTTTCTCGTGCATCACTCGCGGATTTTCGGTTCCCCAGAAGCGATAATTTTGCTTGTTCACGTACCCGCTGAGGTGAAAATGAGCCTCATCGCTTATTATGATTTTTGCCAACACCACAGACGAATTGTTACGCAAAAAAATAGACACAATTATTCCGCGTTCTTGGGGAGTGTATCGCTCCATGGCTTATTCACTTGTATTCTGTATCTGTCTAGTCCACAAATGTCAAAACAGATTTGACATTGGCGGCCATTTGCAAAAATGAGAGCATCTTCCAATAGGGTGATTTCTGTTGCGCCACTACTAATGATCGTTTGTCGAATGAACTATATTGCCACCCAATTCGCACTTTCAAGTATGAAGATGAATCAGAGTGTTCTTACCAATACGCACGATAGAAGCAGAATTTCCGACCAGAAGTAACATACGTACCGTTAATACAGGATTGAGAGATAAAGAGATTGAGCATTGCGCAGGTCCGTTACTTTGCTGTCAATATTGTTGTGACGTTGAAAATGTATTTTTTTCAATTTCTGTCACATAGAGTTGTTAACAAAAAATTATATAAAAAATAATACATTAAATTTCTGTTCGAAAATATTGATATTGCCAGCAAACCGAAAAGTATGCAACTCAAAATTATTGTTTTATAAAATCTACTAATATTAAACATAAAATTGTTTGTAAATACGAGCAGCAAATGACCCACAAAATAAACAAACAAAAAACAATCAAGTTCACAACCCTGATTTTGCATCGACTTCGTCGGTTTGTGACGTAATGCGCAGAGAGAGGCAATTTCAACGCCAGTTTGCGCAATCTTTATATCTCTCATTCCTGCCGTTAATATAGGTATTTATGGGGCGTTTCATCGAGAATGTACGACTTCAGTATCTAAGTTACACTGATTCCTACGATTGTGTCGCCACGGTAAGAGTTCTCGGGCAGACATGTAATGATCACTTTTATTAAAATAGAATTTTCTTTTCTGTTATCATAAACCATATTTTTTAATTTCTGTTATGACGAAATGTAATCTCAATGTCAATTTACCATTCAAGTGTAGTTGATAAACTTGATAACATCTATGCTTATCATACTCAAAGATTGCGGTACTTAAAGCTCTTCTTAACAAAACCGAGTTTTGGGCTTCGTTAGCAACGGCAGCCGAATTTCTCTTTCATTTCAATTCTGACCGTGATCACGACCACACGCACTTGCACATAGTGCTAAAATTTCAGTACTTGCAGTTTTTGTGTATTACAACGTGTTAAAAATAGAATTTGTAGTTACAAATAAATAAATTTTTTTATAACGACGTGCAGTTTTTTAATTAAATTAATATTGATTAAATTCAATATTTTCTTTGGCTGTTTTTTCTTTGGAATAATCAAGGTAAAATAATTCGTAAATTTTTTAAAATTCAAGTTTTAATATAAAGTAAATTTTTTTAGGCATATTGCAAAAAATTTATTTTGTATTAAAGTGCGGTGCGCCGCGGCATCATAGTTGCTTCACACCAAGCAAATGGTCGCAAAGCACATTTTTTGGTCATCAAAATTACAATTTTCTTCGATAAAAAAACACCAACCTAAATGCAAGATTTTAAGAATATCATCAAATATTACCATCAACAACATTCAACAGCAAAATTGATGCATTCAGCTGAACCAAGTTTTTTTTGCTAAAATTGTGCACAAATTATTTTTGTTTTTAAACTTTAAAAATTTATTTTCAAAATTGCAAAACAACCGATAAGTTCTTGTTACATTAGTTTTTTTTTTTAAATTACATTATTTCTAAAACTTGGAAAAAAATCATTATTTCTAAATTTCATACAATTTTAATATTTCATCATTTCTAAATTTAAATCTTTCCAAAACTTTGTAGCTTCTAAATTGTATACCATTAAGATAAGTAAAGTTAATTGAATTATAAGTTAGAACCCTTGGCAAAAGTAAAACGACTAAAACCAGACTTAACTTAATGACATACAAACAAACCTAAAATAAAAAGAAAAAACATATCTATCGTATTGCTACAATTCGTCGCACATATAAATATAAATACTTACCTGCTATGACCAAAACTTACCAACAAAGACAAATAACCACGAACGAACATTCAAACAAAACGACTTAAATTATTTTTTTTTGCATTCTCATTATTTTTATTGTAACTTCTAAAACCTAATTGTAAAATTTTCTATAACTTTCTTACTTACTTTGTTTATCATTTTTTTCTATAACAAACTTATTTGATGAAGAACATACTAGTACATACTCATCATTGTGAATTGTTATTGATTTGTTTAATTATAAAATAAATATGAATTATATTTGAATATGGAGTAAAAATTTGGTAATTTTTTTATCTTTTGGTCTAAGGTAGTGGGTTTCGTAAGGGGGTTCTATACTAATTAATTATACCTTTTTATTTAGAACTACTTGGTTGGGTGGGCTGCGCAAGGTAAGATCAATTACACCTGATCTTCTTGCTGTGACGAAAATTTATAAAAGCACTGAATATCTTACAATAGCCCTGTTTCCGTTTTAATCTTTTAATTTTAGCACGTGAATTTATTTTTGTAGTTGTTATATCGGTAGTGGTACAAGACCCCATCCCATATCCCCCTGAAAGATAACAAAGGCAAACCAGCACGTGCGAATGTACCCTACTATGTTTGCTTATTTAGATAAGCAACCCAAACAAGAGCGACGATTACAGACACCAAAGCACTATGATTGTTCACACTAGTCTTCATCAACCTGTACAAGAGAACGATACTACGCTCGACGGTTGTTAACGTTAATCATCAACAACCAGTACATGAGCAAGATTTACTACTGATGTCTACAAGAAGAAGAGTTCCATCTGATCACCGTTCATCACCAATTTGAGAGGTCATGATTCAGCATTGGGTCACAGCATTGATGAAAGAAAAACTATAGCTGCAACATGGCAATAAGTTAATATACTGGCATTAACAATTAACAATGCTAGGCGGGTTAGTGCCGTATTTAATAAATCTGTTTTAAAGTTTGACTGCAAAAAATGACATCGCTTAAGAATACTTGTTTCGAGATGATAACCGATAATATCACCATCACCAGAGAAAAGAAGAAAAACCCAGATGATTGCCAATTTTTAATTAAAAATATATAACAAAAGATAAATATTATTACTATATATATGTACGAAAGAGAAAGATTTTAAGAGTAAAGTAAATATTTAATTTTTATTGTAATAAGTTGGAAAATCATTTCATGATTTCTTATAAGGGGGGGTGAGGAATGTTGTATATTGGCTTATTCGCATGAAGCGGATTGTAATTATTGTCAAATACGATGAACTCAAAAAAATTGCAAGCAATGCGGAAATAGCAACTTTTTGTAAACAAATACGCTACGAATTTTATAAAAACGCCCCTACATGCTTCCTAGAAGAAGTTCTTTACATTTTTAACATAATTTTCTTGCGTAATGATATTCCTTCAGCTTTCCGTTAGTCTATCTTCATCCGGTTATATAAAAAAAAGGTGATCCTAACAACGTAGCTAATTATAGAGGTCTCTCTCTATTAGATACATGTTACAAAATATTTACAGGTTTAATCCTAGATCGAATCAATTCCTGGATATCCATACAATATGAACGAGTACCAGGCGGGTTTCCGTAAAGACTACACGACGGTTGACAACATTTTCAACTTAACTTCTATTGTTCATCTTAATCATAGTCAGAATAAAAAAACTTTTGCTTTCTTTGTGGATTTTTCATGTGCTTTTGATACAATCCCAAGGAATTCACTATTTTATAAACTTTATGTTCTTGGTCTTTATAGTAAAATCATTAAAACCCGCCTGGTATTCATTCAGGATTTTGTTGAAAGCGATAGACCTCTATAATTTGAAACATAGTTTGGATCACCTTTTTTGTATAATGGAATTATTATAGACCTTTTGAATGTCGACGGAATTTTATTTTGTAAAAAAAATTAGTTAAACATTTGAAGCACTTCTTCTAACAAACAACGAGGGGCCTTGACATAAAACTCATGACTAATTCTGTCCAAACCGGGTGCTTTATTTGGCTTGCAGCGATTGAGGACGAAAACTAGATCTCTATATTCAAAGGGAGAGTCCAAAAAAGGATCAATAATAGCTGGCATCGACCATGACATAATGTTTTCACATGAAACAGCAGAAAGTAAAGCGTGAAAATGCATCCTGAAATCATCAGCTGTAAGGGAGTTTCCTACAATATGTTTAGATTCTTTAAAACTATTAGCAAGTTTCCACCAGTCGCTTGGATTTTTTACACTGTTTAAAAGAAACATATTTTTATTTTGGTAATTTAATTTACTGTTTTCACAGCCTTTTCTGAAGTTCTTTTTACTTGCAGCATATTCTCTTTTATACACCTCAAGACCGTGATTTCTAAAAAGATTCAGCTGTATCAGCATTTTATTACGCGCGTTAGCACACCTTATGTCAAACCATTTGTTTTTTGGATCAAACGACTTTTGAAAGCCAAAAGCATCTTTTATTTTACTTAGTAGGATAGAGACCTTCTCGTTAATGCAAGAGTTACTCCCTATGTATAAAGTATTTGAAAAAGCCGTTAACTCGTTAGCGTACCTACTAGCGTTATTAGGATACCAGTAAAGTTTTTTAGGTAGAGAAAGTATAGTAATATTTACAACAAGCGGCATATGATCCGAGTAAGTTTTGCTTGGAATAGAAAATTCTGTTATAAGTTTTAACAAATCAAAAGAGCAAACACAGTAGTCAATTACTGAATTTCCCGCACCACCACAAAACGTGTACTCACCATCAATGTCACCCTGATGACAACCGTTTAGAGTTACACCACCCAATGCTTCAAAAAGATCATAAAGTTTTCTTCCTTTACTATCTAAAGTTGTATCTTTCGATTTTTTAGCAACGCTTAAAAGTGGGCAATTAAGAAGCAAATTTTTATCAAGAAATTGTGGGTGAGACATTCTTGCATTTAAGTCTCCAAGAATCAAAAAAGTAGGCAAAATTAAAATTTAATACAAAATCTTCAAAACCAACAAAATCACTGACCCAATTATTGCAATTTAAATATCGAGGAATTATCTGCAATTATCAGCAATTGTCACCAAACTTCACAGACAAAAGAACATTACCACGAATATTAATAAATTGAGGCGAAAACATTTTTTGAATACTTTTTTGTATCCAAAAAGACAACCACCGCTTGCACGACCTGCTTTATGAGTCTTCTTCGCGTCCTCCCAAAACAAAACATAATCTGTAAAAAAGTTCTCGAAATTACATCTTTTATCAGAATATATGAGTTTCGTATAAGAAAATATCAAAATTATTAATATACGTAAAAAAATTACTAAAATTTAATTTACTATTTAAATTGGCTATTCTGATGAATAAGCATGAGATGCCAAATTGGTGCTGGATTTTCTGGGATCCTGAAATACGACCTCACATTCGTGTTGTATTTTGGTCAGAAGATCACGTACAAATTGAGCGTCTGAACTGTTTATAGCTGATAGCTTGCCATTCAGCCATGAGAAAGGTTTGTCATTAATATATATGGCGAAATCTCCCAAACGAACTTTTAAGTCTTTAGCTTCGCTTAATTTTTTGGAAAGTCAAGGACATTCCAAGGCAACCGCGTGCTCGTATCTGGTTGCCCAAAATGAAGTTGGATAACGCGAAGCTGATCGCGTACCTAAAACTGCCTAACCCAGAGGTTCCGATGGATGAATGGTTTGTCATCCGAGCTGAGGAACCTCACAAACTCAGCATGTCCTTCCTTTTGTCGATCAGCGGGGAAAGCCTTGCCCCGCTGAAAAGGTTGGACAACAAACTTAAGTTTGGCGTCAGGCATGCGAAGCTCAAGATATTCCAAGGCAGTGCGGACGACCCGGACGAGATACTTTTCAGTCTTGATCTCAAAGTTGATGCCCCACCTATTTATAGGAATCCAAGAAGGATTAACTGGGAAAAATTCCGCAATTCCGTGAACTCCTCTTTAGGCAGGTATTCACCCATTTCTTCATCCCCTTCTGAACTAGATGATAGAGCAGGAAAATTTGAGAATGTTTTTAGCTTGGCTTTCATGAACTCATGCCCTATCACTCGCAGTAAAAGTAAATTCCCGTCATGGTGGAACAATGACTTGTCAGGCCTTAGGAAACTTTTCAGAAAGGAGTTCAACGAGGCGTATATACAAAATTCCTGGCACTCCTACAGAGTGTGTCTTAAAACCTACAAAAAGGCGATCAGATCGGCGAAAGCTAGCTCTTGGTCAAATTTTTGTGAATCTATCGAGACTGTTAAAGACTCTGCCAGACTTAGTAAAATCCTGTCCAAAGAACACTCGTATCCATCCTTTATCAAAAAGACGGACGGGTCTTGGGCTGAATCTCCTAATGAATCATTGACTGCCCTTATGGATACCCACTTTCCAAGCGGAGATGATGAGAGGAATCTAACTACTCCAGAAGATGCACAGCATGGCAATTTCTCTGTTTTAGCTGACTCTCTCATCACTAAGGAACGTAGTTTATGGGCTGTCAAGAGTTTCTCTCCTTTTAAATCTCCAGGCCCAGATGATATACTTCCGGTCATGCTATGGAACCTCAGAGACACAGTGGTCCCATGGCTGGAGCAACTTTTCAAACAAAGTATCACTCTCAGCTATATTCCCTCAAGTTGGAGGAACGTTAGAGTGGTCTTTATTCCTAAGGTTGGTAGGCGTGGACATGAGTCCGCGAAGGACTTTAGACCCATCAGCCTGTCCTCTTTCGTACTGAAAACATTAGAAAGAATTATTGACTATCATATTAGACTTTCACTCACAGATGGAGGGTTTTCGAATTCCTTACCTCAAAGGTAGATCCACGGATACGGCGCTACATAAGGTAATTCGGGTAATCGAAAGGTCTATTAACTCCAAGCAGTATACTTTAGGAGCCTTTCTGAACATTGAAGGCGCTTTTAACAATGTTAGCGCTGATGCCATTAAAAATTCTCTGAAAGAGCATCAAGTAGATGTGGGAATTGTATTCTGGACTATGTCCATGTTGCAGTCTCGGGTGATACAGGCGAATTTGGGCAATTGTAATATCACTAAATCAGTCAACAGAGGTACCCCCCAGGGAGGGGTTCTCTCAACACTCCTGTGGTTGATTGTTATGGATGATATGCTAAAATCTCTCGAAAAACCCGGTATTAAAGCAGTTGCGTATGCCGACGACGTTGTGATTCTAGTTTTCGTCCGTCCTTAGTGAAATCATGGGCAGGGCGCTAAGAACACTTAGCTCATGGGCCGCCAGTGAAAACAGAATTACTACTATTCACCACTAAAACCAAGATACATCAATTCAACTTACCAGTTCTAAACGGACAAGCACTTACTCTCTCCACTGAAGCCAAGTATCTCGGTGTTCTTCTTGATACAAAGCTAAATTGGAAAATTAATATTATACTGCGAGTTAAAAAAGCCTGCATTGCTTTTTATACGTGCAATAAAATGTTTGGCAAACGTTGGGGTCTCCAGCCAAAAAAGGTACTCTGGATGTACAGGGCTGTAGTTCAACCGATTCTCACCTACGGAGCTCACGTTTGATGGCTAGCGCTTAGTAAAAATTATAATATAGTAAAATTAGGAAGAGTGCAACGATCCGCATGCATTGGCATAACTGGGGCTCTGAGATCCAGTCCCTCAGATGCGCTAAATGTACTTGAGCATCTTCTTCTCATTGATCAAATTTGTAGCCGCAAGCACTGCAGCAGAATTTTAGGTACGCTACCTATAGAGGTAGTGCCTGTAACGACTGACTACATTTCACCGAAAATAGTTCTTAACAAGAACTTTTTACACAGCTTTCCATCCAGAGAAGAATGGTCATCTAATAGTGTAATCGACAAATTCGGCGTTGCCATTTTGTGCAGTTGGTGCAGGTGTTTTCTGTAAACACCTTGGTATCTCTAGATCTCTTAGACTTCCTGATGAGGCCAGTGTGTTTCAAGCTGAATTGATAGCTATCTTAGAAGCTTGTAGCATTATTAGTAGCAAACTAACTCGTAAAAAGAACATAGCCATATTCTCTGACAATCAGGCAGCTATTAAAGCATTGTCCTCTAATGTTATAACATCAAAATTAGTTCTTCAAGGCAGGAATGAACTAGATCTTCTCGGTCACAGACATAGAATAATCCTTATCTGGGTTCCAGGACATAGGAGCATAGTAAGAAATGACGTGGCCGATGACCTGGCCAGGAAGGGCTCTGCATCGGCGCTGGATCTGGCTGTTCCGGTTCCGGTACCTATAGGGAAGGTCAAATCTGAAATCTGCTATTTTTTTCTCAATAAAGCCAAGTCTTTATGGAAAAACACCGCAGGATGCGTTATATCCAAAAAAACTTGGCCGAACTACAACCTTTCAAGATCCCTTGAACTCATTAACTTGAGGCGTCGAGACATCGCGCGGATCACATACATCTTCACTGGACACTGGCCTATTGGTGAACATGCCCTCAGATTGGGAATTCCCTATAATGTCCACTGTCGTAGCTGCAAAAACACCACTGAACCAGAGACACTGAGTCACTTCATCTGCGACTGTCCGGCTTTAGCAAGAGTCAGGCTTCGTACACTCCACTCCGGCTTTCCAACCTCATTAGAAGTCTTATCTGACTACCCACTAATGAACATTTTAATCAACAATTCAGGATGGCTCCAGCATTGATCCCTCCCCGCACCTTCAGGAGATCGTGGTAACAAAACGGCATTAATTATGCTACTTGTACTAGTGGAGTTCCACTAGTTTTCTCGCCACTTATACTACTACTACTAACATTTCAATGCTTCTTTACAAATGGTATATTTTCCAACCTCATGGAGAGAATTTTTTATTATTCCTTTTCATATATGTGGCTCAAAAACAAATATAGTAAATTACAGATCTATTGTTAAGCTTAACGCTATACAAAAACTATTTGAATGAATTATTACTTGTCAATTAGTTCATGCTGTTACTTGATTAATTTGGAGTTCAAAGCACGGTTTTATTCATGGTAGATCTACTATTTCGAACTTGCTTAAATTTTCAACTTGAACATTTAACGATTTTACAAATCATGTTCAAGCATTTGATAAAGTTTATCATTATATTTAAATGTCCTACGTTTCATTCAAAGATAGTATGTCGCTTGTAAGACCTATTTTTGAAAATGCATCTATTGTCTGGAACCCACAATATGCTTGTCACTCTGACAGCCTTGAATATAATCAAAAACAATTTCTTTTATTTGCATTAAGGAGCTTGCGTTGGGATCCAGAAAAAAATGTTGCACCTAATGACATAGATTAAAAATTGCTGATATTCCTACTTTAAAAAGTTTAAGAACAATACTGAAGCAACGTTTTATATATTGGTTTTTGAATTTTTGCTTTCGAAAATTTTCAAAAATTTTAAACACATCTTCAAAAAGTTTTATTCACGTACAAATAATTTTTTTCAAAACCAATTATGATGTTTTTGATCTATTTCGGTGCATTTGTAATGACGTGTATGAAGATATAGTAACATTCAATGTTAATAGATCTAAGCGCTACTATTTGCGCTAAGTTCCATTTGAAAGCAACTTCATCAGTTAACTGTACGCTTATTAGGCGGACGCAACCTCACGAATATGTGTGATTTATGCACTATCTCTCAAACCTAAATGCATTCACTCCTGTTCTAAAAGCTAGCAAGAGAAGCAAGTTGGAGGACACATCCGATCTGATGGCAAACTGATAAAAATGTGAAAAAACCTATACTGTCAGAACCTCCAGTTCGGCTGGTAAACGGAAATTGGGCCAAAAGCAATACATATAATATACATTGGACCTGCATAATCAACTCCACAGTTGGTAAATGCCCTGGAGATGTTTACTCGTTTTGCTGGTAATTCTCCCATTAGTTGCGTTTGGCCAGTAGTTTTTAAACTGAAGCACTTATTTAATGTATGATTTGACTGCATTTGTACCTCGTATTAGCCAAAATTTGCTACGTATTTGATTTAATGTCAGCTTTATTCCTCCATACAACGTTTTCAAATGTGACTGTTTAATAACAAGCTTCCCAAAATGACTCTGTAATGAAAGTATGATTGGATATTTTGATCATCTGATATGAATTGATGTAGGCAACGAATTTGCTAGATCTCAATTATTGTTTAGTTTCCTGTAAGTTCTTGATATCATAACTGAAATATTTTTGAGCTTGCCTTGATAAAATCTTTTCTGCTTGGTTGATTTCATCTACAGTAATGTTACTGTAAATTCGAGTAAAATTGTTTGCTTTATAATTATGAAAAAATCTTAAGCATAAACCGTTACTCTCAGAAGATGATTCAATGATGAAAAGCGAGACATAAAATTATTTTCATCTACGTTATTTGTGATTAAACAAGTTGTAGTTTTCTTTTTTCAGGCAATTTAATACAGTTTGTTTTTTAAGGAACACATGGAAAACCACTTTTGTCATCTCTCAGCCAGGCTGGCCAATGCCACCAAACATCCTCTAGAATATACGTCAGCTGGATTTTGATTATCAGACATGAATCTTATCTCACCTTGGAAGTTTTCTTGTATATACGCAACTCGATTTTATACATAAGTAGTACATCTGACTGGGTGTTGTTTCAGCAAACCAAGATCGATTTTTGAGTCTGCCTAAGCATAAATTACATCATAATTCTTTTAGTTTTCTTTTTATATCAATTTGGTCAATAAGGCTGATGCACATAATTCCAGTCGTGCTAAAGACACTTGTTTAATGGGTGCCACTTTTGATTTTGCTGCAACCAGTGAAATATGAACGTCTAATTCATATATTACACGTGTGTTTACAACAGCCGCATATGCTGCTTGTGAAGCATCTGAAAATCCATGTTATCCAATTTTTGTTGTTGGCATATAATTAGTTCACCTAATGCCTAGGTGTTGTTTCAATGTGTTGTAATCAAGCTTTAAAGTCTGTCCAATCCCTTTGTAGAGCCGGGTTAACTTCCTCATCCCATCCAATTCCTATAACAGAGTTTGAATGATGATTTTTGTCTTTATAGTTATCGGAGCTAGCCTCTAAAGAATGTTTGCCCTATCAATTGTGACAACCGGTCCTGATAACATTCATCCGAATGTGTCATTGATTTATTGGTTGGATGCTGGATTAGTCCATCCTGAAAAATTTCAGGAATCATATCGGGACCTATGAGTACCTCTATTTGACGTTGTGTATACCAAGGATCAAACAATAATTCTTTGATATAGTTCCAATCTTGTGTTTCTAACTGCTTGGCTGGTAAAACTGAAGTTATTCTTGGCATTACTATGGCCTCCACTTCACAACATTCGTTGTCAATTTGTATTGACATCAATTGAAAGGAGCACTTGGCGACAACTTTGGTGGCATGACCATTTATACCGATATCACTGATGTCTGTGACCCTTGGTCGATGAGCGCTCGGACTGACTTCATCTGTCCTCCAGCTTTGATATTGACAATGGCGAATGCCAATAACACTGTTTTTTCTAAAAAAATATTTGTATGGTACTGATACCTTTGTGACTATGGTTTCAAATGATTTTTGTGCTGATTTTTTTAATTCAGCCTGCTTGATGTAGAGTAAGAAGTTGTGTTTTGATTTGCACAGGGAGATGTAATGTGCTTTTGCAATCTTTGCAAGAATGGCTTCCCTCCCAGTTTCAGCATAAACATGATTGTTTAACTGTATCTCGCCGGCCTTGTATACCCATGTCTTAGAATTTTTAACAGGAATATAATGGATGTGTGTCTTGCACACAGGACATCCTTTATATGACACGGTAGTTAAATGTGCCTTTGTTGATGATAATTGAATGTTTTGCTTTGATTCCTTGGTGGTCCGTATATGTTCTTCTCGAATGCTTAGTACTTTTATTTGCTCACTGAACATATAATATAAGCTCTGGCTACGCCTTTGTTTTAATCACTGTTTGTTATTTCTTTTAAATTGTCCCTTACCACCGGTTGGGGGAAACAAAATTAATAATAATTCAAATGTTTGTTTTTAGGTGAATACGCTTTAAAAGATCGTAGCATATTGATTTTTACTATTAAAAATTTTTTATTTATAGAAAAATATTGCTTATTTTACAATAAAATATAAAAACATAATTACATCTCATAGCATACCGTGAATTTTAAGCACCGTTGCCATTAATTAGGTTATAAAGTTCACAAAATGCAAACGGTGCACTTTTAGCACCGTTGCCATTATTTGGGTAAATTTAGTTTTTTGACTTTGTCAACATAGCCAATAATTCGGCATAGTATAGCCCAGTGACCATTTTGCCCGATGTGGATGGTAAACAAATGGAAAAAGAGCAATATTGTTCGGTGATTCGATTCTTGTTTTCGAAAGGGAAACCGCGCAGAGGAATCAAAGAACGCTTGGATGCTGTGTAGGGTGTCTCTTCTTTTTAGACCGTCAAAAATTGCTTTGAGTTTCCGCCCTCCATCGTATTTTCCAGATTTGACCCGTGTGACTTCTTTTTATTTGCTGAGCTCACGCCAAGCATGGTTGGCCCACGCCCACTTATTACGCCAACAATTTGTTTAATTAATTTAAAAATACAATTAAATTCCAAAAAAAATTTTAAAATCATGAACCACCCTAATTTGATTGTAATATTTAACATTGTGGTGCATTTGTTAAAGTCGGTAGGTCCAACTTTATTTTTAACTTGTTAACTCTCCGAACTATATAGGTAAACACAGTCGAAAAAACCCGTAATCCTAGGTGTAATCATACCGTGCCTATGGGATGAATGGCACTACGTAAGTGTGTCTTCTAACGGTGACCTCCAGATATCGGGCGCTCTCTGATTGTAACTAACCTTACCGCAACACCGGGGCACTGTCGTGGCTGACTTTCTTTCCCCTTTACTCGTGGGACCAAATGGATTCTAATAATCTAATAATTTTAAAAGAGGCAGTAGTGCCTGAAACAAACCAGGTCTATAGTGACCTTTCGGCGACTTATCACTATAGACGATGTGGACTTGGGTCCCAGCGATACCATCACAAAGGATGAGGAGGAAAAGCTCCTAACATCACCAGCTCGTGGCTCTAAACCAGCAGAGACAAGTAACAATAAGGTGCGGCTCAGTGGTACCGCCCGGAAACGTCTAAAATACCTCCTAGGCCAAGAGCATAATATTTAGGAAGCAAGAGAACTAGCCCAAGACCCAGTTTCTCTGAAACGCCAACGCTCTAGCAGCATCACACCCAAACAAAGCTCTTCAAAAAACGCTAATGTTGGAGTAGTACCTCGTACGCTTAAAAAGACAGTCATGATCACGGAACCTGAAAGGCCAAAGGCAGCAGTGCCTACCCTGAAGAGGGATGTGGACATGACACAAATGTCTTATAAGGACAAAACTGGGCATCATATCACCTAACTACCCAACAACATTATGGTCCACTGATCAGCTGAAAGCCATACAACATGCGATCTTAGAGACGATTCGCAACAACCAGGCTGCTAAAGATAAGCCTGTTTTCAACAGTTGTACTTTCCGTGCTGGGTGGCTTGCCATCTCCTGTGCCAACGATGACACAGTCAAATGGCTAAAGACATTAGTGCCTTAACTAAAGCCATGGAAGGATGCCGAACTAAAGATCGTGGAAGAGTGCAATTTACCACCCCCCCAAATCTACATTGGTTACATCCCAGAGTTGGACAGTACAACAACGGAGGACATACTAAGCCTCATTAACGGTCAAAACATCGGACTAAGGGTCCATGACTGGCGGGTGCTCAACCGGATACGTAAAGGCACAGTTTCGGAGACAACCTTCGCAATCGATTGACGCCATGAAAGTTCGTCAATTCTGGCTGAACTACGGCTTTGGTAAGATCCAATTGCGCCCCAAAAACAAGAATGAGACTAGAGACGAGGCACCGGCAACAAGCCCTTTAAATGCCGGCCCATCTACTTCAGCGGCTGCTAAAGCAGCAACAATTGAGCTTAAAACGTGCTCGAGAGCAGCAGCAGTAGAAAATGCTACAACAAAACCTGGTCAGAAGGCTCCGTCAGACGTCGAAAGACGAACGAAGGTCACTGAAGGCAAAATAATGCGACCACCGCTTCGTGCCGAAAGACGCAGCCAGGACCATGGTAACCCACGTGTTCGCAAAGGCGAAAACAGATCCGCAAAGGAAGCGGTTCTGCTAGGTAGCAACAGGGGTAAAAAGAGGGCAGCTATTGCCCATAAAAGGACCAAATTATGAACCTACCGCCACAAAACCCCAGAATTAAGAAAAGGCAACTCGGATGCCTTCAATTAAATCTCCACCATGCCAAAGCAGCCTCGGATGTACTGGTAAGGAGATTTAACGGGGAGCTCTTGGATATAATTTTTATCCAAGAACCATGGGTGCACAAAAGAGGCATTAAAGGCCTTCAACCCACGAACGGTAAGTTAGTCTACGCCACTAACAAAGATAGCCCCAGAGCGGCATTGTTGGTAAGAAAAGAACTAACCTATCTTCCTATTTTACAGTTCATTTCTGAGGATCTTGTAGCGATATGGGCAAAAGTGCCTACCAGCAAAGGGGAGCATGAGGTCATCCTTGCATCGATCTATCTACCGGGAGAAACTGATATGGCTCCAACAAGGGAAGTTATAGCCCTAGCGGACTACTGTCAGCAACGACATCTTCGGTGGATCCTTTGCTGCGATGCGAATGCGCGAATACGGTTCGATGTGGGTACAACTGCAACACAAGAAAAAACTTATCGAAATCCCAAAAAGTCCAATTGCGATATCTTCCACTTAAACTTACAACAAAGTGTTAACTGCTCAAAAAAGCATATTGCTCTGAAATCTGAGCTTGAATTGGAAGCAAAAGAGCTTCATTCAAATATTTCGAGTGCCTTTCATAAAAGTTGTCCTGAAAAAGCGCAAAAACTCCGAAGGGATGTTCCCTGGTGGAATAAGAAGCTTAGTGACCTCCGACATAAATCAAGGCAACTGTTTAATAGAGCAAAACTAACAGGAGATTGGTTTTCCTACAGAAATGCTCTAACCGACTATAACATAGAATTGAGGAAATCTAAAAGAGCTACTTGGAGGGATCATTGTGAGAAGATTTCAAATCTTCCAGATACAATTCGCCTTCAAAAAGCCTTAGTAAAATATCACTTAAATGGCATATGTACCCTGAAAAAGCCAGATGGTAACTTCACAAAAACCCCGGGAGAAACCAGCCAACTACTGCTGGACACTCACTTTCCGGGATGTTCAGTCTCCAATGAGCACCCAAAATAGATTGTTCCATGAAAAGCGGGTACAATGGGCTCTATCATCATTTAGTCCATACAATTCTCCGGGGCCAGATGGGATATACCCTTGCTTACTCCCGCAAGGTTCCACCTATATTGTCCCTACACTGGTTAGATTATTTAAAGCAAGTGTCTTGCTAGGACATATTCCAACAAAGTGGGCTGATGTTAAAGTAGTGTTTATTCCAATGGTAGGGCGAAAGCCGGAACAACTACCAAAATCTTACAGACCTATTAGCCTCAGCTCATTTTTCCTAAAGACGATGGAATAGATTTTGGATCAACACATAAGAGAAAACAACCTAATTACTTTCCCATTGCACAGGCTACAATTTGCCTACCAATGTGGCAAATCTACTGAGACTGCAATACACAGCCTGACAACAGTAATTGAAAAGGCTCTTGAATCCAAACAAATAGCTCTGTGTGCATTTATTGACATATCAGGAGTTTTTGATAACACTTCTTATGAGGCAATAAGCAATGCCCTTCTTCAAAAAGAAGTAACGTCATCATATGTTAAAATCTCGGACTATTAGTGTAGAGCTTGGAGGAGAATTGAGATCTATCACAGCCATAAGAGTTTGCCCGCAAGGGGGTGTACTCTCTTCGCTTCTGTGGACGCTAGTTATAGATGAACTCCTTTACAAGCTTAATAGCGTTGGTTTTCACACACAAGGTTACGCAGATGACCTAATAGTGCATATAGTAGGCTGGCATGAGCAGACCATTTCGGACCGCATGCAACAAGCCTTACTAGTAATTAACAAATGGTGTGTAGAAAAAGGGCTCTCCATCAACTGCACTGGTGCCGTTAACCAGGAAAAGGAACATTAATCTTACATGTCCGGTCCTCAACGGAACCACAATCAAATTTTTCAACGAAGCTAACTTGGAACCCTCATCTTGAGAAAATTACAAAAAAGGCAAAAAGGGCATTCTTTGCATGTACAAGACTTTTTGTTAAAACTTGGGGTCTAAATCCCAAAATGATCTACTGGACATTCACCACAGTTATTAGACCAATAGTCACTTATGCATCTCTTGCATGGTGGCCTAAGGTCAAACAAAGAAAAGCAGCAGACATATTAAGCAAACTGCATCGCTTTGTTTGCGTCAGTATCTCAGGTGCCATGAAAACCTGTCCAACTGATGCATTGGAGGTGCTCTTAAACATCCCTCCATTACCTATTCTAATAGAAATGGAATCCAGTCGTGGCGCCTTGAGATTAGAGGGTATTGCCGAACTAAAAAGCGGAGATTTTAAGGGGCACTTAAAGATTTCAGAAAATCTTCAACAAAGTCCCTTGCTATATAGAGTTGATACCTTATCATCAAAACCAACCTTCTATAAATTTAAATCATTATAATTGATCGCGAAATTTGGAGAACCAATTCAATCAATTTTCAACCGGGCTCCCGAATATGGTTTACAGACGGATCAAAACTTGAAAATGGTAGAACAGGGGCGGGAATATTTGGCCCCAAATTCAAAAAATCAATCCCAATGGGTGTATACCCAACAATTTTTCAAGCCGAAATGCATGCAATTGAAATCTGTGCTAGGGAGTGCCTTCGCAGGAAAATGAGAGGAGCACATATTTACATTCTCTCTGATAGTCAAGCGGCTTTAAAAGCCCTGCAATCAACCAAATTCACCTCAAAAATGGCATTTGACTGCCTAATCCTGCTAAATATACTGAGTAATTTTAACACAGTATTATTAGTGTGGGTACCGGGACATGAAGGTCATGAGGGAAACGAAAAAGCTGATTATTTAGCTAAACAAGGTGCAATCATGCCCTTTATTGGTCCTGAGCCCTTCTGTGGTCTTTAAAAAAGCCACTCCAACGAAGTTATCAGGAAACTGGGGGAAAAGAAATTGGCCGATCACTGGCTTAATAGCTCAGGTCAACGTCAAGCTAAACGATTCCTCAACCCATCCAAGGGAATATCTAGGAAGCTACTTTCTGGGTACTTCACAGGTCACTGTAACCTTAGATATCACCAAAAAAAAGTTAGGTCTTTCTGACACTGACATCTGTCCTTTCTGTGAAATGGATACTGAAAGTTCAGAGCATATACTCTGCGAATGTCCTGCACACGGCAGACAAAGATTTTGCCACTTCGGTGACACTGTTGTAAATCCATATAAACTTTGGAACAACAATCCCCAGTTAGTGCTAAAATTTATTAAAAGCTTAAAAATATAGGGATTAAACCTAAAGGCCATGCACAATAGATCTTGTTGGTCGCAGTGCTTCAAGGCCTATAATAATAATAGCCAGTTTTTAAAACAAACCTTTTTTGTTACTAATTTGATGATTTTACCAAAAAAAAATTAAAAATTCTATATAAAATACTTACCAAAAGCTTCAAGAATAGTGTTTGCCTCTAAAATTTGTTGTTGTATCCAAGTAGAAACATTAGATGTTATAGAACATAAATATTGAAGAATAAATTTAGTAGACTCCGTTTTTCCAGCTCCAGATTCACCAGAAATTACACATGACTAAAACAATATAAACAAAATTAAATTTAAATAGTAAGACAATTTTCTTCGGTTATATCAAAGCTCAAAAACCTTTCGCCATATTATTGACACCCAAAAACTGTATTCCTTGTAGCACATATGTTCTAAATGATTATATTAAAAGTGGTCTTTATTCTCTACCGGCCCATTTTCTGCAGTACGTTTCACTACTAAAGTGCTTAATATTGAATTAAAGTTGTTATCCGCACTGCAATTATTTCAATAATTTTGTTAAGTATAAAAAGAGGGAGTTTGTATGGAGTGGAAAGTAGTTTAAGTTAATTTTTTAATAGCGAATTTTATCTGGAATTATTACAAAAAAAAATGTTTCAAATAAAACAGGAGAGTTTTTATAGGAGGCTGAAGTAGGTATAATCCGATCTTGATTATCTCAGATCATAACTGTTGAAATCTAAACTGATTTGCTTATTTAATATACAGTAATCTGATTAATACCAAACAAGCACCTATATCCTGATCGCCAAAAGAAATGTTTAAGTGTCATAGAGTACTACGAAAAGGCAGTGAAACCGATTTCAAACCAACATCCGACCCGGCTATGACTTCACAAGCAGAACAATTTATTAGTCAAACTGAAGCTCAGCAGTAACAAAAGGATTTTAGTGGCGTAAAATTTAAGCGGCTGGAAACAATATTAGCGTTAGTAGGAAAGGTGGTGTGGCATTCACGCCGACAAAAGCGTGTTAATGCCTTCGACAACTTTATAATGAGGAAAGCGCAACGATGACAACTCTAACGGCATTGCAAATTTCACCACCTGGATATGACATCATTGCAAAGTCAGTTTTGATAAAATCAATTCCAACAAATATGCGAGTATAACATCACAGAACAATTGGAAAAGATCCCTGTCAACTTCATAAAAAAAAACGGACAAGAAGATGAGCATTTAAAGAGTTTACTCGAATATATTAAAGCAGAGAATCTTTAGAAAAATCACAGTTGTTAGACCGTAATACGAGGAGCGCGATTAAAAAAGAGACTTTATCGCACAACGACAGGCACAGCAACAGCGCTATTTACTTATAATAGCTTCGTCCAACAATATGTTTTCTGTAAAAAAAAATAACTCTTACTCCAGCAAAAATAGCAAGAACACCATGAATGTAGCTCAAAGGTACTGCGAGAAGAGGGGCGATGCTATCGATTAAAAAACAAAAGCCATAACTTGACATTTTGCAAAGCCCAGTGGATTGAATTCGAAGCGTGTAGTGGTACACTCCGATATGTCAGCGGTCATCTCATAGCGACAAACGACACAGCACAATATATGAGAGCGAAATAGTTATAATAATTTGTAGAAAGGAAGTACACAATATGAGAAACCATCATCGTCAAATGAATTCGACATTAAAAACAGAAGAACCTGGAGAAAATGAAATTTTTCTATAAACAGCGAAATCAATCGGTAGCAGCGAGCGCTTTCTGTCCAGACTAATATTGGACAACGGCAGGCAAAGAACATATATAAGTGTGAAACTGAAAAACATAATCGCCATCGTTGTGCCGACAAATTCCATAAAAATTTAAAAACATATCCAATTGCAATTAGCGAAAAATAAAATTTGCATTGGAAAAATATTACAGAAAATAATACTTTTGATATTTAAAAATTTTAGACATAGATAATTGTCTAGCGATTAACGAAAAATTAATTGAAAAAACGGTGTCTGAAATATCACGCGAAAACGGTCGTTACGTCGTAAATTTGCTGTAGAGAATAAGCAGAGAAGGATTCCGCGACAATTAACAAGCCATCGGTTGACTTCGCGGGTTAACTATGTGTTAACTAAAAAATTCCGATAAGCTTGCTGAGTATGACGACGGTATTGACGATTTAGTACGAAGCAATATAGCATAAAAGTGACTAATGTTTTGAGTGACCATAAGTCGTATTACATATCACACAGGTCAGTTTACCGAGTCGTAAAAATAACAACTTAAATGAAAATAGTCTTCAACGCATCATAGAGCGAGCCATGCTTATTATAGTTAAACGATCTCTTAAGCGCTAGCAAAAATCGTGTAAACGACCTGCTAACTACAATAATCAGGATTAATTCGAAGAAACACGCATTAGCAGCAGACATCGAACAGGCTTTTTTGCAAATTGAACTGCAAAAACAATATAAAGGTGGCGTACCTACGACACCCATTAGTAAAGGGAGTCGTAATTACAAATTTGATATGTGAAAAAATAGAGAGGTTCCAATCGTTAAGACAACGAATACCGATAAAACAACAGCGAGCGAACTAAGTTTACCTTTGATTGTTGCAATATTAACATTTTTTTAATTATTATTGATTTAGCAGTAAAATCTTTATTTATATGAATAATCGCTCCATAAAAATAAATATTATCAGGCAGTTTCCAGAAACCGCTGGGGAAGTAAAAAATTAATCAATTTGAAATCGAGGGGAATTATTTGTGATGTTCTAGAAACCGTACCGTTTTTATGTTTCGCATGTTCCTATTCAACTCTTTATAACTCTTCTACTCGTCATTTTTCTGAACAGCTGTTTGCTGTTGCACGAAGAGAAACGAAAACAAATAATTTATAAAATTTAATTTATTACAGCTGTTTTGCTTAGCCTAGTTTCTTAAGCTATTAAATATAAAATTGTATCTAATTGAAATAGTTTCACAATATGAATATATAATTTAGTTTTAAATTCATTTGAGTTATCACAATTTTTTATTTCTTCAGGTAATTCATTTTAACATTTTAATCCCTTATAACTAATTACTTTTCTTTTATCTGCCTCTGTTCTAAACATTAGCAATCCAAATCATTTCCTCTTCTCGTTTCTTTTAAGTGTACCTCATTAACATTTTTTATATTACTTTTTAAATATTCTGGCAATCTTTCATTTTTAAAAATGAAGTTTGATTAAAATGTCGAAAAAGTCTATTCGTATTTATAATCAAACTTCAACTCATTTTTTTTTTATATTTAAAATGAACTTTATTGAACCAAATATGTACCATTTTGGTCGACCACCTTTTGCCATTTTTCCGCTAGAGACATTATTCCATCAGTGTAAAACTTTTGTGGTTTCTTGGCGAAAAACTGCGACAAGTCATTTTCACAGGCTTCTCTTGAAGCCAACTTTACTCCATTAAGGGAGTTCTGCATTGACCGAAACAAATGGTAGACCGATGGTGCAAGGTCAGGGCTATATGGTGGATGCATCAAAACTTCCCAGCCAAGCTCTCCCAGTTTTTGCCGAGTCATCAAAAATGTGTGTGGTCTAGCGTTGTCGTGATGGAAGACGACGCCGACCAGACTGGAGCTGCTTATAGTGGATGATTCCTTTCCAATCCGACCAAACACTCAGCATAACCTTTCGAGGCGTCAATCCTGGCTTTGCGACCATTTGTTGAGCTTAACCATGCTTGCACCATGATTTTTTTCTCACATTATTGTCATATTTGATCCACTTTTCATCTCCTGTTACCATTCGCTTCAGAAATGGTTCGATTTCATTTCGTTTCAGCAAAGAATCGCAGATGTTAATTCGGTTCATTAAATTTTTCACAGACAATTCATGTGGTACCCAAACATCGAGCTTCTTTTTGTAGTCAGCCTTTTTTAAATTGTTCAAAACCGTTTGATGATGAATGTTTAGTTCATTGGCGATGTCATGGCTGCTTATGTGACGATCCTGGTCAATCTTTTCCATAATTTCATCGACTTTTTCAACGATAGGTCGACCAGAGCGAGGTGCATCTTTCACATCGAAATTTCCAGAACGGAAGCGAGCGAATCATTGTTGTGCTACACGAACTGATACAGCATCGTCTCCGTAAACTTCACAAATTTAATTGATGGCTTGCGTGGCATTCTTCCCTTTTTTATACAAAAATTTCAAAATATAGCGAATTTTTTCATTATTTTCACTCATTTTTGAACAGCTGTAACTTTTTTTCAACTTCTCCGAATTTAATTTTTTTGCTTAAATGAAGCTTAAAATGTCACCTTTCCAACACCATATGGTAAGACACAATGTGATTGATAGCACTGGAGATAGACGCCTCCATTGACATCTATTGACAAAATACGAAAAGACTTTTTCGACAACCCAATATAAATAAATTTCATCTATATAAAAATGAGTTCTTCTATCTTTCTATATTTCTTTCTTTCTTTCTATCTTTGTACCAAATGGGCGTCTAAATCATTAATCCGACTTTGATGAAATTTTAGGGAGTTGCTGTGCACACGCCAACTTAGGTTTAAGGCAAAGAAAATTTTGCCACGCCCACCTATTACGCCCACAATTTGTAAAACTAAGTTAAAATATTCGATTATTTCGCTAATATTGCTCCAATCTGAAATTTGGTATCTGAGTTTGTATAGACACTGTCGATAACTTCCCCAAAAATGGGCGTGTTGGATCAATTTAACGCCTTTTAAAAAAAAAGGATGGATCATTTTTACGCCTACCACCAATTGCTCAGAAACTTGGTGTGCTAAATAGAAAACATGTAACGGGATGCACCGGGAAAAATAACAGGATTTACAAAATTTGCCACGCCCACAATTTGATTAATTACGTGATAATATACGATTACATTGCTAATATTGCTCTTAAAAATTTGGGATTTTGTTTCTGAGTTTGTATGCCGATAATTTCCCAGCCGTAACTCAGAATCGCTACAACGGTGAATACCGAGAAGTTCCGCTAACTAACGGGAGTACCGGGAAGTTCCGTTACTAACGGGAGTAGCTGGAAGTTCTGCAAACAATTTTTTTAAGTGGCATTGCAACGCATGCCGGGCGTTCGCTAGTTGTATAATAAAAAATTGTTTGTTTAATACTCAACCAGGTTTATTGATTTAACATTTCATTTGTGTGGGTATTTCTCCGTTTTCTTAAGATGCACCTCATTGCTCTATTTTGTAGTTTTTGTAGTCTATCTATTTGGCTGTCAATCATTATAAATAATACAGAGGGGCACTAAATAAAATGAGGTTCTATTATTGCCTTTTACACCAATATTTTTAATTCTGTTTTAATATTTTTACATGTCCTTTGCATAAAACCTACTTTATTTGCAATTGTTTTTTACAATGTAATTTATATGTTCATTTAATTTTAATTTATTATCAATTTGTATACCCAAATATTTTATAATGTCTACCTACTTGTTCTAATTTTTCGTTTTTAATATTGAGATCAGCTGTTTGATGTGTAACATTTCTTGTGATAATCATATATTTTGTTTTTTGTACATTTAATTTTAGTTTATTAGCACATAGCCATCTTGTATTTTTTTCATGGCCACATTTATATTACAATCACTTACAGTTATTAATGCGTCATCGACAAATAATTTTATACTAGCGTGTTTTAACGAACTAATAATATCATTTATGTAGATAATAAATAAAATAGGGGCAAGTACAGATCCTTGCGGCACTCCAATGTGGACTTCTCGTTCTTCCGAAACTACATCATCCATTACAGTACGTTGTTTTCAATTTGTAAGAAAATTGCGGAACCATTGTAGTTCGACACCTTTAATACCAATTCGTTGAAGTTTTTGAAGTAAAATGTTGACATAATAGTTTTATGATCACTTATTTTATTTAAGCCTTAAACACTTCACTTTTTCTGAATTTGAGTACAAGTCTATTTTTGTTTCTGTATTTTCAGTTATTTGAGTTATAGGAATAACTCCAGTTGTTTTGATTGAAAAACAATTTAATTTGATTACAATGAGATTTCGTTTCTTGAAATTTATTACAATGAAAATATATGTATATCGATTGCTAAAAATGTTTGTAATGCAATGTTGCATTTTTAGTGTTGTCAAATCCCTACAGAGTATTAAAGTTAACTCGCTGAAACATAGATGCTGTTGCAAAAATGTTATCAAGCCTTTGGCTATACGTTGATGTTTTATTCACGTTTATATTAAAGTCACCAATCAAAATATTGTATTCGAATGATTAAAAAAGTTGTGTACTTATTTCATTTCAGTATTCTAAAAAATCCACATTACTTGTGCTTGGCAAATGGTAAAGAACTCATATCTGCCATTTTTTATCACAGTTTTTCAGTTTTATAATTATACACCAAATATTGTTACTTATGCATTCATTGTATCAATGTATGTTTCAACTAGAATGTTAACAGTTTCTTCTCTTGTGTTTGCATTTTCATATAGTTTAATAATATTAAATTCTTTTCCGTTCAACATACTATTTTGTTTTTGTATGCATTCTATTATTCTTTCGTTAGAAAGTTTATGAGAAAGTCCAATACCCGTAAATGTTTTTTTCTTTTGTTTTGATCGTGCGCTTTTTCAATTTCATAATCGCATACAATTTTGTCTGACACTTGCTTTTGCACCTGTTCGTAAGCTACATTGTCTTTGCATTGCACTATTATTGCTCCGTTATTAATCTCTTTCACACTATTAACTAAGCCATCAGTAGCATCAATTGCTGCAGCTAATGCTTTTTTTGTTTCTTAATTTTTCTTTGTTTTTTGGTTTTATTAGAATTCTATTCTCATTCTTTTGTAAAATTTGTGCATATGACTTTTGTTTTTGTGCATTATCCTTTGCATTGTTTTGCGCGCATAATTTATTAATTTTCTCCTGACCGCTTTTTATATTTTCAGCAATTTCATTAGAAGTTGATTTTTATTTGCATTTTCGCTGTTGTTTTTTAATACTTGTTTCTTTATTTCATGCTCCATATGTTGTTCAATTACGCAGTATATTTCTTTTATTAGTTCATCTTTTATGTTTTTGCATTTATTTAAAATTAATTCTTCTATAATTTTTTTCACATCACTTCATTTTAACTGTTTTTCTTAATTTTTTTAATTAGATGTTTTATTTCTATAAATTTTGTTTGTATCTAACAAAGTGCATAGATTGCAAAACCATTTTAAGTTCAAATTTTAATTTAATAGTTTAAGATCTGTTCTTTTAATTTGGCTACATTTTAAACAAAAAGTATGTCCAGAAACACAAGAACATAAAATTATTTTATCAACTTGCAGCAGCTTAACTGTGCATTCTCTGCACTCGGCTGGCATTTTGCAAGCAAGGTTAAATGTTTACTAAGTCACTTTCTTTAATTTATTTTCACTTTTTTGTTTACTACAAATGATCAGTGATCAAATGTGTATAAGTTTTTATAGTTTACTAGCGAATGCCCGGCATGCGTTGCAATGCCACTTAAAAAAAATGGTAGCGGAACTTCCAGCTACTCCCGTTAGTTAACGGAACTTCTCGGTATTCACCGTTGTAGCGATTCTGAGTTATAGCTGTGAAATTATCGGCACACAAACTCAGAAACAAAATCCCAAATTTTTAGGAGCAATATTAGCAATTTCATCGTATATTTTTACTTAATTAAATAAATTGAGGGCGTAATAAGTGGGCGTGGACAATTTTGTATATCCTGTTATTCTTCCCGGTGCATCCTGTTACATGTTTTCTGTATAGCACATCAAGTTTCTGAGCAATGGTGTTAGGCGTAAAAATTATCCACCCTTTTTTGAAAGTGGGCGTTAAATTGATCCAACCACGCCCATTTTTGGGAAAGTTATCGACAGTGCCAATACAAACTCAGATACCAAATTTTTAGGAGCAATTTTAACGAAATAATCATATATTTTAACTTAGTTTTACAAATTGTGGGCGTAATAGGTGGGCGTGGCAAAATTTTCTTTGCCCTAAACCTAAGTTTTCTTGAGCACAGCAACTCCCTAAAATTTCATCAAAATCGGATAAATGGTTTAAACGTCCATTTGGTACAAAGATAGAAAGAAAGAAAGATAGAAGAACTCATTTTTATATATATAGATACAAGTCATTTTTCGAAGTTGATGGTACAGTTTATACATTTAATTTCCTTGCATGGTGGAAATCAATTGGTTTGGAGGTTAGTAAGAATGGAATACTACGTAATAAAAATTAAGACTCTCATAAAAACTATCAAATCATGGCAGCTTTACCATTTGCTAGAACTACATTTTCAAGACCCTTCACTACAACAGGTGTAAATTTTGCTGGCTTGTTTAATTACGAAAGGCTACGTTTGTGTTTTTGTTTGCTTTACAACGGAGCGACATATATACTGCAGCATTTATGGCTGCATTTTCACGCTTCATTGCAAGACGAGGTTTCCCAGTTAATATGTATTCTGATAATGGTACCAATTTTGTAGGAGCCACAAAAGAAATAAAACGCGAATTCCGTGCTATGCTCAATTCTTCTCGTGATTTAGTATGTTCAAACTATTCACATCAAAATATTTATTGGTATTTTAACCTAGCTGGCGCTCCTCATATGGGTGGTTTATGGGAAGCTGGTGTTAAAAGTTTCAAACAACATTTTCGAAAAGTTGCTGGCGTAATGAAAAACACTTTTGAAGAATTTTCTACTTTGCTCTCGAGTATTGAGGCTTGTTTGAACTCAAGACCGCTCAGTTCTTCATCAGAAAATCCTGAAGATCTAGCCCCATTAACTCCAGGTCATTTTTTAATTGGAGGTCCGCTCTTATCTAGAATCTGAAATTCATGAGAACCCAAAAACTATAGTTAATAGATGGCAGAAAATTAAAGCGATCCACCAACAATTCTGTCAGAGATGGAAAACAGAATGTCTGCACAAACTCCACAAAAGATACAAGTGGAAATATTCAAAAAAAAATTGCGAACTAAATGACTTAGTAGTAGTTCAAGAAGAAAACTTACCACCAAACGAGTGACGGTTAGGAAGAATAGTAAAAGTGTATACAGGTAGGGATCAAAAAGTGCGAGTAGCAGATGTAATCACCGCTCGTGGTGTAATTACTCGACCTATTGTGAAGCTGGTCATAATCCCATCAAATTAATATTATTCAAAAAATTAAATAAATAACGCGACCGTCTTTAGGAAGACGAAATAGGTCCTGAGATGTGCAAGGTTGAATTGGTCGAAACAACTCCGACGAAATCGGCCCCAAGATGCGCAAGGTCGCATTGGCCGTAACAACACTCCCACAAAGCGGCCCCAAGATGCGTAAGTTAACATTGGCCACAATATATAGAATTCTAACAGACCTTAAAAATCCGTGCCAAACTACAACAAAATTAAACAATTGCAACGTTATTTATTGTATTACCTTAATTTAAGTTTTTCATTGCAGTGATGCTGCAAGGCGGGCGGTAATGTTCACGCCAAACGTTTTAGTTAAAATTTTTATTTTTAGTTTTTAAGTTTTTTAATTGTCATTTTGAAATATAAAGGTCGCTGTAAGTCGCGACTTAAGAAAAATGTACACACTGTTATACAACCGAATTAGAATTCGGTTTTTTTGTCAATCTAATACGAATACTGTGAAGAGAAGACGACATTTTTTGAAGCCAACAATAAAGCAACTGTGATTTTGTTTTGGATTGAAACCTTCTGTGTTATTATTTGGAAACACCTCACATCCCCCCTAGATTTCGATCCTCGATTCGAAAGTTATAGAGAAGAAAAGCCCTCCGCCTGTTCACTGTTTGTAGATTATACATGTAAAGTATAAGTGTTTCTCCTACTCTGGTAGTCACCTTGTCGTTGTGTAGGGGCTTATTAAGGGCTAAACCACGTCTTGTGAAATATTGCGAACTTTTCCATCATTTAAACTAAGAACTGCCTTCAACGTACAGGTTAAAAGTAGTTTAATACGATTCCTGGTCAGTCGTTAAGACTAATTTGCATTAGTTTAGTTTATATTAGATCTTACTCTTTCAAGTGCTTTTATATCAAATAATATCTCAAATTGGAGGGTGTTGGATGAAGTATCCTTCTCAGATTATTGATACATCTCAAAGGGGAAGTTAAAGATATCTTTGAAATTAGAAATGTTAGAAATACCAATTGGTCGCTTTATAGCTTCTACCGAGGACAAAACATAGGACGCCTGAGTGAAATAATTATTTAGAAAATCTTTTTTTTTTTAGAAAGCTTTTGAAAATAGTTTCAAACTTGTGGTGAAGAAACGTTCTAGAAACATCTTATGGTGTAATAGGCAGCTGCACAAGAAACCCCGTCAGCTCTTTAATAGAACCAAGCCTTAAGGGAAATGAGCATTTTACCCTTTCCACTGTTCATAAACGAGTGAGGAGGTTTTCAAAACAATAACAAAGATGCGGAAAAGCCGTTTTAGCTACTCCTTAAGAGTCGCGCGCTCTCTGTATTTTTTAACAATTCAAAATTAGGCTGTTCTAAAATAAGCTGTGCGTTTGGCTAAAAAGAAAGTGCGTTAAATTTATCCATTTGGTGAGTGCAAAATATAAATAAATAATAATCTTAACTGGGGTTTAGTAAAATTCATGAAATTTTTCTTTATTTTACCTAGGTGAGTGCAATAAAAAGTTGTAGTAATTTTGTATTTTCTTGCTATTCTTTAAAACTTTGTTATAAAATATAAAAAGACACCATGAAGCGACAAATATTTTTTTGCAGTTCACCTTTTGAAGTATGAGGCGATTGACTGGAGACCTGCATGAAGTGCACGAGCAGCTTGAATAGGTTGACAAAAGCGTTTTCTTGTCGGCCTGACCGACTGTGAATGACTTAACGATTCTGGTCCAGGTCTAGCTAGCAGAAAGTTGTTACTGTTGGCATGTGGATGTGGGGCAACCAGCCCAGGCGATTCTGGCCCGGGTCCAGTGATCAGCGGCTCCAACCTAACCATAGACGTCGAGAGTACCGGCCCAGACGGCAATGACCTGGGTTCGGCAAAAGGCCCAGACGGCAATGACCTGAGTCCGGCAGCCAGCCCAGACTGCAGTGACCTGGGTCCAGCTTCTGTATTTAAGTTGGTATTTTCTTTGAATTTGGCAGCCAGCTCAGGCGATTCTGGCCCGGGTCCAGCTACCCTCTTATTGAAATTGTTAACTACTTTGAACTTGGTAGCCAGCCCATGCGATTCTTGCCCGGGTCCAGCTACCGGCTTTATAAGGAACCAACCAACTGCTGGCATCAGAAAGTTTTCTTGAAAACGATGTAGCATACTGTGATGCTTTCTACCACAATGCCGACACCGTATTTTGCTTTCACATTTTGCCTTTTCGTGGTTGTCAGAAAGACAATTCGAGAAATATTTCTTTGAAGCTTCTCGTTTACATCCATAGCTCGGAACTTAGGGCAAAAGCGAATAGGGTGCCATTTTAAGTATACACGACACTCAGACGACAACATGTTTTGTATATGAAGAATGCGATTTTTTAGTGCTCTTCTTACTTGGATTATCTGACGAACTGGATACTTTTGAATAATTTGCGCATTGTGAAATTGTCGAAAAATATGATAGGATCACGTTACCTTTTGGAGAACTTGCAGCTTGCACTTGGGCAGCATTAATGTCGCTAATAAACTAAGAAGAATTTCTAGTGTAACCACAGTACATCTGTACAACTAACATAGCTTCTACATTCTCTAACATGCTGAGAATGCGCCAAACAATTAGATTAGCTACGGCTATGAAATTGCTAACATCTATCTTATATAGTTCTAGAGTGGAGATGCAATTATTGATATCACGTTGTAATTTCTTTAAGGCGCTACCAGACTTAGTGTCAATTGGGAGATTCAACAAAATTTTTAACTGCGTGTTGACTAAAATTCTCTTATTTTCATATCTATCAGACAATTCTGCCAGGCTTGCGCAAACCCATCGTAAGTAAGCGGAAACTTTTGAACTATTTCCTTAGCTGCTCCCCTAGTTTTCTGATTAAGATGGAAAAGCTTTTACACCGGCATGAGGGAAATATTACTTGCATATATTGCCGTAAATAAGTCACGGAATGAGGGCCACGACGCGTAGTCGACGTGGAAAACTTCTGCGTCACAAGGGGGCAGGTTAATATGATGATCAGTCATAGGATATGTCATCATTAAATTATTGTTTATAGGCGTTTGATTTTGAAGTAGTACTGCGCTATACATTTTTTGGGAAACCTCATTTACTGCTGTTTGAGTGGATGAAGTTTGAACTGGGGTAATTTTGGCAACCCTATTTAATAAATTGGGATTCGTAATTTTTGTTAAGATTTTCAGTAGATTCACTTATTTTAGCAGCAGTCTGTATTTTCCCCGCAAGTGGTCTTGACTTTATGTAGATATAGATAATACGCTGCCTTAAGAGCATCCCATGTGGACTGAAGTTCCTCCCTTTGAACTTCAATTGAAAAAACGCTTAACTCTTGGGGATCCATTTCATTAAAAACCAGAACTTTTTCGTACAGTGAATCTACCAACGAATTATATTTTTCTACTTTGGCCATATTTTAAAAACTTCTCTAAACCTCAAAAATTACTCAAAAAGTTTACAAATTTAATAAAGCAATATATTACAACTATACTTTATCACAAACAAATTCTCCTTTAGAATATGCTTGTAAAATGTAATGAAAAATTTTAATTATTTATTAGCAAAATTTCAAATCAAATGAAAATTTAAATAAATTGAATAAAAATATTTTTTTTATTTATGAAAAAAACTTTTAATTCACCCTTATACTTCTTTAAATGAAAATTCTAAAGCTAGTTGCAAAATAAGACCAACTAAAATATTTCGAGTTTGATAGAGAACCACTCTAATGGTTTCTTACAACCACTCTTATATGTATCAAAAGCTACCACCCTAGTGATATACCAAACAAAATTTAAGAAATAGAGTTTAAAAAACAAAAAAGTGAAGGATCACTCTAAATTGTAATATAAAAAAGCAATAATAATAACAACCTTTAAATAGGTGGACAGACAACGCACGTAAAATTTTTAATTTTATTTTAAAACCAGTATGGTTTTTTTTCAAGATTAGGAACCACTGATTTTACTTTTATTTGCAAAGCAAGCAAGTCAAATTATCATCAAAGCAGAATAGAAACAAAACTTCGTTTACGTTTTTTTTTTGTAAGAACAGCCAAAAGATTTGGTATGTTCGTCGCGTGGTGTTTATACGTAGATATGTACGAATGTAAAAATTGTCTTCACAGTGGTTCAATATTAATACGCATATAATTTATTACTTTTCTTTTAATTTATGGGTGTCCAATGGAGCACCGAACCACTGTGCAAATTTTTTTTTACAACTTTAGCAACTTAAAATGTAAACAAATTCGCACTTGGACCGAAATAGATTTACATATATCTAGGGGAGAGGCCCCCAAGGTGGACACCAATCTTTTGAACAAATGTAGAATCTTAACAACACAAGATATCTTGAAGCGTTATGTATTTCCTGAAAGCTTAACTCATTAGCTAACTATCCCTGAAAAAGAATTTTGATATCATCATTAGAACCAAAGTTATGACTGATTTTAAAAATAGTCGAAAATGACGACTTTGAAAAAAGGTCCCCCAAGGAGAACACACCTGAAAAATTCACTCCAAAAGTCGGAATAAAAACAGAAAATCCATGTTTCGACAAGTTTATTTAATGTTCAATGTTTTTCATTGGAAATTACATCAAATTGTTACGAAAAAAAAATTGGTGCAAAATGAATGCCGACCAAGCGTGAAGTAGACAAAAAAAGGGCTTAATCCGAATCGTCGGAGGTTGTAACAAAACAATCAATTCTTGTTTTTCAATTTCCAAAAAATCAATGTTTTCTTCTGTGCCCAATTTTGCGAGATATCTTCTCAGACTATTCCGGGGTATCTCGAAACTTTTC
Organism: Suillia variegata; assembly: GCA_949127995.1. NCBI lineage: Eukaryota > Metazoa > Arthropoda > Insecta > Diptera > Heleomyzidae > Suillia > Suillia variegata. The sequence goes on from OX421843.1 coordinate 24,902,215, forward strand.
GCTGCTGTAGAAAGAGCTTAATTTTCTTTCTTTACAGCTAGTACAGCGTCTGCCAATTTGGCAAAGTCAAAATTTGCAAATTCAGTTTTCCGTTTGTACGATGTCATTCTGAAAAAATAAAAAACTTTGCAAAAAATATTGTTTTCAAACATATATTCCTCTGTTTCGAAAGAATAAGATAGATTTTCAGCCCCGGGGTCCCGCTGACTGTCGCTACGGCACTAGACTGTGACTGTTAACAATGTATGAGTCACACGCCTGTGACTGTATTTGCTATTTTACATTTATAAAAACAAATAGGTACCATTTGTGCACAAATTTTAGTGAAAAACGTAAGTATCCACCTTGGGGTTCAAAAAGTGTCCAGCTTAGGTTGAAAATGCAAGTTATTTGGAAAAAGCATAGAAAATTATCAGACAACAACACTAAGCTAATCTGTTTACGATATGTTTGTTTGGTACGTTAGCTAAGCTAAAAGGGTATTTACCTTCTCGCGAACTCTTTTTTCGATCATTTGATCGCACTTTTCACGAGCGCCGTCAAAACTTTACGGGTCACTTTCGTGTCCGAGGTATTGCAGCGGACAACGCGCCACGAGTTGACACTTCATAACATAACCAAAAACTGCGTCTTATCAAACTGTAATACTGACATGGAGCGCACAGTGCTGCCACCTTTTGCCAACAAAAAATGCACGTGTGTCCACCTTAGGGGGATGTCCACCTTGGGTGCTCACCTCTCCCCCTCTCTCCCCTATATATATAAATTAAATACTTTTTGCACTTTTTTTTAACACCAAATAAATAAATTGAACGCACCTTTTGAATACGATTTATTGGGAAATCTAATGAGTGTACTGTATTTGATGTGGAATTCCTACGTTGTTGTTCCGGGACTTCTTCCTCCGGTTCGAAGGACCAAATGTTGCGCTTCAAGCCCTATGCTTTGCTGGCAATAAAAATCCTGCTAATATTTCTCGGGAAAAAAGAAAGAATAGAAATAAAAGGCAGTATAAGTCTTCAATTTAAATTACAATATATTTGAGACGTATTCTTACCCTTTCCACTGTTCATAAACGAGTGAGTTGGTTTTCAAAACAATAACAAAGATGCGGAAAAGCCGTTTTAGAGTCGATGTATTTTTAACAATTCAAAATTATGTCATTCTAAAATAAGCTGTGCGTTTGGTTTAAACACGGCTTATTATCGTAACTTAATTCATGCTCAAAGCTATGGAACAAATTTAAATCAATATATCAGAGAAGTCAAACTAAGGTAAATCGACTGATACTGAATTACTTAACCTAACGTGTACAATTTAAATGGAGTTGGAGGGTAGGGATATTGCTCTCTGTACTTCGATTGATATTACAGGAGCTTTTGACAATGCAACTTTCAGATCAATTTAGGAAGGGATGGCCAGGGAAAGACTATACAGACTTGTTATATGTTGGGTTCTCAATATGGTGGAAAACAGGGCAATAATTTATGATATATGTTCTAAAGATTAACTGTCAGTTTGCCCCCAAAGGGAGCGCCATATCGCCAGCGGCGTCATAAAAAGTCTGTTGGTCTTCGGCAGCCATCGCGTACGGACGTGTGCGCATTATACATTTTCCAATGGGATATAGAAGTCATTCGATGACAGGCGGTCAACAAGAACGGAAATGTTCAACCTTCTCCCGGACATTCATCAAGAAAAATATAAGCACTCGCTTCTTCGGTGGCTAAAGTGCATTGTTCTTTAGTATTTATCTTTTTCTTTTAGTTGAGCCGCGTAGTGAGAGTGGAGATCGGTTTAATGTTTTCTGCTGTATAGAAACTAGTAAGAGTGGATATCGGTTTAATGTTCTCTGTTGTGTAGAAGGTAATAAGGGTGGAGATCTGCTGTATAGGAGGTAGTAAGAGTGGATTTCAGTTTAATGTTCTCTGTTGTGTAGAATGTAATAAGGGTGGAGATCTGCTGTATAGGAGGTAGTAAGAGTGGATTTCAGTTTAATGTTCTCTGCTGTGTAGGATGTAATAAGAGTGGAGATCGGTTTATGTTCTCTGCTGTGTAGGAGGTAGTAAGAGTGTTTGGTATAATGTTTAAAATGAAAAAAAAAACAAAAAAAATTATTTTCGTTCTCTCATAACACATAATTTTTTGATAGGCAAAACGGCGAAGGTAACAAATAAAAAGTTAGGGCTAGTGCTCCTTCAGATTACACTGTGAAATATTGGTTACGAGAGTTTCGTGGTGGCCGAAACTCCACTGCCGATGAAGTCCACAAGGATAAGTACTGAGCGCATACTTTGGGCGAGATTCTGCACCTGATAAAATTATCCTGTCGCTGGGTGCCGAGCAAAAACACGAACGCAAGCGCACTTTGAAAGCGTGTTTCGCCATGCTGATGCGGATTCGAGTGAGCTTTTAGCGTTGATTGGTAACCTGAATTCACTATTATACGCCAAAAACAGAATGAGTGCATGGCAATGGACTGAAGCTGGCACGAGTGCTCCAAAACTGCTGAAGGTAGCTCAATAGGTCGAAAAGGTCATGGCGTCGGTTTTCCGTCATTGTCATGGAATACTCTTCATGAACTACCTCGAATAAGGAAAAACGATCTGCAGCGAGTATTACTGCACATTATAGGAGCAATTGTAGTCCGAAATCGCAGTGACACGGCCGCACTTAGAGTAATGTATATAATGTTGCATAATGTAGTCACTGTTGAAAATATCGTTGTCACATTGAGCCAATGGAATTTTATGATAGACATGTGAGTCAGTTATTTGGGTGCAACTGTTGATTTATCTGCCCAATTTTGACAACATATCTTAAATAAATTTGATATAAAGTATTATATAAACTAGTCAAACTAGTAGAACTTGAAAATCATCCCGAAACACCAAACACTCGCAAGCCATCTTCATGTCAGCCCATATATACCTTCTGTAAAAAAGTCGTATATTGGTAAAACGAATAAATGAAGCGAGCGAAGCCATTTTATGTTAGATGTCCATCCAACATTTTAGTACACAAAAGAAGAAAATCAATTAATAAGAAAGAATCTCAAAATTACTTAATAAACTGTATATAAGTAAACAAAATGGCTCTAATATTAATTTTATAATAAAACAAATTTGAATTTGAAAAGTATTTTGAATTTAAATTTATTCTTGCAAAAACAATTTTAAAAATTATTTAAAGTTAATTTTTTTTATTTTTTGATATACAAGGTGGCGCAAAAGAAGTCATCCGATGTTGTTTGGCTCTTATTTTTTTCTAAATAAAAAACTTCGATTCTGTTTTTTGATTATGTTTATTTAGACCTTTAGAATTAATTGTGTTAAGTCGAGAAGATGATATCGGATAAATGGGCGCCGTCACAATTGATTGCCATACGGGCTCGTTTTATGGCATTTTCCATCACTTCGGCGAGAGTTTCGGGCGATAAATTCTCGCATTCGTGTCGGATATTTTCCTTGAGGGCTTCCAAGGTCTCAGGCTTGTTGATGTAAACACGAGACTTCAAAAAACCCCATAAAAAGAAGTCCGGGACCGTTAAATCGGGCGATCTGGCGGGCCAGTGCAAATCGCCAAAACGCGAAATTAAGCGACCCGGAAACGCGGCCTTCAGAATGTCGGTTGTGGCTCGTGCAGTGTGTGCTGTTGCTCCGTCCTATTGGAACCACATGTCCACCAGTCCTAATTCGTCCAGTTCGGGCAGAAAAAACTCGGTCAACATTGCCCTATAGCGCGCACCGTCCACTGTTGTCGTTTGACCTGCGGCGTTCGGCCCGATGACTCCTCCAGCGTGAACAGCGCACCACGCAGTCACTTTGAGCGGGTGTAATGTTTCTCGTGCATCACTCGCGGATTTTCGGTTCCCCAGAAGCGATAATTTTGCTTGTTCACGTACCCGCTGAGGTGAAAATGAGCCTCATCGCTAGACACAATTATTCCGAGTTCTTGGGGAGTGTATCGCTCCATGGCTTATTCACTTGTATTCTGTATCTGTCTAGTCCACAAATGTCAAAACAGATTTGACATTGGCGGCCATTTGCAAAAATGAGAGCATCTTCCAATAGGGAGATTAATTTTTCGCCACCCTGTACAACAAATATTACACTAAGCGAGGTATTTATTATTGTTGTTATATCTAGGAATTTAATAAAACAAATTGTTTATTCTTTAAATTATATATGTATATTTATAGCTCAAAATAATTCTTAGCCTAGTTTGCTAACTTAACTTCGGTTTAAGCGAAAAATTTAAATGAGAGAGAGACTCCCCAATCGTTCTCACCCATATACATTATATATTTCGAATTTATAAACTTAACACACACTTTTTTCTAAAGATTGTTTGAATTATATTGTATAAACGAAATTTTTATTAACTATTAAATTGCTAACTTCAATTTCGGTTTAAGTGCAAAATGAGAGAGACTCCCAATCGTTCTCAAGAAAAAAAGTTTTTATATATCGGATTGAAATATGTATAAAGCATGCATGTATTTACGTATCTTAAACTACAATATATATACAATATCTATAGAATTTTAGAAATTGTGTAAATCTTTTTGCATTTCGATATTGCATATAATTTTTTAACTTTGAATTTTTCCATAAATTTAAACACACTTTTTCTACAGTTATTTAAAATGTTATTCACCTTATTATAAAACTTTTTATGGAAATTTATTTTATTTTTATACAATTCTTCTTGTAATCGAACTTTTCTGGGATTTAATTGCAAAATAGGTTTAAACAACAATATTTTACAAGTGGTGGCTTCTTGTTTTGAGTTTTTAAGGGATTTTTTAATTTTTGAGAAGTTATTTACATGCAATTTTTATTTGATTATTAGACTATTATTGCACGGTATTATTTATTAATTAAAAGCATTTTTATGACTAATTTATAAAAAAAAAATAATTTTGTTTTAATATGATTGTTTTGCTTAATTTCGAATTGAGCAGTAAGCGTGTTCTTTTTGTTATCTGTATGTTATTTAAAAACAGCCATTTTGGTTCTAAAAATTACCTGGTTCATGTTATCATCAATGATACTTCTATACGCAGCTTCTGCTAATGCAAATAAATGTGGTTCCAGTACACCTAATTTGTATTCATGATATTTAAGCACATAGTCCTAAAATAAACAAAAAATATTATTACATTTATATATCAACTTTACAACTCATAATCAAGTAGTAATTTTAAGAAATTTATCTTTGGGTAAGCCGAACCATTAATATCATAAAGCAATATTGGATTAAATATTTTTTTTTATTTATTAACCTAAAAAAAATTAGCTAACTGTGCAACGTACGTTTGTTATATTTACCTAATTGAAACAAAATTTATATCTTACTAGCGAATGCCCGGCATGCGTTGCAATGACATTTAAAAGAAATGTTAGGTAGCGGAACTTCCCGGTATTTACCGTTGTAGAAATTCTGAGTTACGGCGGTGAAATTATCGGCAGTTACCATACAAACTCAGAAAAAAAATCTTAAATTTTTAGGAGCTATATAATCAATGTTATGGTATATTTTCACTTAATCATTATGAAAAAAAAATAACAGTCTGTGGTTGTGAATAGAGGAAATAAACCAAACTTTGTAAATGCGAAAAGGGGGAGGTATTAAATTTCACTCTAACAAGTGCAAATTGGAGGGTGTTAGCTTAAATCTCCTTGTCAAAACATCAATAAATTCGCTTTGATCAAAATGTTGAAGACATCTAAGTGAACAAATAACTAACTCTCAAAAACAAAATCTTGAAGTTACCAACATAGAAAATTTAACAATTGTGGCTTTTAAAAACTTGTAGTAAAGAAACGTTCTAGGAACGTCACCTGGTGGTGTGAGGAGCTAAGCGAGTTGCTGAAGAACGCCCATCAACTTTTTATTAGAGCCAAGTCTAACGGGGACTGGAATTTGACAGAACAACCTTCATGATTTATTATATAAAGCTGATAAAATTAAAGAGTGAAGTACTGCAGAAATAACTCAACAAGGATCATTCAAATGACTTTTTATACTAAAAAATTAAAACAGACATTTTACAGAAAACCTGGAAGCGTACAGCAACTTCTGGACAATCACTTCCCATGTATCTTGTAATAAGGACAGTGAAACCATCGTAGACATTTGGTTCTTAATACCTACAAGAATCAAAAGGTTCTAAACTTTAAGTCCATTTATATCTCCATGTGTTAATAACATACAACCGTGCCTACTTCTGCAAGGAGTTGATGTATTGACACTAATTAAATTATTTAAAACAAGCTAAAAATTACCCAATGTGCCTAAATATTGGACGAAGGCTAGGGCAGCTTTCGTACCGAAAGCAGGCAGAAAGTGGGTAAACATTTCGGCAAATTAGCCTAACATAATTCCTGCTTAAACCTATGGAAAACAAGTAAGAGAATTATCTTCGGCTATGCCGAAGCTGGTGTACCCTCCGCCATTACAGTAAAACCAAAAAATATGCTTCTTTTAGCACATAAGTGCTACATATCTCTATTATAAGTGGGCGTTGTTCTTATCGGATCACGCCCCTTTTTGGTCAGTAGTTTTGTGTTCCTACCAAAGTGTTAAATACCAAATTTAAAATGGTTATTCACACTGTAGCTATTTTTAATGATTTGTTTTTGCATGGAAAGGAGTGGTTTGTATGGGATGTGGGCGTGGTTCTTATATGATCACGCCCATTTTTTGTGAGCAGTTTTGTGTTACTAACTATCGAATTTGAACTGTATATCTGCACTGGAACTATTTTAATTAATATTCCTACATGGAAAGGGGTGGTTTATATGGGATAGGTAGTTTTAGTCCGATCTTGCCTATCTTCGAACTTAGCCTCGGCTTAGAGAGCTCACATACCAAATTTCAGCTCGATAGCTCATAAACTACGGCTGTAATTGCTGGGACAGATGGAGGGACATCGTTAAATCGACCCAGAATCCGACGCTGATCATTTATATATATACTTTGTAATACTTACCACGCCTTTTTCTGAGCGTTACAAACGGAAGAATAAACTTAATATACAATTCGGTACGTGCACTTGCACGTGGCGAAGGATATAAAAATGTCTGGATTAACATATCATAGATAAATATCTTAAAGATATACCTCGTCGTATTAAACAATATGTTTACCAATCAGGCCAATACAAAACCTGAGTAAAATTGAAAAGGTGTTGGAGAGTAAGGAAATTGCTCTCTGTAAATCAATAAGCATTATAAGGACTTTTAATAATGATATCAAGTCAATTGAGGAAGGTATGGTACCCTTAACCAGAAGAAGGAAACTGAGTCGGTGGTCTTTAAGGTTAGGAACCGAGGACCTAACTCTTTCCGAGAAACTAAGTATCTGGGAGTAATTCTATACAAAACTCAGATTTGGAAAAACCACTTACAATACATAACAAATAAAGCTGTAAGAGCAATCTTCGCATGCCATAGGCCATATGTGGTTACAATGGTTACAGTTATGAAATGCTGTTGAGTCCAACGAGTGTTTCCAAAAAAAAACAATTGCGATGCAGAAAACAACTTCAATTTTCTTAATGGAGCTTTGCGTTATGTGTCAGAAAATGTCACTAGTGGTACCAAAGTATACATTCATTTAGACAAAAAATTCAAATTTGACAAAGACGAATGGACTTTGAGTTGAAATTTTGAGTTCGGAAACTATTAGAAAATAACAATGATTAGTTACTTTAAAAGTTGGTCGGCAAAATCCTCAACTGAACCCTCCTCGAGGGTGCCGGCTGGTAATAGATACCACAGACACTCCATTTTGAGCAATTTGCTATTATGGAGGGTATCTAGCTAAAATAAGTATGTATAGTCTAGTGTTCGTTACTCTTACATAGTACAGCATTAGAATATACACTCTTATTATGGTTGGAGGTAAAAGGGCTGGATCAAGGTGTCGCGCGACCCGTGCCGAAGATCAACTTGGCTGAGAGCCCTTTCTAAAAATAGCTCAGTCTCTAACGGGGCTTACGGATACCTGGCGCCCTCCGTAATAACTAGCCTTACTTGCGTATTTCGGATCTCTGCGCAGGTGGACCTTCTTTCTCCGACACTTTATTATTCAATTATGGAGCAACAAATTAAAAACAAAAACAACAACAAAATGGAGGCCGGTTCTTCCGCTAATAAACCGGGGGGAGCTACCAGCTCCGACAAGAGAGCAGCGTTTAAAACGAGCTCTAATGCTGCCACTACTACGACAGGAGCCAAGCTCGGTCAGAGTAGATTGGTAAACAGGACTGGTAATCCCCAACCAAAATGGCCAACGGTAAAAATCACCGATCCGACTAAAGCTGGTTACCAGGAGAGGCGTAATGCTGCCAGGTTACTTGCCAAAGTCCATACTACTCCGCCGACAGAAGCTGAGTTGACGAAAGAGTTGGAGAAGTCAATCGACTGGGCGAAGTCTATACTGCCTAACTTCCAACTCGAGCGTCCAGAAACGTCTGCAGCGAAAAGGCAGAGGTCGGCGGAGGGAGAAAGACCCAAAGCTAAAAAGGTGAAGACGCAAAGCATAACACCTCAAAAATCTTTCGCGGAAGTTGCTAGAAACCGCATTATAATTGGCGTCCTGGATAAAGGCGATCCAGAGGGGAAGATTCCTAGACAGCAGTGGAAGTGGGTGCAAGCAGCACTTGCTCAAGTGGCCATGGAAGTGCTGTTAAGCAATCCTGGTCCTCCACCCTCATGTACCGACGCAGGCTGGCATCAAGGGCAGATCAAATTGATAGCCTGTGATGATGAAAGGTCTGTGGAGCTATATAAAATAGCAATTTCAAAAGTGGGAGAAGTTTACCCCGGAGCCAAGCTGGTAGCGGTCGATAAGAGGGATGTCCCATCTCGACCAAGAGCCAAGGTTTGGGTTCCGTCGACACCCTCCGACCCGGAACAAATTATGCAGCTGTTCAGGGCTTGCAATCCGAATCTTCCGACGGATAAGTGGAGATACGTCAAGACTTTCGATGACAACGCAGTGGGTGATGTGGAGCCGAAAAGGGCCACAAAGCTGATACTGCTTGTAATTACTGACGACTCACTAGAACCGTTGGCGAAATGCGACGGTGAAGTGAACTACGGCTTCGGTAAGGTAAAGGTGAGAACATACCGAGCCGACTTAGCTGACAATCTAGCGTCAGAAGACGAAGAGAATGAAAGCGACTATCACGAGTCCGATGGCGAAAGCATTGGGCATATTTCTACCGGGTCAGATGCGACAGCAGGACTCATCAAATTATTTTCGGAGAAGGAGTTATTGGGAGAGGATGACGCAGATGACACCATAACAAATGCGCCTCCTACAGATAAACCTTCACCATAGCAAAGTTGCTTCGGCTGCCCTTCTTAACCGCATGGCAGTAGACCAGCCTGATTTTGTCCTTATTCAGGAGCCATGGGTTAATGGAGGGAAAATATGCGGACTGAGGACTCCGTCTTACAAATTATCTGCTGCTAATAGCGAAGGTAAAATAAGGACATGTATAATGTCCAAGGTACAACTTAATATTTTCTTATTACACCATTACAGTAATGAGGATATAACCACAATTAGCTGGGAAACAGGCGGAAGCAGTTACCGGCTAACCTCATTCTACTTTGCGTACGATGACCCTATACCATCGCAGCTGCTGAAAGAGCTGGTATCGGACAGCGAAGCTTCCAAGTGCAGATGTATACTGGGAGGCGACGCGAATGCACATCATACCATTTGGGGTAGCTCTGACATCAACCTACGGGGTGAGTTACTCTTCAATTATATTTTGAACACAAAGTTGCTATTATGTAATCGTGGAAATGAACCCACATTCATAATAAGAAACCGTCAAGAGGTACTTGATATTACCTTAGTCTCAGACTTTTTAATAGACAAAGTGATTCAATGGAGGGTGCTAAATGAACACTCGTTTTCGGATCACCGTTATATCGAATTTACAATAGAAGAGGAAATTCCTCGCCCAAGCTTGAATAGGAATCTTAGGAAAACAGACTGGCAAGTGTACGCACACGAGCTGAAGAAGAGGCTTCCTAATAATCCCTATTACAATCCTGATAATGTAAATGACTTAGACAATATTGTAGAGTCATTTACCAATTCATGTAATCTATCGCTAAAGAAAGCTTGTCCACTTATTATGCATAGGGGGAAAAGTAAACCACCATGGTGGTCGCCTGAGCTTAATCAGTTAAGGAAGGATTGCAGAAATCAATTTAATAAAGCAAAGTATTCTTGCGTAGAAATTGAATGGGACTATTATTATGATAAATTGAAAGTCTACAAAAAATATTTAAGAAAAGCAAAGAGATCTTCATGGAGATCTTTTTGTGATGATATCGAGACTACTGTTGAAGCGTCTCGTCTTAGGAAAATATTAGCTAAATCAACACAAACCATTGGTTATCTGAAGAAATCAGATAACACCTGGACAACATCTAGTGAAGAATCACTAAATTTATTGTTAGGTACCCACTTTCCGGGGAGCTCAGACAACAGAGACAATAGAGCCATGGAAACTGTGCGTAATTTAGAGACCTTGATAGAACCAGATATCTTAGAAACTATCTCGGAAGCTAACATTGTTTGGGCTGTAGATAGTTTCAAGCCATATAAGTCGCCGGGACCAGATGGTATCTTCCCAGCGCAACTTCAAAAATCATTAGGTCACATAATGAATTGGTTATTAACCATATTTAGAAGTGTATTAAAATTAAATTATGTTCCCTCCTTATGGAGAGAAGTTAAGGTTGTTTTTATTCCAAAGACAGGTAAAAACTCACATACAAGTCCTAAAGACTTTAGGCCAATCAGCTTATCATCTTTTCTACTAAAAACGTTAGAACGGTTAATAGATATGTTTATCAGAAATTATATACCTACATCGCAATTTGCGAAATCGCAACATGCCTACAGTAAAGGGAAATCAACAGAGACAGCTTTAAACTCTCTTGTTTCAGAAATTGAGAAATCAATTGAGGAGAAAGAATTTACATTTGTAGCCTTCCTAGATATCGAAGGCGCTTTTAACAATATCCTGCCGAAGGCCATTACAGACGCGTTGTCAGATTTGCACATCTCTGGGGCCCTTGTGAATTTCATAGAACAGTTGCTACTCTGCAGGTTCGTGAATTCGACATTAGGGGTCTCAGAGGTACGCAGATCTGTCCACAGGGGTACTCCTCAAGGCGGTGTGCTTTCTCCTTTACTGTGGATTCTAGCAATGAATAAGTTATTGTTAAATCTAGAGGAAAGGAGGATTCATGTGGTGGCCTACGCAGACGATGTCGCTGTAGTGTTAAGAGGAAAATTTCCAGACACTCTCTCTAACTTAATGCAAGGTAATTTAAACAATATATATCTTTGGGCTAAATCCTGTGGTTTGGGCTTAAACGCTAATAAAACAGAATTAGTTCTTTTCACTAGGAAGCATAGACTTCCGGATTTCAGACCACCAAAACTGAATGGTATCACACTTTCGGTCGCTGACAAAGCACGTTACCTAGGGCTTATCCTAGACAGAAAGCTTTCTTGGAAACTAAACGTTGAGGATAGAGTAAGAAGAGTAGCTATAGCGCTATACTCTTGCAAAAGAACAATAGGTGTAAGGTGGGGCCTAGCCCCTCGAATAGTACATTGGCTGTATACAGCAGTGGTAAGACCAATTATGACGTATGGGGTTTTGGTCTGGTGGCCAACTCTCGAGAAAAAAAAAAACGGTTAAACGTATGGAAAGTATTCAAAGGGCAGCAAGTCTATGTATTAGCAGAGCACTTAGAACAACACCCACAGCAGCGTTGAATATCATACTGCATCTAGTACCGATTGACCTGTATGGAAAACAACTAGCAGCTATATCGGCACTACGTCTTAGGGAACTATCCCTTCTATCATCTAAAAATAAGGGACATCTATGTATACTCAGGAAGTTTCCTTGTATCCCCAGTACTACCGACTCCTGTGACTCGGCTAGGCCACACTTATTCGATTATTTTACCACGATCATTCCTTCAAAAGAAGATTGGGAAAATGGTATAATAAATTGTAATAAAGGTATCAGTATTTATACTGATGGTTCTAAACTAAACGAAAAAGTGGGAGGAGGTGTCTACTCGGAACAGTTAGGCACAAGTATCTCCTTCCGCTTACCTGATCATTGCAGTGTTTTCCAAGCAGAAATTATGGCCATTAAAGAAAGTTTACTAACACTAGGTAAGAGCGTTTTTACCTCCAAAGAAATTTATATCTACTCTGACAGTCAGGCGGCTCTGAGGACATTAAAAGCATTACGATACACATCCAAAACATTGAAGGAGTGTCACGAACTATTAGATGTGCTTACACCATACTTTACGATAAATCTAATCTGGGTTCCAGGTCATAGAAACATTGAAGGAAATTGTAAAGCAGATGAGTTAGCTAGACTGGGTACTACGCTACAAATCTGTCCCGACAAAGAAAATATACATATGCCATTAGCAACATGCAAACTATTAATAAATAAATATACCATTGAGATCGCCAATATTCGCTGGAGACAATACACAACCTGTGTAACTAGCAGACAAACGTGGCCAGAATTGAATATGGGTCGAACAACTCGTCTACTGAAGTTCAGCAGGACAGACATTAGAATTTTAATTGGGGTCCTAACTGGACACTGTATCTTGGGGAGACATGCCAACAGATTGGGGGCACCTTTTTACGACTATTGTAGGAGTTGTCAAGACGCAGATGAGGAAGAGAATGTCGAACATCTTTTATGCAGGTGCATGGCTCTTAGTAGAAGACGGTTTCAATTTCTTGGACTCTACTTTCTAGACAACATCACGGAAGTAGCAGATATCAAACTGACAAAAGTAGTTAGCTACATTAAGGCCACAGGCTGGTTTAAAAAAGACCCAGAGGAAGAGTAAGGTGAAAATTCTAGTTCCGGTGGTATCACAATGGGCCTTCAACAGGCCTAGGTGCGTCGTCAGACAGCCACTCTACCTACCTACCTACCTACCTACTTTAAAAGTTTATATATACTAGTACTATAACTAATAAGATTTTGTATCTTGTGTACTAGGATGGAAAAAAAAAAACAAATAAATAAATATAATAAATAAAATAGTTACAGTATTTCCCGCTTAATGGCCTCTACCTTTTTTAACATTTATACAAATTCCGCTTAACTACCTCAAGGCAGTAATTTACCACCTCTTAAGTACCTCAATGCAGCGGCTAAGTGATTTTCACAGGGTTTAATTATGCGATGAATATAATTTTAATTACTACAGCCTATGGTTAATTCACTTTACCTAAAACTGTGACCGTCTCTAAATTTCTCATTCAACAAAATAATATCACTGCACGTGGTACCCACACTGGTGGTAATTTGGTGTGCATGTCCAAAACTAGTTTGAAACATTTATGAACAGGTTTGAAAATCAGGGACCTGGAGGAGACAAGTTACTGGTTAATGATAGCTTAGTGTGTGTTCCTCTTCGGGCTCTCTATATTTGTCGGTATAAAGCCTGTTGCAGGTTGATAACTACAACAGATCGGAAGAATCGACTTTGGCTCGGAAGTTGCAGCCAACCACCTGATCATTCGATCCTGTTGTTGAGGAAACCGGGGTGTCTTCTTTGAGTACCAGCATAGACGCAAACTCTAATGTGATGGTTGAACCGAGTGCAAACTTGGATCGTACCACTGCATCGGTTGTCGGAGGAGTGCGTGGTTTGTGGGACAGAGTGGTGGATGGGAATGTGGCGAATGTACACGAGGAAACCAGTACGGCTTCAGGGGGCCTGTCTAAAATACAGACAAAAATAGTGCGACAGAAGCAGGCTATAAAGAAACTGCTTCTGCCCCACCCAACTGCCAGACTCCGACTCGTTGAAAGTCATGCGGTCGAATACATATTTATCTGAATTTAAGTCACGTACTTGTTACACGGCGAAGTAAGTAATGATAACTGCAGGTTTGACGAATATTATTACGTCCTCGGAAATCAACTGCTTCTGCCCCACCCGACTGCCAGACTCCGACTCGTTGAAAGTCATGCGGTCGAATACATCTTTATCTGAATATAAGTCACGTACTTGTTACACGGCGAAGTAAGTAATGATAACTGCAGGTTTGACGAATATTATTACGTCCTCGCAAATCAACATATCAAATCAGTACACATAATTATAATTCAAAAATCATGGGTGTTTAAAAGTCACCTATGTGGTTTGGGTAGAATTAAGTTGGAGTCCATTCTCTACTGTAAAGAGGTGAATCATCCACGGTCGTTTATTATTATTATGCCGGGAACGGTCGTCTGCATGATATTAAAGCAATTTTGTTGCTTAGACCTGAATGCGGTTAAAATAAAGTCTCATTACAAAGAAGCTGTCAGCAGTTGTACGATATGCTGAAATTAATAGCTTAAAACTAATAGTGAGATGTGACGCCAACTCTCAAAACACTACTTAAGGTAGCACCAAGTGCAATTGGACTCGATAACCTCTGGACGAAAAACTCGTAATACTGATTGGATTCGATTTCAAAGTCTTGTCAAAAAGAAAGAAACAAGTGCTCCTCGGAACATCACTACTTCTCCGAAACGAATTAATGTATGTACCTTTATCTTTTTTACAACATTTTTGTTTGGGATCAATTTAGTAAAAAAAAAACGCCGGCCGAGTCACTGAAGAGAATAAATTTCAAACTCGGTGTTCCTGGATCTTCATTTGAACTGCTTATTAAATCTGATGTCTGGCCAGCAAACGTTGTAGTGCGACCTTTCCAATTTTTTTAAAAAAATCTAAGAACAACCGCTACAAGCAAAACAACTTCTTTTTTTTGCCCTATCACCAATAAATGCTTAATGGAATATTATTAAAATGTTTCCGGTCTTAGAACTAAATCTTCAATTGTACACAAGCTGAGCTCTCATATGGATGGTTGAATGATTAATTTTTTAACCACGAAATTTCGACACCTACGCCTATGTCGTGTTTCGTAAAGACAGAGATCCGATTAAAACGGGTTGTTCTAGAGGAGGTGGTGTCCTCATTGCCGTCAGAAATAAATATCTTGCATCTCAAATACCGCTTGTTAATGAGGACTCTCTTCTCGACCAGATCTTCGTTCGGATTGATGGCTCTACTGATGTCATTTATATTTGTGCTTCGTATATCCCGCTAAATATTGAGGAAAATTTATATAAAGCCCATGTTGATAATTTAATGTCGTTAGTAACAAACTAAATAATAATCATGTTTCCGTTTTGGGAGACTTTAATTTATGTAATCTTAATTGATCTAACTTTAGTAGTTTATCTTTAAATCCATTAAATCCTCCTAAGTATGAACTTGATGCAAATTAATGGATTTTTAAATAAACTCGGTAGAATTTTAGACTTAATTTTTTTAAGCAACAATGTAAATTGTAAATTAACAGAATGTTTTGCACCAATCTCTCCTGCAGTCATGCATTATATTCCTTTGATTTTAGAATTAGAATTCTATGAATTTCCTATTATGCCTCTGAGCTCTAAAACAAGTTTTTATAAATCCTGTGATTTTTCTATTCTAAATAATTTTCTGTATGAATTAGATTGGACCGATTTATTCTCAGAGTGTGATATTGCTAAATGTTATGATATTTTTAAATGTAAAGTCTATGATTTATGTTTCTTGCACATTCCAGTTATTTGTAAAAGGGAATATAAGTTACCTTGGTACAATAAGCCTTTAAAAAAACTAACGAATTTGAAAAATTAATTTTATAAGGAATTTGCTAAATCTTATAATCCAATTTATTACTTTATTTTTGAAAGATACTTAAATGAATTTAATTGTTTAAATAAATTTCTATATAAAAATTATATTTTGAATTTTGAGGGCAACATAAACTCAAATCCAAAGGCTTTTTTGCGGTTTGTTAAATCTAAGAGTGCGAGTTCCTTCATTCCATTTTCTGTCTTTTATAACGGTATTTCCTAAACCTCTGCTATGGAAGCTGCAATCTTTTTGCTGAGTTTTTCTCATCAAATTTTATTTCTGATGATGTTTCTGAATGTAATTTTTCACATAATTCATAATCAACTCTTAACTCCGGATCTTTATGTCTCTCTTCGGAAGATATCGTACATGTCATTAGTAAATTAAAACCTTCCTCTCAGACTGATATTGATGGACTATCTTCTTTTTTATCGAAAAATTGTCCCTCTTGTTGGTCCTCTTAAAATAATTTTTAATAAATCCCTAGAGTCTGGGGTTTTTGTTGATGATTGGAAGTTATCCTCAATAACTCCTATTTTTAAAAATGGAAACAAGAATGATGTCTGCAATCACAGATCAATCTCTAAGCTTTCTACAGTATCTAAGCTTTGTGAATGCATAGTCAAAGATAAACTTTATTTTGCAGTAAGTAACATCATTTGTCCGAATCAACATGGCTTTGTCTCAAACCGGTCAACCGTTTCAAATTTGGCCGTGTTTAGTGATTATTGCTTATCAGCTTTTCAAAATAATTGTCAAGTAGATACAATTTATACTGACTTTTCCAAAACCTTCGATAAGGTTTCCCATAAGATCCTCATATATAAATTAGCGGTTTTGGGCTTCCATTCTTCTTTCTTTGATTGGATTAAATCTTACTTGTACAATAGACGCTGTGCTGTCTCGGTCGAAAATGCTACTTCTTATTATTCACTGCTACATCTGGGGTACCGCAAGGCAGTATTCTTGGTCCTTTGTTTTTTGTTTTATTTATTAATGACATTAGTTCCTGTTTCTCTTTTGCCAATTAACTTCTTTACGCGGATGATTAAAATTTTTTTCCGTTGTATGTAATGTGGATGATACAGCAACCCTTCAATCTGATGTAGATGCTGAAATCTCCTGGTGTCTTAAGAACCACTTATCTTTAAATATAAAAAAATGTTACCATATAACATTTGCTAAAACTTCAAATACGATTTCAACGTCTTTTCAGATTTCCGGTACTATTTTAAAACATCAGGCTGAAATTAAGTATCTAGGGGTACTCTTTGATACTAAATTTACTTTTAGAAATCATATTACCTCTATTATTTCTCGTTCTTTTGCCATGTTAGCTTTTGTTCGCCGTAACAGTTCGTCGTTTTCCAATCCATATACTTTAAAACATTTATTTACCGCTTTTGTTAGATCAAGTCTAGAGTACGCTGCATTAATTGGAGGCCTTAACATGCATCTCACTGCTATCACCTAGAACGCGTGCAAAAAGTTTTTGTGCGTTTTGCGCTTCGGTCTTTAAATTTTTATGAGCCTGTGCCTCCTTATATCTCTCACTGCATGTTGATAAATTTAAAAACTCTTGAAAGTAGGAGATCTATTCTTTCATTATGTTCACGGTATCATTATTGGATCAGTCGATTGCCCCTCACTCTTGGAAAAAATTAATTTTAATGTTCCGTCAAGAAGCCTTCGTCACAATTACGTTTTCTACGTTGGCAGCTCAAAAACTATTTATGGTCTCAATGAACCTATAACTCGAGCTTAAATCGAGTTTAACTCAATTGCAAATTCTATGGATTTTGACTTGTCGAAAAATTCAACATCTATTTGTCTATCCAATTTTTTTTAAATAATTATTAACTGAATTTTTGTTATCATAATCATTTTATTTTGTATATAATTTTATCTCTTTAGTCTGTGAGATTTTTTTTGTTCAAAGATTAAATTAATTAAAAAAATAATTAAATAAATAAATAAAATTTTAATGAAAATGTTTTCACTTGCACTTCACTTGTTTATACTTCTGCTTCAATACCTTTAAGTATGGGAGAGATCTCTTTGCTACTGTTGAGTTGATAATTGTAGTAATTTGTACTACCTTTGAATTCTAAGATTCATCTGTAGAAGACATCAACAATGTAAAATTATTTAACGAAACAGTAATCATTTTTCATCCAGCAACTTTTCACGAATGAACGCTATTGAATTGTTTAATAACTTTGTTTGCACCGCTATGCGGAAATGCAATTTTAATTAACAAGCAAAATCGTTGTTAGTATTACAATCAAGCCGAATACGATTCAGCAAATATAAAAAAATGCAGAAGCCGCGATCGATTTTGCGGTCAAGCTTTTGATTTTTATTGGCCTAGGTTAGCAGCGGGTCACAAAGAGTAAGATGTAACCGCTGGGCGTAGTTTTAGCTAGATAGTTATCTTGGGGTTTTGGTTTGGTTAGGAATTTCAGTCTAAGAATTGTTGTCTAAAAGTGGAGTCGAAAAAGTTTGTTCAGAGAGTTCGTTTCGATTTTAAATAAAGTTATTTCAATAAAGAATAAAAAGTGTTTATTATATAAATTCACGTGTGTCAGAAGAATAAAAAGAACCAGAAGGATAACAAGGATTAATACCCCAAAGAAGAATAACAACCAAAGGAAGCCTCCCAAAATTCACCAAAATAACATTGGCGCAGCCCGTAGGATCTGGCTAGATAAATCTATATTTTCAACATTGGCGCAGCCAGTTCGTCGAACCAAGGATAATCGCTTCAACCACTAGACACGGTCAGTGGTAGAAGCACTGCAGTAGTATAATTTTACCAGCAGCATTGGGCAAAGGAGTTCCCACTCACAATAATATTTAAAAAAAATGGACAAGGATTTAATGGTGGATACAATATTGTGATTGTAACTAATAAAAAACTGAGCGAGCGTGGCGGTCAATGCCTGCTTATCTTCGTAGGAATTTATACTAATACAAAAAAATTAAGGCAAATTGGGAGTTAATATTTGATCATATAAAAAAATATAATCATTCTTTTTTTGCGGGAATTTTGGGTTTTCAAACATCATCAACGGTCTATCTTTAAAATATTAAATTGTTTTCCCCACCAGTGGTAAGAGACAATTTATTTATATTAAAGACAGTTATCTTTTAATCAAGGGATATTCCCACACCAGTGTCCTTGAAATAAATATTTGTTTTCCTCAATTTCGAGTTATATTTCATATGCGAAAAATATTAATATCGTATTAATATTTTTTTGAACATTTTTTTGAGTTATTTCTTTTGACAGAATTATTTGAAATTTTGGATAATATTGGAAGGAACTATTGAAAGAGTTAGATAGTTTAAGGAAACAAAACGAAATTTAAAAAAAGAGAAAAAATACTTAGAAGCACACGAGTTAGAAAGAGAGAACGAATACTTTAGACAGGAGATAGGTTAACCAAAAGACGTAGAATTTAAAATCTGACTTTAACTAGATTTTATTTATTTATTTTATTTTGGGAGATTCTAACACTAAAGAAATTAGAACAGGCAAATAATACAATTAGTGATTTTAATACAATATTAATTAATCAACAAAAAGTGTTTGAAAGAAATTTAGCGGATTTAGCTTTGAAAAATACAGAAAAAAACAATTATTAAACCGACGGACGATTTTAAATTATTCAAAATGAGTCTATATAGCAGAAGAGGTAAATAGGGTGGTGCCAATTTTTGATGTGAAGAGCACATGATTTGGCATCCGAATTACAAAAATTTGCCATAAGTTATCGTATAGTAGAAAAGGATCTAAAACCAGAAGATCACCCAGCAATGTTAGATTGTATTAAACTCAGAATGTTTGGCGAGGCATGAGGTCGTTAGATGATTTAATACATAAACTTATTAAATATGGTTATTTAAAAATAACCATGTTGGAGATACGACAGGCAGTGCAGTTGGAAGGAGAGAATATTTCCAGTTTTGCGAGAAGATTACATTGTTTATTTACTTCGACAAAAACAATTATAGAGGATCGGTATCCAGGTAGAGATTGTGATATTTTATTGGAGGAAATTAATACTTCATTAAAATCATCATTCAGGTAAGGACTTAAAAAAACCCTACACTTCGACTTCATATAATGAGGTCAAGTTCAAAAACTTAAGGAAAACTAGAAATCGAAGCCAACTGTGCACAAGTCGAGTGGAAAAGATGTCATATCGGTACATCTTTCAATAATGAAAAACAAAGTTTAAATCATATAAACTCTCAAGAGATGTCGCCAAAGATAAACACTTTTACATAACTGGCACAACAACAGCAAGAAATAATACAGCAGTTGTATACAATGACGTCACAAAACCGAGCGAAATTATCAACAAAATAAGAATAATGGTTATAACAATAGTCCGAGATTGTGTTTCTTCTGCGATAAAGAGAGACATATAAAAAGCGAATGTGCAGCCAGAAAAGCCTTCTTGGAGAAACAGGGAAACTAAATGGGGTCCAGACGTTATCACTCGACCGGGATCCCATAGAAAATGACAATCGCGAGAATTTATATAAAAACGAGGCAACTTTGATAATTGATTTAACGAAAAATTTGTAAAGAAAAGTAAAAAGTTAATTGAGCAGACGAAAGATGTAGTAAATCTGGCTCGGGATAACCCAGGTACAGAGGTAAATGAACAGATGAAAAATGGATTAAATTTGTTTAAAAATTATCAGCTTGCGGAGGTTAATATTCAGACGAAAGACGAGGTAAATCTGGTTAAAAATAATAATGTGGAGCCAAGGACCGGGGCTCAATTAAAGAAAATTTTATTTAAAATAAATATCGGTAATAGCAAAGAAGAAAAATAAAGAAAAAGTAACAAAAATTAAGTTCTTGCAGAATCAAGCAAAGAAAAATTAAATCTGAGAAAAAGGAGAAAGTAAACCTTATTGAGTATATTAGTCCAGCTGTAGGTAATTTTATACAGTGGTCATGTAAAACTTTATTAAATATTTTTGTAATGAAATTCGCGATCATTTATTTTTGTTTGTATACAAATTTGTTGGTATACAATGGAGAATTTATCGAAAAATAAAATAAATGTTTGAATAATATTTTCATTACGTTTTTAAATTTTTTGACTGGCAGGTTAACGCCAGCAGTGTAACAAAAATTGTATAGTAGTGCAAGTGAAAGTTTTCATTCGTCAACAAAAGACGTTTATGTAGAGTTACCTTGCAAAGAAGCGAAAAAAGGAAAACTCACATTACTCGTCGATTCTGGCGCTGACACTAGTTTAGTGAAAGCAAATGCTATAAATGATTTTATTGACAAGGATGAAGAGGATATAAAAGATTTGAGCGGGGCTTTTGGCGGACAGGTTACCACATCCGGCTCCATTCAGATTTGTCAATCAGATTGTTCTGATTTGATTTTTGATTTCCATGTAGTAAACTTACGCCAAGGCATAACGGCAGATGGTATACTGGGTAGGGATAACTTATAAATAAATAAATAATATTCTTTAATAAATCAGGGAGTGAAACGAAAAAATTCTCATTGAAGAGATGGAAGTCAATGAAAATACTATATTGCAATAATGAAGTAAATTCAAAATCGCGTACGGTAACGTTAGTACCGATGAAAATAAAATCGCGTACGGTAACGATAGAACTGATGAAAGTAAAAACGAAAATTTCAACTTTGGTGATCCATAAACAAGAATTATCACCAAATGTTTATTTAGCAGAAACTTTAGTTAACAATAAAATGGTGTAGTTTACGCTCCAATGTTAAATGCATCAGAGAACGACGTTGAATGGAGTAATGATTTTGAGCCAGTATTTACCGATTTCAATAAGTACAAAGAAGCGGAAGATAATATCATGAGCATGCATGAACTTAAAACAAGTGATCGGATAACTGAATTGTTAAGTAAATTAAATTTGGATTCAAGCCTAAATGTTGAAGAAAAAAATGCGATGGAAAATATTTGTATGGCGTACAATTAATCAAAAGCACCAATTAATCAAAAACAATACAGATTGCCACAAATGCATAGGGGAGAGATTAACAAACAAGTACAGAAATTGTTACATTATGGTATTATCTCACCAAGTATTTCGCCATGGAATTCACCACTTTTGCTGGTACCTAAGAAAAGTGGTAAAGATGGTCAGAAAAAATGGAGGTTAGTTTCGACTACAGAAAACTTAATGAAGCAACAATTAAGCAATTTTTTTCTAAGGACCGGTACAGAAAGTTTTGCAAATTTTGAAATGGCTAAAATTTTTTTTCTGTTTATCAAATAGGCTTTGAATTATTTTTTTTTGAAACAGTTATATTTGACATTCTCAAAATTATTTTAGTTGTTGTGATAGCAGTATCACAAGCCAAAAAAATTATCTCCAAAGAAGAACTCCTCAAACAAATTTTGTACATTTGGACTAATAATTCAAATATTGGGTATAAAAAGTTGGCAAAATTCGCAAAAACAACATATGCGACCGCGCGAAGAACAGTTTTGCGGTTTCAAGAATATCTCTCGGTTAAGGATAAGCCAAGAAGTGGACGTCCCAAAGGTTCAACGTACGCAAATCTGGACAATAAAGTGGTATCCACTTTGAAGAAGAATCGTTCCATGTCAACAAGAGATATTGCCAAAAAAGCAGGGACTACACATTTGCAAGTAACTCAAATCAAACAGCGAAATAGTATAAAAATATACAAAAAGAAAAAAGTTCGAAAACGCGGCGAAATACAGACTACAAAAAGCATATCTCTTGCACGAAAGTTGTAGGAAACGAAACTTGCAAACAAAAACACCGCGTAGTTATGGACGACGAAACATACGTGAAAATGGACTTAAGGAATTTGCCTGGTCACCAGTTTTACTCAATGCAGCCTGAGGAAGATATTCCTGAATCGGAAAAAACCATTCGTGTGGAAAAGTTCGGAAAAAATTTTAATTTTGCAAGCCATTTGCCAGTGCGGAAAAAGATCGACCCCGTACTTCACTGTGGGCACAATTAACACGCAAATTTATGTAAAAGAGTGCTTGCAGAAACGTCTGCTGCCCTTCTTACGGAAACACAATGGTCCAACTTTTGTTTTGGCCAGATTTGGCTCCAGCACATTACGCTAATATCACTCAGAAGTGGTTCAGTGACAACAATATCCATTTCGTTACAAAAGACATCAACCCACCAAATGTGCCAGAGTTGCGACCAATTGAGCGATTTTGGGCTCTAATGAAATCTAATCTGCTGAAAATAGGTAAATCAACTAATTCTGTCGAGGAAATGAAAGTTATGTGGCGAAAAGCATCCAATAAAGTAAGTGAATCGGTTGTACAAACCTTGATGGAGGGTATTGCAAGAAAAGTTCGAGCATATGGACAACAGCGCATAAATTGATTTTATTTTTTATATATTTTATTTTGCAATAATGTATTTAAGTATTGGAAAAAAAATAAATTCTAATCAACAGAAGAATAAAACGTATTGCCAATTCAAAATTTTGCAAAACTTTTTGTACCGGTCCTTATTCCTAAAATAGAGGAAATTCTAGAGCAATTGGGACATAGACGGTATTTTTCTACACTAGATTTAGCGAGTGGCTACCATCAGGTGATGTTGGATGAGGGCAACAAAGAGAAAACAGCTTTTACCACAGGGCTTGGGCATTTCGAGTTTAATAGAATGGTGGAAAGAGTGAAAAATATTTCACCACCAAGGTCTCGTAAACAAGTACAAGCTTTTTTGGGACTGGTTAATTACTATCGTAAATTTGTGCCCGTATTGGAAAAGATGGTCTAACCAATTAATAAATTGTTGAGAAAAGACGTACCGTTTAAATGGTCAGAACTGTCAAAATTCGTTCGAATAATTAAAAAAGGCGATATTTTCACCGCCTTTATTAATATACCCTGATTTTAATGAAACATTTTTATTAACGACAGACCCGAGTAAGGAAGCATTAGGAGCGGTTTTGTTCCAGGGAGTCGTGGGTGAAGATAGACCAATTGCTTTTGTAAGAAGAGCTTTGAATGATGCTGAAAAAATATATTCTACTATTGAAAAATAATTTTTGGCAATAGTATGGGCAAGAAAAAATTTTAGACCATATCTTTTGGGACGACATTTTGAGGTATATACCGATCATCAACCTTTAAGAGGTATAGAAAATTTAAAGAACCAAACGTCCAGCTTAGCACAATTTAGACATAAATCATCAGAGTATAATTTTGATATAATTTATAAACCAGGCAAACGAAAACTTAATGCTGATGCATTAAGTATAATAGTCTGAGAAAGTGATGATAATGTTAAAATAGCCGCCGTATAGAAGAGGCTACAAAAAAGAGATAGATTAGAAAAAGAGAATGAACCGGTAAAAATTGACAATACCAACGAAGATAATAAAACAGTACTCGACACAAGCACTGATGATAGTAGAGTTGAAAATAATAAAATTTTAGCTGAAAATATAAAAATTTTGACCGATCCAAAACAAATTGAGACAATATTAAAAGGTTACCACTTTAAATTTCTGTTGCATGATTATTTGTGTCGGCACATTAACCGAACACAAATCGCAGAAATGAAAATGCCCTTTTGGTGTCTGATTGACTACTGAATTAATTTATTGTTTGTATCGTTATTTATACAATTTTTATGCTTAGTTTTATTATTTGGAAATTAACCTTGACAATGCATCTTCGGTGCATTTTGGTTGTCACCAAAATTGCTGGTCGCTTCAAACGGAAGTGTCGTATTACCGTCTGGATCGACAAGCAGATTCTGCATACGCTGCACTTTTTTTATGGGAATTATTTGACCATGAAAACGGTGCAGCGTCAATGCACTGCCAAGGCTAAATCAAAAATACTCCTCCACGTTGACTGAAGGTCAACTTATGGAAAAGTTGTTTCAAATGTAGACGCGTCATCCGACGTCTGGAGTCTGGTTCGCGGCTGAGGTGTTGGTGGTTGAATCAATTATTGACGTCTGATTTTTCAAGAGTGATAGTAAATGCTGTTCGTTTGTTTGAATCGCCATTATTGTTTCTGACATTTTTTCGGCATATTCAGAGTCCAATACTCCAAACAAGGAATTGGCAACATTACCAATCACATTGATTGCTCCTCTCTTTCGTCTAGGTTTAGCCAATAGGTCGTTGTCAAGACGTAGTTCGGCTTCAGAATGTTGGAACTGTGTAATAATATCTTCACAAAGTGATTTTTGTTGAAGTTGTTGACATAAATGCTGCATCACTGTGATGCCATTTGCCAACGCCTGTACGTCGGTCATTAACGGTGATAGATCGTAGTAGCTAACAAGATTCCATTCGCTTGAAATTATGCTGCTCAAACCAATTTTCTCAAAATGCATTCCAGCTTTTGGGTTGAATTTTTCTATTTCAACCGAACCGCAAAACACGACTGGTAACATCAAACAGATTGCGATTATGGTCATAAAATTATAAAGTGATGACGTTCGTTTTCTTTTAATGACTGTTGGCTCTTTGTTTAGACCTCGTTTTTCAGCTGGTATTATATCGATTTTGTGTTGAGGCGATTCGTCTTCAGTGTTTGATAATGGAAGAAGCGCAAGCCTGTGGATTGGTCGCTTTCGTATGTCAGCAGCTGTATGAATCTCTGCAACTCTGACTGCGTTATCATGGCCCTTGTAAGTTTTTATAATTCTACCAAGCGGCCATTGCAGAGGTGGTAGGTTGTCTTCTTGGCATATCACCATCGTGCCTGGCTTAATGTTGTCCCTCTGCTCCTTCCACTTCTGCCTAAACTGCAGTTCGTTCAAATATTCTTGTGACCAACGTTTCCAGAATTCATGTTTGATGTGTGATACCATCTTCCATCTAGTTAGCAATGATGGTTTGCTGGGTGCTGCAGTTGTATCAATCTGAGCGGTTAATGGTTCGCCAATGCGGAAGTGCCCGGGAGTTAGAGCGCGTAGGTCAGTCGGATTAGATGATGTTGGGGTCAAAGGTCGAGAGTTTAGTATGGCTTCGATTTCTACCATTACTGTCTCCAACTCCTCGTATGTTAAAGACGCATTTGAAACGCTTCTAACGTAGAGAATCTTGGCTGATTTGACTTCCGCCTCCCATAGCCCACCAAAATGTGGAGCTCTTGGAGGAATGAAGCTAAATTTGATGCTTTTATCGCTGCATATCCTTATGATAGCATCCTGCGCCTGTTTAGTGTGGATAACTTTTTTAAGGTCAGCCAGATGAATTGCCTTTGTGGCAAAACAACAGAAAACTGCAACGTAGGCCTTGTGTGGTTGTTTTCCTCGAACCCTGTAGTGAATCCAGAACGGTCCGCAAAAGTCCACTCCAGAGTTAATGAATGGTCGTACTGGCTGGACTCTTATTTCAGGTAGACCTCCCATTATTTGGTGGAACAACTTAGGTCTTGCCTTGGTGCATCTGACGCAATGGTGTACTATTGATCGTGACATTGATTTTCCTTTGATCGGCCAAAATCGTTGCTGAATGTGAGTTAAAAGAGTCTGTGGTCCACAGTGATAATGCTCTTCATGACACCATTTTAAGAGTAGTTTGGATAGCGGATCGTTATATGGAATTTACATTTGATGCTTAGCGTCGTATGTGCTAGTGGCTAATTCGATACGTCCACCAACTCGAATGAGTCCTTCGTCATCCAGAAAAGGTCGAAGGCCGCTTACTGGACTTGTTCGGCTGACACATTCGTTTCTTTTGAGAGCCTTGATTTCATCCTTAAAATGCATAGACTGCATGTTTCGAATTATGACGGCTAGAGCTTGTTTGAGCTCGATTTCATAAATGATATTTGAGTTGCTTCTGGCCACCACATTCGCCGCTACCACCTTCTGTCTTCTTTCGTTGGCATTTTTGTTTGCCAGTTCCACAGCATACTCTTGAGGCCATTCAGTAATTGTTCCCTAAAGAAATGTCGGTCCATACCACCATAAGCTGCACGACGTTAGTTCTGTGGGGCACAACCCTCTGGACAACTCATCTGCTGGATTTTCTTTCGAACTAACATGTCGCCACTGGTTGGCTTCAGACAACTCGTGAATCTGTGCTGTCCTATTAGCAACAAATGTTACAAACGATGTCGAGCTGGAGTTGATCCATGCAAGAACAATTTGCGAGTCGGACCAAAAGTAAGCTGGAGCATTTGGAACTTTTAGATCCCGTTTTACTCGTGCCAATAATTGAGTGCCTAGAAGTGCAGCACAAAGTTCTGGTCGCGGTATCGATTGTGCTTTGAGGGGCGCCACACGAGATTTTGCGCATAAAAGTCGTACAATAACTGACCCATTTTTGCAAATTGATCTGATGTAAACTGCTGCGCCATATGCTTTTTCTGAGGCATCAGAAAATGAATGTAGCTGAATCGACCTTTTTATACCTTGTTGAAAGACGTGTCTAGAAATTTGTGTATTGTTTAGCTCTTTTAGACTGTTTCGAAGCTGAGCCCATTTCTTTTGATGACTTTTCGGAAGCCTTGGTCCCATGATAGTTTCATTTGCCACAGCTCTTGTATGAGTATTTTTGCTTTTACTACCACAGGCCCCAGAATTCCCAACGGGTCGAAAATTCTGGCCACGTCAGATACTATCATTCGCTTAGTAAATTGAGTGGGTGCAGTGAGGTTTAATTTTATGCAGAATTAGTCGGTTTTCGGCAACCATGTCAGTCCTAGCGTCTTGACTGCGTTGTTGATGTCACTGTTAAAGTCAAGATTGACCTCCTGGTCTTCCATTGGAATTGATTGAAGCAATTTCGGATGATTGGAGCACCATTTACGTAAACTAAATCCTGAGCCCAGTAAAATTTGTGTAAGTTGTTTCTGCATTTCAACTGCTGTTGTTAAACTGTCAGATCCAGTTAAGCAGTCATCCACATAGAAATCGTCACGAAGTATTTCGGCTCCTAGTTGATGTTGAGAGATAGCGTCTTTGCTTAACTGTTGTAAGCATTTTGTAGCCAGGTATGGTGCTGATCTTGTTCCATATGGTACAGTGTTAAGTTGGTAACATTGCAGATCTTCCCTTGTATCGTTCCTCCAGACGATTAGCTGATACGGTCGATCCTCTTTGTTCACCAAAATTCGTCGGTACATTTTTTGGATATCTGATGTAAATACAAATTTTGGACAACGAAAACGAAGTAAGATAGAAAATAATTCGCTTTGAATTGTAGGTCCTGTGTACATCAGATCATTGAGGGCTAGACCAGTGGAGGTTTTTGCAGATGCATCGAAAACAACCCTCAGTTTTATTGAGCTGCTTTCCGGCCTTATAACACAATGATGCGGAATGAAATAGCATGGCGATGATACCTTGCTTATATCAATCCTTGTCATGTGGCCCAATGACTCGTATTCGTTCATGAATTCTGTATACTGAGTCTTCAAGTTGATGTCCTTAGCAAGACGTCTTTCCAATGAGTGAAATCGGTTGATTACAATTTGACGTGATTCGCCAAGTGATGATGCTTGCTCAGCAAATGGCAATTTCACCACAAATCTGCCTTCGTTGTTTCGAGTTGTATTAAGTGCAAAATGTGATTCGCACAGTTTTTCTGCTGTTGACAATGGCTTATGTGCTGCGCGCATTTCTTCTAATTGCCAAAATCGTTTAAGATTTTGATTTAAGTTGTCGTCTTCTGTCGTACATACTCCGCATGTGGCCAAATTTGATTGACTATCGTGGATCCTTCCTGCTAGTACCCATCCGAAAACTGTATTTTGTAAAGTTGGAAGTCCTTCGTTTAAGGTGATTTTTCCTGTTGCCAATATATTGTGATAAAATTCAGCACCGATGAGCAAATCAATTTTTTAAGGGACATTAAACATTGGGTCCGCCAAAGTGACATTTTTCGGAATGCTGCACCTTGAAGTGTCCAAGTTCTGCATTGGCTGTTGTGTTATTATTTGAGGAAGTACAAAAGTCTCCAGTCGATTCGAGAACTTGTTGATTTTTGATTGTAAATTGACATTTACACGACTGCGGGCTTCTTTCTTTCCATTACCGATGCCTTCAATTGTCATTGCAGCTGGTTTTAATGATAATCCTAATTGTCTTGCCATTCTTTCAGTCATTAAATTCCCCTGCGACCCTGAGTCCAAAATCGATCTGCATTCCATAACTTGACCATTGTTTGCTACCAGTTTAACTATAGCTGTGCTGAGAAGAACGTATTCTTGTTGATATGATCCCTTGGATGCTGCCAAAGCCATATACTGTTGTGCAGGTTTACTAGAAGTTTCAGTTCCAGTCGCTTGTGGGCTGCTCTCAAAATGAACCAGTGTATTGTGTTTGTGGTTACACATGGAACAATTTCTTGCAAAGTGTCCATACTTTCAACAATTTATGCATAGCTTATTTGTTTTTAAATGTTGTATTCTTTTGTTGACTGGTAGCTGCAAAAACTTCTGGCATGCATAAAGTGGATGTAGCTTTTCATTGCACAGTTTGCATTTTTTTAGTTGTTTTTCTGTAGTTGTAACCGATGTTAATGTTTTTGCTGATGACGGCTTTTCTTTTTGATTAACTGCCTCTAGTGACTGGAACCTTGTTTCCGGGAACTTCAGAAAATTATCGAGTGAAGGCAGCTCTCTTGGTTTTTCTAATGACTGCTCATACAGCATATGCTTGCTCCTGTCCAACTTCTTGAGGAACAAATGCAGTAGTATTGGATCCCAAAAACGTGTTTCTACTCCAATGTTTTCCAGTGCTAACAACGTCTCTTTCGTTGTATCGTGAAGACCCTTTAACGCTGCCACCGAT
This sequence comes from Suillia variegata, assembly GCA_949127995.1. NCBI lineage: Eukaryota > Metazoa > Arthropoda > Insecta > Diptera > Heleomyzidae > Suillia > Suillia variegata. The sequence continues at coordinate 24,931,788 of OX421843.1, forward strand.
GGAGTGTCAGAGGATTGCTTTGTCGCTTTAAACGGAAGTGTCGTATTTCCGTCTGGAGCGACAAACAAATTCTGCATACGCTGCACTTTTTTCATGGGAATTATTTGACCATGAAAACGGTGCAGCGTCAATGCACTGACAAGGTTAAATCAAACAACCACAATTTTCCTTTCAAGGTGCATTGAGGACTTATTTAAGAATACGAGAAAAATTCCGTTGGAAAGGAATGCAAAAAAAATAATCGAATATGTTCGGAATTGTTCCAAATGTCAAATGAATAAAAGTTCAAATTGACAAGAATGCCAATGATTGCCTATCAAACAATAAAAATGTTTTGACCTATCATGATGATTTTTCAAAATACATGAAATGTATTGCCATACCCGACTCGGAAGCTAAAGCTTTTGACGACGAGTTAGTTACTCGTCACGGTATTCCAAAAATGTTGATTACCGTTAACGGTATCAATTTCATTTCGGAGCTTTTCTCAAACGTATGTAAAACGTTAGGAATAAAAAAGCTTCACATTACACCGTATCACCCGCAGGCTAATGGCTCACTGGAAAGGAGTCATATGTCTTTAGCGGTATATTTGAGAAGTTTTGTAAATGAAGACTGATCAAATTTTGCTATGCATGTGCATAATAACACACCACATACGTTAACAAAACAATTACCATTTCGTACATTATATGGATTTGATATAAAAGTATCAAGTAATACATATTTATACCCTTCGCCACGTGCAAGTGCACTTACCGAAGGGTAAGGGGGCGTAGTAGGTATGATAAAATATTATTATTTAAAATTTCTTTATTTTTTTCACTAAATTTTATAGCAATCATATTTTTAGTAAGTTATAGTACATATATTAAGTTCAGTAAATACAGAATTTTAAAGTAAAAGAAATCATAAGCCATAGCCGTAACCGTCGGCTGAAAAGAAAACTTGATATTAAAAAGCGTTAAGATTTGTAAATTATAATATGGTTAATGTTAATGTTTCAATAGTTGTATATAAATATATATTTTTTTTAAACGTCAAATTCAGAGACGAGAAACTTCCGGTACGCATAGGCGTCGATGTAGTATATATATAAATGATCAGCGTGGGATTCTGAGTTGATTTAACGATATCTGTCCGTATGTCTGTCTGTCCCAACGATTACAGCCGCCGTGATCTATCGAGCTGAAATTTGAGCTCCTATTCTAAATGCCGAGGATAAGTTCTAAGATGGGCAAGATCGGAACAAAACTACTACTCCCTCCCATACAAACCACCACTATCCATGCGAAAAAATTAATGAAAATAGTTCCAGTGCAAATATCCAGTTCATATTCAATATTTTTTTACTTTAACACAAAACTCATCCTAAAAATGGGCTTGATTCGATAAGAACAACGCCCTCTCATAATAGAGACATGTAGCACGTACGTGCTACACGAAGCATATTTTTTTGTGTCACTGAAATGGCGGAGGGTATATGAGATAATTTCTTAATAGATTTTTTTATTTTATTTTATCAGCTCAAGGCTAGATCCCTTTACAACATTACACAAGGCAGACAGACATACAAAGTTGAACTGATTTCCGAAAGTGGATGATAGATGGTGGGGAAAGAAAGGGGGAGTCATGACAAATCATTTGGTCGGCAGTAGTTATCGAAAATTTCATGAAAAGAGGCAGGCTCTGCTACCAGGGCCGCGGGAGCCATATGGCGAATATTCTATTCCATACTTACTCGCAACATGTCTACTTTATAATTCAATAAAAATATCACAAATCCCAAAAAAACAACTGCGTTTTTTAACAAATTAAAAATTACGTTCTTATTGAGACACCCTTTACATATTTAGTTACAAACAAAACATAGAAACCCCACTTTTGAGTTTAAATTGAATAGAAAATAGTAAGAAAATTATCTATGCCGAAGCTCGAACAGCCTGCGCTATTTAAAAGAAAAATTAAACTTCTCAAACTTATAAAGTACAAAAACTAATTTAAAATACATATACTTACTTTGTTGAACATATTTATATTTTTGTAAGGATTAACAGCTATTAAAATTGAGCCCGTGTAAGTCTATTTAAAATGTTAAAAAAAACCAAGAGAAAATTAAAAATTTTGAAAAATCCTTTTTTGTAGGTGGTTTTTTGTTTGTTTTACTTCATAATATAAAATTTTGTTTTTTGTGCATTTAAAAAAAACATCGCAAATAGCAAAACAAATAATTTTGTCAAGAAAACGTGTAATAATAGATTAAAAATTGCATACATTTTTAATACGCCTAACCATATTTATTTTGTAATTCAGCTTAAACTGGTTGTTTTATTTTTTGTCAGTTTCGACAAAACTGTAACGAACTCCGGTTTAGTCAGAAAGTTTAGTTAAACTGGTTCATTTACGAAAAGTTTTTTTAAGACCGTGTAATTTCTTTTTCATTTTATAAATAATTTGAGATTATGTCTATAATTATACTGGTTTATAGTACCCGGTATTATCCGGATCTTGATTAAAATTAATGAATTGCCATTCTTGTCTACTTTCTCTGAAATTATATTTGTATGTATATATAGAACATTTGGTACTTTCCGAATATTATCGAACAGCATCATTGTGAGCAGCCTGATTGAGAGCAGCATTATCGATAATTCTTTGTTGCTCAACCAAAAAGTTCGATCAAAAACAATCATGTTTGAAACAGGCAAGAGTGATTCGAACTGAATGTTCGCTTCGACCACACACGCTAACGATCATTTCTGTTTGCTGAAGCAAAGTTACTGCTCATACAAAATCTGAGTAAATGATCGGGTGTACTCGAAAAATTATTGCAGCTCTCTAGTTACTATACTATACTATAATTTGAGTTTTTTGAGAAACAAAAGACTTAACTTTTGTTTCTCATTTCTATTGCATTTGCTAGATTTAGTGTTGGTTTTGAAATAGCGGGATTTAACGTTCGCTTTCTACCATACTAATATTATAAGGGAGGTGTATTCCTTTCTTAATTTATTTTTGTTTTTTCCGTTTTTACTCCTAAACGACTGAACCGATTTACTTCAACATATATCGGGATGGGAAGGAAAGATTGGCTATATGAAATCTGTCACGCCCACATATTACGCCTACAATTAATAAAATTAAGTAAAAAAAAATCGATTATTTCGCTAATACTACTCCAAAAATCTAAAAATTGGTATTTGAGTGGGCGTGGCTAGATAAATTTTACGCCCACTGCCGTAAATCGGGAACGGGAAGCTGCACAACCATAAAAATTGGTATTTAGGTGAATGCTGATGAAATCTACCAAATCACAAAAAGTGGGCGTGGTTGGATCAATTTGACGCCCACCGCGATGCTCTACGTAGATAAACGTTTGATTTAAAGTGTATGGTGACTTAATCTACCATCGTACAAAAAGTGGGCGTGGTCGAATCAATTAAACGCTCACCGTTGTAGCTCATTAACGTGATACTGTACGATGAATAACTTTAGTGTGAAGGTTTTTGGGAACTAAATCCACCATCTCACCAAAACTGGGGTCTATTTAACATCACCGCCATAATTTAGGACTGAATCTGACTACTACAATTTTAGTTGCATACAAATGCGAATACAGGGGAGGTTAAATGCAACAGTTGCGAAACTCAGTTTAGAGGTATGTACAGGGTGGCGCAAAATTAATCACCCTATTGGAAGATGCTCTCATTTTTGCAAATGGCCGCCAATGTCAAATCTGTTTTGACATTTGTGGACTAGACAGATACAGAATACAAGTGAATAAGCCATGGAGCGATACACTCCCCAAGAACGCGGAATAATTGTGTCTATTTTTTTGCGTAACAATTCGTCTGTGGTGTTGGCAAAAATCATAATGAGCGATGAGGCTCATTTTCACCTCAGCGGGTACGTGAACAAGCAAAATTATCGCTTCTGGGGAACCGAAAATCCGCGAGTGATGCACGAGAAACCATTACACCCGCTCAAAGTGACTGCGTGGTGCGCTGTTCACGCTGGAGGAGTCATCGAGCCGAACGCCGCGGGTCAAACGACAACAGTGGACGGTGCGCGCTATAGGGCAATGTTGACCGAGTTTTTTCTGCCCGAACTGGACGAATTAGGACTGGTGGACATGTGGTTCCAACAGGACGGAGCAACAGCACACACTGCACGAGCCACAACCGACATTCTGAAGGCCGCGTTTCCGGGTCGCTTAATTTCGCGTTTTGGCAATTTGCACTGGCCCGGACTTCTTTTTATGGGGTTTTTTGAAGTCTCGTGTTTACATCAACAAGCCTGAGACCTTGGAAGCCCTCAAGGAAAATATCCGACACGAATGCGAGAATTTATCGCCCGAAACTCTCGCCGAAGTGATGGAAAATGCCATAAAACGAGCCCGTATGGCAATCAATTGTGACGGCGCCCATTTATCCGATATCATCTTCTCGACTTAACACAATTAATTCTAAAGGTCTAAATAAACATAATCAAAAAACAGAATCGAAGTTTTTTATTTAGAAAAAAAAAGTAAGAGCCAAACAACATCGGATGACTTCTTTTGCGCCACCTTGTACATGGTGACAATATTAACAAACACACAACGGGGAGTAACGGGAAGTTCTGCATAAAAATTTGGTATAAAATTACCAAATACCAAATAGTCATACAAATATAATTCCAAAAATGGTGTGCGAGGCTGGAAAGTTTATTAATCTTAATTAACAAATAACTAAGACTTGATTCTATTAAAAAAGAACCCGGGCACCGCCGGGTAATTTAAGCTAGTCAGCTATATTTATTGCCTTACTAAAGAACATTTATTATTCGTTTCGATTTTTCAGATTTCTGGTCTCTTTTTTTAATTGTTGGACAGTTTTTAATGTTCTATGTTCGTGTTTGCAATTGGTACACTAAATTTTGGAGCAAGGAGTAGGATCATGTATACCAGCAAAGCAAACTATATATTTTGATTCACTTTTACAAAATTTCTGTTTGTGCCCTAATTGAAAGCAATTTTTATGCACCACTCAGTAGTGTATATTGGTTTTCGTCCAATGTTTGTAACGTAGATAAATACTAAAGATAGATAGACATATATATTTATATATTCTTGATCAGAATCAAAAACTAAGATGATCTAGAAATGTACGTCTGTCTGTATCCTGTCTGTCTATAATCATTTCTTGTTAACGCGATAGCGAGAGAACCATTTGACCACGCCCACCATACAAAAATACAGAATTCTTGTTAACACGATATATGAGTTGAAACTTTCTACAAAATTTTCTGTTACGCTTGAGAACAACTTAAATTAATTTTTGGACACGACAAGGGTGGTCCCTGTTTGTTATTATTTTATTATAAACTAGCGAATGCCCGGCATGCGTTGCAATGCCAATTAAAAAAAGTGGTAGCAGAACTTCCCGGTACTTCCGTTAGTAACAGAACTTCCCGGTACTCACGTTAGTTAGCGGAACTTTTCGGTACTCACCGTTGTAGCGATTCTGCGTTATGGTTGTGAAATTATCGGCATACAAACTCAGAAACAAAATCCTAAATTTTTAGGAGCAATATTAACAATGTCATCGTATATTTTCACTTAATTAAACAAATTGTGGGCGTAATAAGTGTCAAATATTGTATATCCTGTTATTCTTCCCGGTGCATCCCGTTACATGTTTTCTATATAGCGCATCACGTTCCTGAGCAATGATGGTAGGCGTAAAATTGATCCACCCTTTTTTTGAAATTGTTTCTGTATTTTGTTCCTAAATTATTTGAACATAGATTTCTCCAAAGAAGATCCATTACTTCGAATTTGCTTGAATTTACCACTGAAACAATTTATGGATTTACTAAGACCTACAAACTGACGTGATTTACACCGATTTCAGTAAAGCATTTGATAAAGTAAACCATATTTTACTTATAAAAAAGTTGGATAAGCTTGGACTTCATTCTTTAATACTTAACTGGATAAAATCATACCTAACAAATCGAAAACAAAATGTAATCTTTATAAATTGAATTTCTAATACCGTCAATGTTGCTTCAGCCATTTTGGGCCTATTTTATTTATTCTTTTCATTAACGATTTACCATCTGTAGTAAAAAATTCTAAAATTCTTATGTACGCCGACGATGTTAAACTATTTTTGTCTTTCCATAAAGACGACACTTAATACTCTCGTCTTTTACAGAATGATCTAAATAATTTAGCGGTGTCGTACGAACTTAATGAGCCTTAACTTAAAAAAATGCAAATGTATGTCTTTCGCTAGAAGTAAATCTGTAATATCTAATTATCGAATTAAGAATTATAACCTGGAAAAAGTCGAAACGTTCGTTGATTTAGGTGTAACCATGGATTCCAAACTTAGATTTGATTTGCATATTAAATTGTGTGTTAACAAAGCGAGAGGTGTTTTCAGTTTTGTAAAAAGATGGTCAAAGGAATTTAATGACCCCCACATTACCAAAATTATTTTTACTTCACTTGTTAGACCGATTCTGGAGTATGCCTCTATCGTTTGGAATCCTCAATATAAATACTTCTCTGATAAAATCGAATCTGTTAAAAACAGTTTCTGTTATTTGCTCTAAGAAGTATGAACTTGGAATCCAGATATAAACCTTCCTCCATATACCCATCGCTTAAAACTTTTGGATCTCCCTTCCTTAAAAATTAGAAGAACCATGCTGAACGTTATGTTTCTGATCAAGCTGATGAATGGACATTTAAACCCTGGATTCCTCCTTGGAAAAATTTACTTTAATGTTTCGTTCAGACCTTCGAGATATTTTATAGCTTTAAAATTAACCTTTTGTAAAACAAATTTCGAAGTTTTCGACCCATTCCGATGTATATGTAATGACTTTAATACACTATATTCTTATTTTGATATCGCTTTCTCTTATGAAAAAAATAATTGTTTACTTTTAGCAAAACTAAACAATATTAATAATTAGTCCATGTTTGCGTTTTATTTTTATTTTTTTTAATCTTTTTGTATTTCTATATGTTATTTGTGATCATTTTTATTAATAATGTTTAATTGATTTGGTTTTTGTTTCTTTACTTTAATTAATATTCTAAATTTAAGTTGTATTTTTCTTGTCATATGTGTTTACTCAGACTCAGCCGGACTGGTTTTATTACGACGGAAGACTGTGGACACTGTTTCTTTTACTGCGTGTAAAGTTGATACTTCACTCTCTCCACCATATACTCATACGGTTTTAAGTAGATGATTGTTGATATCTCTTTCACGTACTGAAGGAAACTTTTCTCCTCTCTTCACTATTTTTACACTAACCATTTTCTCTTATTTCTTCTCTTTTAAGCTCCCATGGGCTCGAATATATTATTCGAGTCCCACCAGAGCCTAATCTTATGATTCACTATGCATAGGATAGGTATTTCTCAGCTAATTATCTTATATAATTAGTAAAAGCTAACTTCTGTAGCCTTTCTTGACTGATTTCCGTCGAAATGTCGATCTTCTCACTATATAGATATTGAGAAAATTCGCAAGCGATGGGATTAATCGAAAAATGGTTACGGAAGCTAACTTTCGAGTTGGTGAGCTGAAACTCTATGAAAAAAAAATGTGCAATGTGGTGCATTTGTAATAGTCGGTAGGACCGACTATAATTTCTTACTTGTTACATTATAACGGTGTTGGAATGTAAGGTTTAACTTTATAGTTTAAAAAATATTTTTTTTATTTCCTTTGGTATTTCGTAGCGATCAAAATGCATGATGTGTAATGAGGTCTTAACTACGTTTTCTTCTACGAATTTTGTTGTTTTTGACAATCGACTACATATTGGCTTTTAAGACCATCTAAAATATCATCAACTTCTAGATTTTTTAAAGGTGGTGCAAATATCAATTCTTTGACCGTGTAAAATGTAGGTATAAAACTGAAATCGAACAAAAGCTATATCTATTAATAATGTTTGGGCTTGATTTTAATTGTTTATTAATACTTGTAAATTTCCTTCACGGGTGTAGGAATTTTTTCTGGTTTTTCGGAAGAAAATGTTTTCTAGATAATTTTTATATTTTATTTATTTTTTGATATATTTTTGACAATAATTTTTGTTATCGATTGGGCTTGCTCTTAAATGTGGAAATTCATTTTTTGTAATGTGTAGTTCGTTTTCTTTTTTCGTTTCAGAGATGGTTGCAAATCAGATCCATTTGGATATACAGTCGTGTCTGTGAACTAATTATTGCAAGGCCTGTTCACAGTATTGAAGTTGTTCACGATATCAAGGTTCAAATTTCTGCTCAGAAACTCGTTTTATTTGCTCCAAATACACTTTGTGCATATTAATTCATTAAAATAAATTATTAGGAAAACATAAATGTATCCTTATTAAAAAAATTGGGGAATATACGTTTGTTTTTTTTTAACGTTCACAAATTGACTTTTGAACCACAATCGGTTTGCGGTCAAGAAACAAAATCCGCTGTAATAATAAACAGCAAAAAAAAAAACAAATTAGAGAAATATACTCCTTTGTTTTTGATTCCTTCTTGTGTTTTTTGTTGCTTTTTGCTTGAAATTGCTTTCAAAATTTTGTTCACTATTTAAAGATTTTCGATAATTCACTACTTAGATTACTCCATGTAAAAATTTGGGCGTTCTCTTTATCGAGGTGGTCACTATACCCAGACACTACTACAATAATTAAAAAAAGAGGTCCCTCCCGAGGAACTCGATTTAATGGTACAGCACTGGTCACTATTTGAAAAATATTTATTTATAAACGTAACAAATTTGAATAAAAATTATAAAATTTGTTTACAACGGCTAAGCGGTTTTTAGGAAATTTATGCACCGAAAAATCCGTGCTAAAAAAAGGACTGGCCTCTATGAGCACACGGTGTAGACTAAACCAATTTAGTAATTCAAAATTTAGCAATTTAGTAGTAACATATAATTGTTTGCAAAAAAAGGATAAGAACCACGTCCACCTCCCATACAAACAACCCCTTTTCAAGCTAAAAAAATTAAATTAAATTAAATAGTTCTATTGCAGATAATCAATTCAAATTCACAAAGCTACTGACAAAACCTGGACGTAATCGGATAAGAACCTCCCTCCTATACAAACTACCCTTTTTTGCGGATATACAATTATTAAAAAAATATAATAGATAAGAAAAACGCTCACTTATAATAAAAACATAAGTGCTACATATTCCAAAAAAAGATCCTTTTTATGTCACTGAAATGACGGAGGGTACACGAGCCTGAATTGGGTGTTTAGCTGAGACAAAACTTTTATGTATAAGAACGAATTTTCCACCGAGGAGGTAGCTTCGGAGAAGTATATGTATATTGACAGGCTACATGCTTTTAAGTTTATTTAGACTTCCTTCATGCCAAACTTTGTCAAAAGCATTGAGAAATACAGCAAAACAGAATTGTTTTTTTCTTATAACAAGTTAATTGTCTGCATTATACGATGCAATTGTTCGATGGTACCATGCTTTTTTTCGAGACCCAAATTGGTGATATGGTAAAATACTCATCATTTCAAAGAGTTTTGAAAATAGTGGCAATAATTGGGTCTGTATGAGGATACATTTGAGGGATCTTTGCCTGGCTTTGGTATCACGGTTATTTAAGAGACCTTCCATTTTTGGGAGAAAAAACCGCCGAGAGTGCTAAAGAAGTGAGTCTAGATTGAATCTGAGTATATAGCTGAATTATAAGGCCCTTAATGTATTCTTCGAGTCGAATACTTGTAAGAATTTTTGCCTTATATCTTATTATATTAAACGAGCTAAGTTTGTATATCCTTACTATAATATTATAAAGGAAGGTGTATTTATTTTCGTTTGTACCGTTTTCACGCCTAAACGGCTGAACCGATTTACTTCAAACTTGGATCATTTATCGAGTTGGGTCTGGAAGGAATGATAGGCTATATGAAATCTGCCACGCCTACATATAACGCTCAGAATTAGTAAAATTAAGTCAACAAAGTCGATTATTTCGCTAATACTATTCCAAAAAATCACAAATTTGGAATTTGAGTTGGTATGGTCACTGTCGACAACTCCACCAAAAGTGGGCGTGGTTGGATCAATTTAAAAAGTTTATTAATCTTAATTAACAAATAAACTATGACTTGATTCTATTAAAAAAGAACTCGGGCAACGCCGGGTAATTTAAGCTAGTACAATATATTTATTTATATATTTATAATTGTCTCCAGTATCTCAAGATCGGCTCCAACAATTTTGCTGAAATTTTGCAGTTTGGTGGTACTTGACGAGAAAAACATTTGACATGTTTCATCCTTGAGAAAAGCCGTTAAGTGGGCGAAATCGGGGTCAAAAACTTTTTTTCAAATAAAATGAAAATGGGTGGTCGGATTTGAATGCGGTTTTTTGCTTGTGGTCTATAATCATTCCAAGAATTTTGTAAAAATACTTTTGTGGGCATAAGTGAACATGGTCAAACAGTTTTTTAAACAAACAAGATTTGGTTGATTTTGTACCTTATCTTGAAAATGGCTGTAACGATTTTGATGAAACTTGCCAGTTTGCCGTTATTTGGTACAACAATAAGATTGCGACCTCGGGAAAACTTGCAAAGTGGATAAAAATTGGGCATGGTCGAAAATTAATTCTTATCATATAAAAAAGGAACAGTAAGTCAAAATTTAATCCATTTTTGACTTTGGTTGATTGATCATTTACTGAAAATAAAGTTTTAAAAAATCTTTAAGTTCTTGTGGAATCTCTTCCATTGGGATTTCGCTAGAACCTAAGCGCGCCCTCTAAAACTTTTTTAGGTAACTAGATTTTTTTATCATTTAATAACAACAAAAAACATGTGCTCCTTAAATATTACTTCCACTAGGATTTCTCCAGAACCTAAGCGTGTTTTCCAGAACTTATAAATGCAAATCGGTTATATAGGCATTAAATAACAACTCTTCAAAAATAAATTTCATTTGGGATTTATGCGTGTTCTTCAGAACTTTTTTATATAATTCGGTTATTTTGGCTTAAAGATACCACAAAAGTATTCTTCAGTTGTTTAATTTTCCCCATGCCTTCAGTTTTAAAATAATTAATAATAAATTTTCACAATTTGCATTTTTGACTAGCAGAGTCGTCTATTGACTGTGGACAGCACTGCAATTCCTGTAAGTCACCACAAACCACGCACACAGTGGAAGGAGTGCAATATTTCTTGGTGTGTGCAAAGTTTTGGCAGTTTAAACATTGAAAGGGGCGTTACATTTTCGTGGTTCTTCGTCAGTAATTTTTCGGTGTAAGAGATACCGAAGTTTATAAATAGGATGTGATTCCCCTTTTCTCAGAGTTGGCTCAATGCGATATAGTGGTAGCGGAGCTTTGTTTTTGTGTACTATTTTGTAAACAGATTTAATTGAAATCCTTCAATTTTGAATTTCACTTTTTTCTACTTCAGCTTTAATTCCTCTGAGTACTACAAAGAGCCCTTTGGTACTCTTGAGTTGATACATGTAGTAGTTCTTTTTGTTTTGATCAAGGCTACTAACCAGTTTCCTATAATTAGCTTCGTGGTTTCTTGTATAGTGCCCTTTGTTATTGGTACAACATGAAAATTGTTAGTACCAATAGAAGCTGTTTTAGCCGATACTAGAGCGTTAGAATTACGCTCCCTCAGGTAAATGGGGGTGGCTTTACTTGATTCTTTTATTCAGAGATATCAAAGTCGGTTGCATTTGCCAATATTGAAAATCTATTTATTGATAGTGATGCAATTTTTTTTTCCGGGGGATGTTGTATTTGCCTTACTTAGTTTAGCAAACCTTTTAACCTTTGCTCCTTGGGGACAGAGCTTTCGCTTCACTAATATGTAGCGATCCATACCTGTTTGTATGCCCGTCTTTTATTTTTTTGATTGCTCATTGGGAAGAGACTGTGTTAGTACATTTACTTTAGTTGCATGGTTAGTATTGGAGTTACTTATCTTGCAATCAACTTGAGTTTGAGGTGGTCATACTGGACTCTTTTCTGCTGAACCTTCTTTGCGTTGAAGGCTTGTTGTAGATTGCGTGTGAACGCATTGTTGTGGGCGCATTATAGGTAAACTTTAAGCACTGCTGCTCTTTACAGAATTTTGTGCTGAGGGATCGCGCGAGTTTGTTGTTCGTGTAACGCATTGTTCGCTCCATTAGAGCGTTCTCGGTGGAGAGCATCCCACAGACAGTACACTGCAATCAACACAATTCGCTGTCATTTCAGCTGCGCTCCGTCGTTGTTACTATTGTATCCGTCCGACCGCCTGAAGATTTTGCCACTGTTTTTAGTTGCTGCCAAGGCGCAGCTGTCCATGCTGATGCCCCACCGAACTGATTTGATGACCTGTTTTAACAACTACTGCTCCAAACTTTCCACCTGAATCCGTGGGGCCCATCTAATGTTGGTTCATTGCAATGAGTCCTGAGTTTAAACTTTGTTAATAAGTGGGACAATTACTAATAAATTTACAACATAGCACAGTACACAGTAGACGCAACCCGAAGACTCGGTTCTTTGAACTGTCAAAAAAAGAAATAGCCGATAGGTAGAAGAAGAAAAATAGAGTATTGTTGAAGTAAAGGTACAAAGTAATAAATAATAACTAATAAATACAACTTATTTATAAAATAAATAAGTAGCATTTCCGTAATAAAAGTTTACACAATAAATTGTGTATTGAAGAAATCGACTATGTACAGTAACTAAAGCACAGCTCCTGGCTGCAACCGAACTTTTGCAGATGAACATCTTGGTCCGTTGGTGAAGTCACTTGGCAAGAAGTGGTCTTCACAAATGAAGACAGACATTAAAAAATGTATTCCGCATTTGTCAATCCACTTAATACTTAAGTGTTCTATTTTTGGAATAGTAAAAAATTATGCTTTATTTTTTTATCTTTGCAATTTTTACACAACGCGCACTTTAAATGTCCCATTTTTATATTTTCAAATTTGAAACATGTGACGTTTAACGACAATATATGCCGAATACGATTACTCAAATTTTCCATTGCATTAATTTGAACTACAGCTAATTCTGACGAAGAAAATTAAGGAAAAACCTCAGCGTTGCGTCTACTCTGTACTGTGCAACAAAGTAAACAGAATTAAAAAAATTAACGTAATTGATCTTACGTTCCAAAAATTTCAAAAAAAAACTTTAATCGTCACAATTTTAAATTCATCCCACCTGTCAAAAGAATTACAGCCCCACGATAAATGTCTGCTGAGTCCACTAAGAAAAGACCTCTTGAGCATACGTCACAAGAATTATGGACGAATAGTCTAAAAAGAAACTTATTCCTCTTTTGTTTCGACTTTTAGAAAATGTTTTTCTTTACCTTTAACGATAAATACTTCGACAACTGCCGCACCTACTTTTGATGTGTTTTCTTGTGCGATTTTAGATGAAAGGCTTTGCAATATGCTCGATAAAACTTTCGATGTCTTGTTGCAGGGGGTTGCGAGAAAGGAAGATCTGATGCCTACGCAAACCGAAATTCAACAGCTTCGTGTCGAAAATGATCAGCCAAAGAAAAACATAAATTTAAAGCGAAAGCGGATTTATTGATAAAAATAGCAGGAGTGGACGCTTTGTTATACGAGTCCTTAACGCAAAGATGCTAAATCAGCTAGAAGCGAATTCGCCGAACTATATGCGATTGTCCTGAAAGTGATGATCGGTACAGCTGACATATCCAAACTTCCCTCCGGTAACGTTTATGTGGTGATATTAAACTCAGCATGCCAAATCCAAACTGTACTTGCTGCAAGAAATTTTGCTAAAGGGATCTGCTGTGTACATCGAGAAGAATTACACTACAGAAGAGCGTGATAAACCACCTTCGTATGCAAAAAAATGGTAGTCTAGTTTAATATTTCAAGGAGACATAATCAGGTAATCATAGTATGACCAGATAGAAAGAATATAAGAAACTTTGTAACAAAAAAAGGTTTTGCTCCAAAATAAAAATATTGATTCGCTTGAATTCAGTTAGAAATGTTAGCAACTGGTGGAAACTCGCAAATTCAATGAAAAACAAACCCCTTTAAATTTGCAATTCGCTCTGAGCTGACGAGTTGTGGTTACACTTTCAGTTATCGGAGAAACATAATGTGCAAACAATATCTTTATCATTTCCAGGATTTGTTGATCCTTTTCTTGATTCTGCCTTTAAATTTAGATATTTAGACTAAAAGACGATGTAAGTCTAACAAGTTCCCTGTTTTGGATAGAATATCCTACGAATTCTTTAAAAATGCGTCTCACTGTTTTTTTGGATAAACTTCTTCATATTTTTAATAATATATTTTTACGTAACAATGTTCCTACATCGTTTCACGAATCCATCTTTATTTCATTATTTAGAAAAGGGGATCCAAACTGTGTATCAAACTATAGAGGATTTTCTTTATTAGATACTTGTTAGAAAATATTACGGAAATTCATTAGAAGTTAATAAAATTGTGTACGAGTACCAGGTGGGTTTTCGTAAAGGATATCAGAAGGTCGACAATATTTTCAATTTGTTCAGTATTAGTTAAAATAAAAACATTCGCATTTTTTCATGCACGCTTGACAAGGTTTCCAGAAATTCGCTGTTCTGCAAACTTTCAGTTTTAGGCTTGTCTATAAAGATTATTAAAATATTGATATATTTTTACTATGAAACAGCTGGAGGGATTAGAGTTTGTGATATTTTGGTGAAAGTGCTGAAGTATGCAGATGATTATAGTCTTACTTTCTACTTTGCCTCTAGAATTACAAAGCATTATCAATGCTTTATGTAACTATTGTCAGTCGTGGTACTTATAAGATGAATATGGATGTGCCTCAAAATTTTTCGCCTTCTGCACTTAATGCACAATTGTGCTTAAAAGTCGAGAAAGGAACTAGCATCATCAGCATTACAAGTGCGAAAAATTTGGACTGCTGAACTTAAATAATAGAGCTTATAAAAATGCGTCACACTTTTTTTTAAGCTGGTATTTATTGAATCATCTAAGTTAACTTAGATCTAACAATAATTTTAAACTAATTTGTGATTTATAATTTAACTTAAACTAAGTATATTATTTAAATAATTTGGTTTATTGCCTAAATCCAATGATTGGCAAATAAATAGACACGCATATTAATCAATATATGGTGAATATTATTGATAACGTTTAAGGCGTGAAGAGTTCAGAGGTCTTAATAAATTTCTTGCTAGAATGTTAGGGTGAAAAATCAGTTTCGTCTTGTACTTCTGGGTAAGATATAAGATTTCATCCGTTACAGTTGGGATTTGTTAGTCTCTGTGGATGTTTGTATTTTGTATATACCTAGAAGCTTTGGCAATTTGTTGCAAAATTTAAGATTGATCTCATTGTAGTTTTTTAATATTCGATGGAAAGGCTGTTCCCCAAAGCTCAATTCCATATGTCCATATGGGTTTTATTATACTTTTGTATAATTGGACTTTATACGTGAGGTTGAGTTTAGATTCTCTTGCTAAAAGCCAGTGCAGCTCAAGCTGTTTTTAACATGTAAGTCTGCAATCGAGGTAAATACCGAGGTACATAGTTTCGGAACTTTCGGGTACAACTTGGCCGTTAATTTTCAGAGCAGGGCACGTGCCTCTTCTTAGAGTGAAGTTAAATGGCAACTTTTTGATTCGTTGACTTTAATTTTCCAGCGGGCCAGCCATTGACTTAGAGAGTCTAAGTGTTCCTGCACGTAATGCGATGCCATAGCTGGATTTGAGTGGGAGTACAATATAACCATGTCATCAACAAAAGTTGATATAAGGGTTCTATGACTGTTGGGCATATCAGCTGTGTAGAGAATGTATAGTAGTGGAGCGATGACACTGGTTTGTGGTACACCGACTAGTATTTCGTATTTTCGAGAGACAAAACTTTTATGTTGTACCACTAATTTTCTATTTATGATATAGTTTTTAAGAAAGCAGACCATATTGTCGGGAAGATTATGATATAGTTTTGTAATAAGTCCTTCGTGCCATACTTTATCAAATGCTTGGGTGATATCGAGAAAAACTGCGGAGCAGTAGTGTTTGTTTTCAGATTTGGTTTTTATTGAATCCACAATGCGATGCACCTGTTCAATTGTGCCATGTTTCTCTCGAAACCCAATTTGATGATTGGGAATCACAACTTTTCCAGAATTTTTGAGTACAATCAGCTTTGTTAAAAGTTTTTCAAAGAATTTTGAAATCACCGGGAGCAAGCTTATAGGTCGATATGAAGACACATTACTAGGGTCTTTTCCGGGTTTGCGAATCATTTTAACTTGTGAAAGTTTCCACTAGTTCTTCGAATAGCATTGAGTATATGGAGCAAATAAGTTATAGCAATGTTTGGCAGTTCTTTTACCATTTTAGGTGTTATCAAATCCGAACCTGGAGCTTTATTTGGGTTTAAGCATTTAGTTATTGTCTCCATAATATCCTTTTAAATCGAGGGGTATTTGAGTTATGTTGAGCGACTAATGCCGGTAATGGGGTATCACTAAAAACACAGTTTTGAGGTGGTTAGCAAATGACGCACCTTTTTCCGAATCGCTTCTGGCCCAATTTCCGTTTGCTAACCGAATGGGAGGTTCTGACAGTATGGGTTTTTTCATATTGTTGGCAGCTCGCCAGAGAGAGTAGTTTGACGATTTGGTGGGTGCAAGCTGTTCAACGAACAGCTAAAGTCTCTTTGAGATTTCCACTTTAGCTGCTTTTGAAGACTTCGGGTAATGTCGCGAAGATCTTTTTTTAGAGTAGGAGATCTATGATTCTGCCATTCTTTTTTATTAAATTCTCTATGTCCTTTGGTGTGCTTTTTTTATATGTGCGGGTTGAATTATTGGTTAATGAGCCGGGAGTTGCAGCGGTAGCTGCTTGTGTAAGCAGAAAAGTGCATTTTTCTACCGCTATATTTATTTGGTCTTTCGTTTTAAGTGACACATTGGGGCTTATGTGTGAGCTTCTATACTGCCTATATTTGAGCCAACTTGTGAGCTTGCTGGTCAATTTATTTATTGGGTTAACATCAATGCTTGGGACATAATTAATTGTAGTAATGGTAGGCGTATGGTCTGATGGTAGATCTAGGGAAGATTCAGTAGTTAATTGGCTCCTTTGTAAGGTTTTGAAGACTGCAGAATCGATTACATTGGGAATGTTACGTCTATCTGTTGGCCAGTATGTTGGTATGCCAGAAGAGACTACGTCAAGACCAAATTTAGTAACTAGATTCCACAGCAGCCTTCCCTTAGGTGATATAAGACGAGAACCCCAATACGTGTGTTTGGCGTTTTGTCCAAGAAAGTTGAAAAATGCCTGAAATTGCTGTTCACTTATTTTATGTCTAGGTGGACAGTATATGGCCGTTAATGTTAGACTTTTTAGATATTCATCGAGAGAAATACTAGTTGCCTGTATATTATCTGTACAGTTATTCTGAAGAGCATAATTTTTGATCCTGCTTTTAATGAGAATTACAGATCCACCTTTTGCGTTATCGCTTGGATGTTTTGTGTCGTAGAGTCTATACCCCGGAATATTGAAATAGTGTTTTTCAGTAAAATGAATTTTAGATATTAGCATTACATCTATGCTTGACTCTTTTAGGAACAGATGCCGTTCACATTCCATTCATGGTTTAGATAGGAGATGCTGAAGCAGAAGGTTTTGATTTTTAATCATGTCTTGAACCATGTTTTGCATACTTGACATAACAATTTACGTCAAGACATGTTTTTCATAAACATTTAAAGAGTTTGTTCGAGATTGCTGCTTTGATGAGCAGGCTGCACGTTTACCGGGACCGGGTTGTCACTGTTTAGAGCACTGGCGTACGAAACACCTTGATTCATAAAGTGATTTACATTAAATGGTGCATTAGATTGTTTAGGGGGGTGGTCAACTATTGCTTGACCTGGTTGGAATTAGTGGGTCCAACTGGAGAAATAGTCTTGTTTTTGAAGGTCTGATATACTGGACAGCCACGATAGATTGTTGTGTGGTTTCCAAAGTAGTTGCTGCATTTTTTTACATTAGCATCTTCTTTTATTTTTTGGCATGTTTGGGATGTGGAGATCTCAACAAATTACGCATACACTGAGAAGCGTGCAGTAAGTTTTTGAGTGGCCAAATTCTTGACAATTTTGGCACTGGATTGGTCCACGGCGATTGTGGGGCTCTTCTACAGTAATTTTGCGATGCAACAGATATCGCAGAGAGTAAATTGGGTGGGATTCACCTTTTTAATGGATTTTGTATCGAATTCCAGTTCCACTCGGAAGAGTGGCTGTGGAGTTTTTTTCGATTTAGTATATTAGATACCATTTCAACTAAGAATCCCTCTTCCTTAAACGCTTCTTGAATTTATTTGCATTCAACGAAAGAGTCAATGCCTTTCAATATTACTGATAGGCCTTTGGAGCTTTTGAGCTGATATGTGTAATAGCTCTTTTTCTCTTTATCAAGAGCTTGTGATTTTAGCAAGAGCGTAAAATTTTGTTTTTGTTGTTGCTGATTTTGAAGTTGTTGTAGTTTTTTAACCTGCTGCTGAAGATAGCGAATTTGTTGTTCGCTATAATCATGTTGAATATAGTCGTACGGAACCAATGTTCCAGCTGAGTATTGCATTTTTCCCACTGGGTTGTGGCTTTTAGCGTCGGCAGAACGCACGAGAGTACACTGAGCTGTATTAGTTTTTTTTTTTTGTTCTAATGTACTTGCGGGAGAAAGCGGTAAACTTTTTGTTTTTTCTCGAGAGTCAGACAAATTAATTTGCATTGTTGGTAGAGTTTGTACGGGAGATTTTTTATCCGTTTTAAATTTTGGCACTATAGTTGGCAAACTCGTCATATCGAAACACTATTTTTTTTTTATTTTGTTTTGTTTTGTACTATACATGGGTATTGCATTGGAAATTAACGCATTAGTGGGAGTTATAGTAGTTTAATCTATCTCATTTAGTTTGAAGAAGTAAATTTTTGTTTCCAAAATCTGCTGACTGGATGACGACGTTTATACTTAAGTAAGATCTCTTCCTCAGCGCCAACTATCGACCCAAATTAAATACACTTAAGTAACTAAAAACAAACAAAAAACGAACAAATAACTGTGTCGTCATCGGATACTAATTCGCATGTACAAAAGTTAATTTCGACGTATTTTTTTTGATAATTCTGGTGTCGATATCTTATTTTTCGAATGATGTGCGATTATTAAAATGACAATGACTCCAATAACATAGCAATGTCTTCTTAATCATTTAATTCTCAACTTTGAAGGGGGTTACTGCGTTTGTCTGTGCCGAGTTCTTCACTCGTATGAGTGTGAAATGACTCAGTGTTAGTATAAATACGAGTTGTGAGCTCACCTGAGAGTGTGAGTGGTTAAATAAAAAATGGGGATGCTAGAGATAGAAAAACTATAATATTTTATTATTGCAAGCTAGTTTTATTTAATTCATTAAAAGACCACACTAGAAGTGGTTTTAATGCTTATTAACATAGTTTGTCGAGTAGTTCTGACTGGTACAAAGAAATTTAACTAACTTCAAAAAACTAAACAATCACTATTAACACAAATTTTATAATACAATATAAAAACATTAACATGAAACGTCTGCTTTCTAACAATTTCAGATCAATAAGGAAGCAGGACTTATATGATACAATTTAAAAACTTTCTGTATGCTTTCAAGTCGATTTAATATGAACAAAAATATAAAAGATAAAACTTATTTTCAAATTTGAACTGTCAATCTGTGCGGAGGTTGTTTTTTCAATCGTCCCGTTGAGCTAGAAAAAATCAAAATAGCAAAATGAAAGTCTACCAGAAATGAGCTCTGTATGCTTTCGACCTCGAACTCTGAATACAATCTAAGAAATTTAAAACATAAAGGCGGGCATGCAAACATGTATGGACCTCTATATACTAACGCATGCTCAGTTCCCAATAAGCAAATGCTAAAAGGTCTGCTAAAATATAATAAGTAAGGCTAAAATAACATCTCCTGAAAAAAATATTGCACCGCTATCAATAAATAGACTTGTAATATTGGCAAATGCGCAATATTGGCAAATCCGGTATCAATAAATAGACTTGTAATATTGGCAAATGCGCAAATATTATTGGTACAACATGAAACTTACTGGAGCGTTACTCCAATAAGTTTCATGTTGTACCAATAACAAAGGGCACTATAAAAGAAACAAGAAGTCATAGTCGGTCTTACCGACTATTTCAAATGCACCACATTGTTAAAAATCACAATATCATAGGGTGGTTCATGACTTAAAATATTAGGTGAAACATGATTATAATATTTTAATTAAAAAAATAAATACTAAAACATTTTTAATTTTGGACTATCCTAATTTTATAAATCATGAACCACCCTAATTAGATTCCTATATTTATTCACGAGCGTTTGTCTCACAAAATAACCAATTAAAATTTTTTGAGCTTTATAATAAAAAAACAACAAACATAAACCACCCTAATAGTTTCCAACATTTAAGCAGTTGGTCCCAAAAACAACGATTTTTTTTATTTATTTTTTTGGTTCTTTCGATATCATGTTAACAAGAAATCAGTATTTTTGTAATAGTGGGCGTGGTAATAGGCGGATTGGTGTACAAAATTTTAGCTTAATATCTCGAACAGTTCTTTCGCTTTCACGCTATTAAGAAATTCTGACAGACAGACATGGCTAGATCGACTCAGTTTTTGATTCCTAGCAAGAATGTTTATATATGTTTATATATACTTTGAGTATTTCTCTACGTTAAAAACATTGGATCAAAACCAATATACACTACTAATTGGTACATACAAATTTTGGTATACCACGAAGCTAATTATTGGAAACTGCTTAGTCGCCTTGATCAAAACAAAGAGAACTACTACACATATCAACTTAAGAGCTCTCTGTAGTATTTAAAGACATTGAAGCTGCAGTAGAAAAGCGAAATTCAAAGCCCCTTTCAATGTTTAAACTGCCAAAACTTTGCACACACCAAGAAATATTGCACTCCTCCCACTGTGTGCGTGGTTTGTGGTGACTTACAGGAATTGCAGTCCTGTCCACAGTCAAAAGACGACTCTGCTAGTCAAAAATGCAAATTGTGAAAATTTATTATTAATTATTTTAAAACTGAAGGCATGGGGAAATTTAAACAACTGAAGAATACTTTTGTGGTATCTTTAAGCCAAAATAACCGAATTATATAAAAAAGTTCTGAAGAACACGCCCTAAAAAGTGTAAGATAATTGGTAAAAAATTTTAACTAATGTTTGGTTTTTAAATTTACTTTTTTCATGTTTTTAAATTTTAAAAAATTATTACATAAATTTTTTTTTGTTTTAGAAATTTCTCTCTGTGCAACTCAATCATGCAAGTGCAAAGATATGGTTGAATGCGTTTGCCAATCTCTGACTTAAATGATCGGTCAACTTTTGCTTTTTATATACAAGGTGGCGCAAAAGAAATCACCCTATTGGAAGATGCTCTCATTTTTGCAAATGGCCGCCAATGTCAAATCTGTTTTGACATTTGTGGACTAGACAGATACAGAATACAAGTGAATAAGCCATGGAGCGATACACTCCCCAAGAACGCGGAATAATTGTGTCTATTTTTTTGCGTAATAATTCGTCTGTGGTGTTGGCAAAAATCATAATGAGCGATGAGGCTCATTTTCACCTCAGCGGGTACGTGAACAAGCAAAATTATTGCTTCTGGGGAACCGAAAATCCGCGAGTGATGCACGAGAAACCATTACACCCGCTCAAAGTGACTGCGTGGTGCGCTGTTCACGCTGGAGGAGTCATCGGGCCGAACGCCGCGGGTCAAACGACAACAGTGGACGGTGCGCGCTATAGGGCAATGTTGACCGAGTTTTTTCTGCCCGAACTGGACGAATTAGGACTGGTGGACATGTGGTTCCAACAGGACGGAGCAACAGCACACACTGCACGAGCCACAACCGACATTCTGAAGGCCGCGTTTCTCGTTTTGGCGATTTGCACTGGCCCGCCAGATCGCCCGATTTAACGGTCCCGGACTTCTTTTTATTGGGTTTTTTGAAGTCTCGTGTTTACATCAACAAGCCTGAGACCTTGGAAGCCCTCAAGGAAAATATCCGACACGAATGCGAGAATTTATCGCCCGAAACTCTCGCCGAAGTGATGGAAAATGCCATAAAACGAGCCCGTATGGCAATCAATTGTGACGGCGCCCATTTATCCGATATCATCTTCTCGACTTAACACAATTAATTCTAAAGGTCTAAATAAACATAATCAAAAAACAGAATCGAAGTTTTTTATTTAGAAAAAAAATAAGAGCCAAACAACATCGGATGACTTCTTTTGCGCCACCTTGTATTTACTTATAATGTCAAATTACGATTAAAAAATTAAACTAACATTTGCTAGTTTCTCATTTATAGTGGAATCGATTCATTAATAATAAAATATACAATACATATACCGTTTTTTGTTGGAGAGTAAATAGCTCACAATTATTTAAAGGTTTTTTAACTCAATTGAAAGTTTCACAAGTTCTCCAAAAACATTTTGATATTTGTATTTTTTGCATGTTAACATAAAACATTTTTTTAGAATTCCAAAACCCAAAATAATTTTACGATTTTGTAACATTTTGAGCTTCAGAAATTTAAGCTTCATTATTTTGTTACAAATATTAAATATTATAAGCCCGCTAAGATAATTTTTTATTGTAAAAAAAGGATACATATATGATATCGTTTTTATACCGAAGTTTAAGGTTATTGTTTATTCCTCTTTCGTCTATTTCTGGAATATCTGTCATATCCGACACACCTTTTATTTCTAAGTATTCCATGTTACTGTAAAGAAAAAAATATTGAATGTCAGTATTATAAGAGAAACAATTATTTGTGTATCTGTTAAACAAAAATTTCAAAATATATACCAAAAACCAACATTTTTATCTATTAAATCTTTCAATATATTTTAGGGGCCTAGTATCCTATACAACACTACATAAAGACAGACATAGAACTTTGAACAGATTCCCGAAAGTTGATATTAGAAAAGTGGAGAAAAGAAGTGGAAATCATGGTTAATTATTTAGAGAAGAGACATCAGCAAGCACAATTTTATTTTCTCGTTCTACTCCAATTATGCAACCACCAACATCAATTCACAAACGAAGTAGTTAGGGTACAGTTGAATTGGAGTCCAACACAGTAAATGTACCAAACAAATAAAATCAAACCAGACTACTAGTGGGAACTAAATGTATCAAACAAATAAAAACAAACCAAATAGTTTCAAAGAAATGGGCTCATATTAACATTCTGAAGATTTCAGACAATGCAGCTATTTACTTCAGGTTCGGAGGCAGAAAGAACTGATAAGCAGCAGTCTATATCGTGGTCGACTAAAATTGTAGGTGAAGAACCCGCTTCCTTTACTAAACATCAAAGATCGCAAGATGACACCACCTACAGCCCGGAACCGAAGATACCGTGTCGAAAACTGACTTTAGTGAAGTTCTCGCTGGTCACATTGTAATGGCCGTGATCGACGAAAGTGATTCCAAAGGCAGCATTTCTTTGGAGAGGTGGAAGAAAGTAGGTCAGGTCCTCTACGATCATTCTTTCAATTTGGAAGGAACCTTCTATTCGAGACGGTGAATGGTACCAACGCCATGTGAAACTGATCTCATGTGCTGACCAAAGGTCTCTTGATAAGATCACCATCTCCACAAGCTTATTTGTATATTTATAATTGTCTCCAATATCTCAAGATCGGCTCTAACGATTTTGCTGAAATTTTACAGTTTGGATGTACTTGACGAAAAAAAAAATTCCGACATGTTTCATCTATTTTTTTTCAAATAAAAAGAAAACGGGTGGTCGAATTTGAATGCGGTTTTTTGCTTGTAGTCAATAATCATAAGAATTTTGTAAAAATACTTTTTTTTACTACCCCTCCCATACAAACCACCCATTTCCATACGAAAAAAATTAATTAAAATAGTTTTTGTACAGATATCCAGTTCAAATTCGATATTAAGCACTTTATTAATAAGACAAAACTGCTCACACAAAATGGGCACGATCGGATAAGAACCACGCCCACCTTCCATACAAACCACTCTTTCCATGCGGAAACAAATTATTAAAAATAGCTACAGCGTAAATAACCAGTTCAAATTCGGTATTTAACACTTTGGTAGGAACACAAAGTACATTTTTGATGTCACTGAAATGGCGAAGAGTATATGAGCTTCGGCATAGCTTAAAAAAATTATCTGTTTTGTTTTAATTTAGTTGATTGATCATTTACTGGAAATAAAGTTTAAAAAAATCTAAAAGTTCTTAGGGGAATCTCTTCCATTGGGATTTCTCCAGAACCTAAGCGCGTCCTCTAAAACTTTTTGAAGCAAATCGGTTCTTTTGGAATTCAATAACAAAAAACATGTGCTCCTCACTAGAATTCTCCAGAACCTAAGCGTGTTCTCTAGAACTTTTAAATGCAAATCGGTTCTATTGGTACTGAATAAAAACAAAGCCCATGTGCTCTTCAAAAATAAATTCTATTGGAATTTATGCAGATTTATGCGTGTTCTTCGGAACTTTTTTTTATATAAATCGGTTCTATTGGTACAATGGTACCAAAAAAACAATGTAATCTTCAGTTATTTAAATTTTTCTTCAATGAAAATTCCATCCGCGATGCGTACCCCTTACAACAAATAAATGAAATTTGCACAACGGTAAATACTTCAGTTCAATAGATTTTAAAAATGGCTATTGTCAAATGCCTGTGTCATCTTATAGCTAAAGGTTTACAGCGTTCACCGTCCCGGACGCGGTTTATATCAGTGGAGGGTGATGCCTATTGGGCTCCATTCCGCTCCCGCTACTTTTCAAAAAGCGCTTCATACAGTTGCATATCTCGACGACATAGTGGTCAATATTAAAAATCAACTTATTTAAATGTCAGTTTGTCAAATCTAAAATCCGCTATTTGGGTCATCTGGTAATTAAGCATGGTGTGCACACCGACCCTCAAAAATTAGAAACAATTTTAACAATACCACCGCCAACTAATTTATTAAAACTGAGATCGTTTATTAGCACAGCGTCATGGTACCGAAGATTCATACCCGAATATTCTACACTCTAGTAAGTCCCCTTACAAATCTACTGAAAAAATACAAGAAATGGATTTGGGCTGAAACCCAACAAAAAAGATTCCGAAAGCGCAAAAAAATACCGGCCACTCCCATTTTAGCCTGAGCTGATTTAAATCGCCCTTTTGCCTTGCAGACCGATGTTAGTGATGTGGGCCTTGGTGATATGCTGCTGCAACATCTCGATGTTGACGAACATATCGCATATGCTAGTCGCACACTCAATGCTGCTAAAAACTACACAGTCACGGAAAAAGAGTGCCTTGCAGTTGTGTGGACGGTACGAAAATTAAGACACTATCAGTTTGATTACGAAATAAAATACAGACGTGTAAAGCTCAACGTGGTGGCGATCGCCAGTAAAAAACGCAAAACATTTATGTGGCATCACAGCAACGAATGTCGACACCGCACTGTGGACTGAAAATTTAATTCATTGGCCAAAACCCCAAAGATTTGTTGAAAGCGATTTCAAAAATTTGTACACCATTTGATAGTTAATATATGTATATAAACTAAGTTATCCAAAAAATTACGTTCAAATGGTAACCTGTAGTAGGTGACAGTATCCTCTAAATTTTCCTAGAAGGTTTATGAACCGCCCGGACCCCCGCCCGTAAAACGATTTTTTTTTTATGAAATTATATATTTTTCATTTGGAGGTTTAGTTCTAAGATGGGCAAAATCGAACGAAATCTACTCCCACTTCCCATACAAACTCCCTCTTTTATTTATTTTATCGAAAAAACTAAAAAATTCAACTTTGAACTTAAATTGCTCTTAATCGAATACATCGATAATATCGATTGAACTACTAAGTCGATTTTCATAAATTTTAAAGTCAGAAAAATTCAAACAATTTCGTGTCGAAAGAAAAATTATTGGTTCAAAAGTTACAGTTACAGTTTAGAATGTAAAAAGATTTTCAGTCCACTATGCGCCGATGGCTGGTTCATCGAAAAAGTCGACACCGTGAAGAAAAATGCAGAAGCTCTGCTTGATTATCAGTTAGATGAACAAGGTAAACTTTTGAGACATATTTACGATACAACAGCATGTAATGATAATTATCCTATTCCGTAGAAATTGTGCGTTCGAAAAGGTGACCGAGTAAAATACGCTTAATGTCTTCCATGATACATTTTTAAAGTGGACTGAGTTTGTGGCAGTTCGCCAAGCCAACACTTAAACATTAATTAAAGCATTAAGTGAGCGCATTCTCGCACGGTTTGGTATACCCGAGGAAATAATTACCGATAATGGCTGTGTAAAATCGCGAATTTTAACAGAATACGATTAAACTTAAATAAAATATTTTTTTCTTATGTAAATGGTTTTTATTATTTTTTATCAGTCTACACAGTGCGCTTATAGAGAACGGTCGACACTTGATAGTCCTGCTTTAACCTCTTTCGTAGTGATTTTTTTCGATATGGTTACTTCCACGTAGTGTTAAATTGCGTTGGGATTAAATTGTTAATTTCTTCTTAGTACCAATTTGAAAACAAAATATTGTAACAACTTCTTATTACAACTCTTCTGTCTTATCATGGCTTCCTCCTCTCGAGAAACTTTTTTTTAATTCTCTATCCCGGGGATGACCATCCTATTGGAAAAAAACGTACACGGGTTAATTTAAACAACAGAATAGACTTCCCACAGATTGGTGCCAAAACATACTCAAACAAGCAATGTCCTAAATATATTTTAGTGAAAAGCAAAATTAAAGATAAACCTTTAAAATCCTTCAATATATTTATGGTTTCCAAAGCTCTAGAAAGTATTACATCGGACAAAGTGGAAAAGGCATCTTTTACAAAAGAGGGTCATTTACTATTACTTACTAAAAATGAATCTCAAGCATGACTCAATTGTCCAATGTATTCCCAATATCAGTCTCTTTTCACCCAACGCTTAATACAATTAAAGGAGTGGTTTTTGCACGGTCTTTAAAAGATTTAACAGAATTCGAAATTCTTGAAGGGCTTAAAGATCAATCGGTGGTTAAATGCCGTAAAATTACAAAATTTATAGATGGTAAAGTTGTAAATACCTCATTACATATTATTTCATTTGAAATGTATAAACTTCCCAAAGAAGTCAAAATCGGTTTTTTAAACTTTAAAGTAGAACCTTACATCCCGGCACCAATTCAATGCAAAAATTACTTCCTTTTGGGGCACACAAAAAAATATTGCAAAAACGAACCAAAATGCGAAGTTTGTGGGTCAGGCACGCATGAGCCAATCCCCTGCACAAAAATTGAATGCATTAACTGTAAACACAGCCACAGAGCAAACAATAAAAAATTACCCAAAAATGTACATTTGGCGAAGCAACAAAAACTGTTCACGAAAATAAAGACATAGTAAAAGACACCGATATTCCAAAAGAGAACCTTACGTTTGCAATTGAACAAAAAAAAAAACGACTTGAAAACTTACGCAAAAACAACAATGCTCTATACAACTCTTCTAACACACATCTTAATACACACGCAACATTTACAGACAATCACACTCAACCATCAACATCATACTAGTTCAACAATCGAATATGAAGTTAGCACTTCTGCGCAGTTAATAGAAGATAAAATTTCATTTATAGAATTAAACGCGGTTTTAAGCTCTATTAAAGGAAAAACACCAGGATTTGATAAAATTTCTTATCAGATGATAAAAAATTTACCATATTCTGGAAAAAAACATGTTATTCAAATTTTCAATAAAATATTTCAAAATTGAATTATACCACAAGAATGGAAAACTGCAACTGTCATACCTTTACCAAAACCAAACAAACAGCAAAACAAAATTAATGGCTATAGACCCATTTCGTTATTATCTTGCACAACAAAAGTGCTCGAAAAAATAATTTCCAAAAGATTAAATTGATTTCTTTCAAAAAATAAGCTCATTCATCCTAGGCAAGTAGCATTCAAATCTGGTAAAGGTACGACAGATGCACTTTTGTATCTCGACCACCAAATAAGTAATGCCATTTCAACAAAAAACCATATTTCAATCATATCTATAGATTTTGAAAAAGCCTTTGATAGGATAGGTAAACATGTTGTTGTTAAAAGAATGGATGGTTGGTAAAAAAATGTTAAACTTTATAAACGCTTTTCTATCAAATAGAAAAATCAGAATCCGCTTGTCAGGCCATCATTCTCAAATATGGCCGCTGAACAACGGCATTCCACAAGGTTCACCGCTGTCAGTAACACTTTTTCACATCGCATTTGAAAAACTTAATCAATTCATTTCATCGAACAGTTACTTTAACCACACCATATATGCAGACGATCTATACATAACCGCAAAATATAAAACTGAACGTGAATTTCAGTCTAATCTTGATTCTCTTATGAAAAATATAAACGAATGGATACTCTATTCGGGGGCAAAAATATCATTTGCTAAAACCAAAATTCTGCACGTATGTCGTAAAAGAAACTGTTTACCAGCAAATATTTATATCTCACAACATTGTATAGAATATGTTAGTAATTTAAGAATCCTAGGTATTATATTTAATAAGAAATATAACTGGTCATCTCATTTAGATAAATTAAAAATAGAACTAAACAAAAGACTTCAGTCTTAGATTCATCTAATTAAATGTTTATGTAGTTATCACAGTCACGCTCATCCAAATTGTAACATAAATATTTTTAAAGCAATTCTACTCCCTAAAATCGACTATGGATTACCAATATACGGGAAAACATCACAATCACAATTACGGAAAATCACTTCACCTTATAATGCTGCAGTACGTTACTGTTTGGGTGCACTGCGAACAACACCAATCATAAACATAATGACAGAGACAGGACTTACAACATTAAAGGACAGAGTTGAACTGTTTACATCAAAACTTATACCCAAATTAATCTTACCCTCAGAATCACCTATCATAGCAAACATCGCGAAGCAAGCAAGCAGAAAAAAAATAAAATTACCATCTACAATTCATAGAATTTTAACAATTGTCAATAAAATCGGACTGCCTAATAAACCTCATATAAAATACACGCCAAAAAAACCCTCTTGGCAGCTTCAAAAAGAAAGCATAAACACTGATATGGATTCTCTCTCAAAAAAATCAACAACAACCAGAAGATATCTCAGCACATACCTTGAGATACAACAAAATCTTATGAGGAAAAATTGGAAACTTGTATTTACTGACGGCTCAAAAACAACAAACGGAACATAATTCGCAACCATTAATCATGTTTTGTCTATTATCGGGCTATTTAACCTATTTTAACACTGCTCCATATTTACAGCAGAGTCAGAGACAATATGGTCAGCAATAAAACACTACATGTCTAAAAAAGGCAAATACTGTGTGTGCTCCGATTCCCTATCGACAATTAAAGCCATCCTAAACACAAATAATAATAATAATGAAACAATAACTAAAATAAGAGATGCGCTAATACAAAACCCCAACAAATTTAAAATTATGTGGGTCCCCGGCCACGCAGGGATAGCTGGAAACAACACCGCAGATGAGGCTGCAAAATATGCAATAAATGCGCCAATAATAACATTGATGACCTACTCCAAAACTGATAAGAGCCTAATAAAAACTTACTTCGAGAAAAACGCAAACGTAACTGGAACGAATATAGACACCATTACAAACTAACAAACAAGGACGGCGAAGCACCCAAATACCCACATGATATACCTAGGATACAACCCGGCAACCCGTATGCCGACTTTGCAACGTCAACAACTTAACCGCAACACATTTAATTTACGACTGTACAGCACTTCAACAACTTCAACTTCAATACTTTAAAGTAATCTGCCTTCCAAATTTATTTAAAAAAATTACCACTGAAAATATTAAAAAAGTAATCTCACTATTATACAAATGTAATCTATACTCTGAAATCTAACTATTTTTTATAAATCTGAATGGTTTATTTATATATCGGGCTGAAAACCTAGTTGTTAGCGCCTTAATTTTAAGTTTATTTTTGTAATTTATTAGAAAAATAAATATATTAAAACTAAACTATTATTTTTTATACACCACTCAATGGTGTATATATAAATATATACTTTTATAAAAGTAGACCGATAGGGACAGCGAACGATGCCATTTTTTTCCCGCTCTCTTGACATTTCTATTCAGTAAGGTTTGCTATTTCATCATGGAGAGATATACGAGCCAACAACGAGTCCAAATTATTAAAATTTACTATCGAAATTCGGAGTCAGTGGCCTTAATTTAAAGAGCGCTATGTAAAATTTATGGTCGTCATAATCGTAATACCAGACCAACAATTGAGCGTCTAGTGGAAAAATTTGAATCCACAGGCACAGTACAAAATGTTTCCGTGCCAGTGAGACAAAGAAGTGCCCGTAGTGTCGAGAATATTGCTGCCGCTGAGGTTTCAGTTCAAGAAAGCCCAAATGTGTCTCTCACACGTCGTTCTCAAGCGTTGGGTATCTCTGTGACGTCGTTGTGGCGAATTTTGCAAAAAGATCTTGGCCTACATCCTTACAAGATCAAATTGACGCAAGAAGTGAAGCCGCTTGACTACCAGAAGCGTCGTATGTTTGTGAATTGGGCAGAGCAACAACTTGAAATGATTCGGATTTTCATCGAAAAATCATCTTCAACGATGAGGCTCATTTCTGGCTGAATGGCTTCGTCAATAAGCAAAATATGCGTTATTGGTCAGGCAGCAATCCACACGTACTCCAAGAGTCATCATTGCAGCCTAAATCCAGTGGGTTGGGCAAATAAAGGTACACGCATATCATTAATTATATGGGAAATATTACTGATTACGTTTAAAACGTGAGAGATTCAGAGGTCTCATTACATTACTTGCTAGAATGATTTGGTGAAACATTAGCTTCATCTTGTACATCTGTATATGATTCAAGATTTCATCCGTTACGGTTGGTATCTTTGTCTCTATGGATGTTTACACTTCTATCAGAATTTTAAATTAAACTTTTTGGAGTTTTCTAACATTCGATGGAGAGGCTATTCCGCGGAGCGCAATTCCGTATGGATTTTGTTATAATTTTGTATTATTAAACTTTGTACGGATGATTGTTTAATTTTGGTTGCAATGTGTTTTAGAAATGTAAGTCTGCGGTCAAGATACATACCGAGATGCTGTCATATCTGGATACAGTAAACAAATTATTGCAAGGTCTGTTCACAGTATTGAGGTTGTTCACTATATTAAGGTAAAAATTGTTGCTCAAAAACTCGTTTTATTTGCTAGAAATACACTTTGTGTATATAAATTTAAGAGATCAATAAAATAAATTAGAAGGAAAACATAAATGTATACTTATTGACGCTTCTTGCGTGTGACATTTGAACCACAATCGGTTTGCACTCGACCAAAACATAACCACTTGAAACACAGGCGGATATTTTTGGTTTATTTCGATTTGTTTATTGTGTCAAATGAAAAACTCACTGTACGTTTTACGTGCTTTACAGGAAGTGAATATGGCTGCTTAATTAATTGAAGTTGCTTGCTTATTAGCTGTCAAAGAAGTGAAGTTGGTTGCTATTCTTCAAATATAAATATAATGCTGCCAAGTTTAATTCTTTGACTTACATTTATCTAATTATAAATTATTATAAAGTTAACACACGACTTTTGATTGAACAGCCGAAGCGAGCTCACGTTTTTTCTGACGCCATATTGAAAGCTAAAAATTAAAGTAAAAAAAAAAAAAAAGATTAAAAAGAAAAATTAATCCAAACTTGTGCAGACACCTTTCTATTTGTAAAGTTAAAGATTTTACTGACATGGTTTGGCCAAATATAGCCATGACTGACGGTGGAGCGGCTGATGCGCGTGGGATTAAAATTAATCCTCCACATATTCGCAGCTACCGCCATTTTGCTGAAAGTTACGATATTTTCGTTCAGCTCTACCAAAGTGACGCCAACTTGCCGCTTATGAAAATAAGCAAATTGTTGTATTATGAGTACACAAATATTGATATTATCTACATTTCAAAAAGGAAATTCCGAATTAACACAACTTCTCGCGAAACTGCGAATTCCATTGCCTCTAATGGTTCTCTAAGAAGCTCGTATAGAACTTATGTTCCGGCCGAGCTTTGTGAGGTTAAGGGCGTCATTGAAATACCTACTGACCCCGAGTTTTCGGAGGAATTTATTTTCGAAAATTTGACTATTAAACAGCTGCCAGAGTATGGCACTCTACCAGATTATGTTTGCGTGACTGAGGTACGCCGCTTCACGAAACTTGATCAAGAAGATAAATCCAAAAAATACGAAATTGATCTCGTTACTGTTTCTTTTGCTGGTAACAAGCTTCCATCGCATGTTACATTGTACAA
Organism: Suillia variegata; assembly: GCA_949127995.1. Classification (NCBI taxonomy): domain Eukaryota; kingdom Metazoa; phylum Arthropoda; class Insecta; order Diptera; family Heleomyzidae; genus Suillia; species Suillia variegata. The sequence continues at coordinate 24,964,391 of OX421843.1, forward strand.
TGTTATTTTTCCGGTAAAGGCTTACATTGAGCCGACTATTCAGTGTCGTAAGTATTGGAAATTTAATCATTCTGACAAGGTCTGCAATAGAAATGTAAAATTGTGCCCACGCTGTGGCAAACCCCATGATGATCCTTGAGGATCTATGCCTAAGTGTATAAATTACGGTAAGTTTCATTGGGCAACTTCGAATGACTGCGTGAATTAAACCCCTTAAAAAATTACATATAAAAATAAAGTAACAACACCTGATGCGACCAATTTATTTTTCAATGAACAGGACTTTCCACCAATTACTATGCCAAAAAAGCGTCCGCGAGTTGATATAGATTCAACTGTTAATAAATCTTCAAAGATTGCCGATAAGAAAAAAGCAAATTCTAAGAAGTACCAATCAATGACATTCCGATTGCGGCTTCAGTAAATATTGAAAGTCAATATTTTACTAATTATACAGTTCACACTGAAATTGACTATCTACCAGACTTAACCAGTGCATCTCAGCACAAAAATTATAGCCCAGAGCTTAATTCTAACATTCTTAATCAAACCCCATCAGACAAAGAAATTACAGCCAGTTATGACAAATTCGAAAATTTTCAACAACGTGTTAGGGAACAAGTTTTAAGCTTGTCTAACGAAACTCTTTCTAGTAACAATTCAGAAAATGAAGATACATATGTCAGATTAATTGTACAAGCATTAAATCAAAAAAAACTCAACTTACAAATTTTTTCATTAACAACGATTTTGAGATTGGGTGTTTTTCAGAAACATTTTTAAAACCATCCGATGTCTTTAATATTAAACATTATAACATTGTTCGCTTAGATAGAGATACCACGTCCTTTGGCGGTGGTGTTGCATTTTTATTAAAACAAAGCATTCAATACAAACAGGTAATTATTAACAACAAGTCAATTGAGGTGGTTGCTTGTGAAGTTTCTACTCAGGTTGGCTTAATATACATTTTCTCATTTTATATTCCGCCTTGTGCGGTTTTTACAGAAAATCAATTAAGTGCGATTTTAAGTCAAATTCCTGTTAGTTCTAAATTTATTTTATGTGGCGATTTTAATGCGCATCACGCAGCGTGGGGTAATTCCACGTCTGATAGAAAAGGTCATATAATAATGGATTTCATTGATAAAAACAATTTAATAATTTTAAACAATGGTTCGCGTACATTTTTTGGATGCGTCTCTATGTCTGCAATCGATCTCACTTTTTGTTCCCCAAACTTATTATTAATATCATGGTCAACAATGAACGAAACCCTCGGCAGTAATCATTGCGCCATTTCAATTGACGTTAATGTTACTCCCATAAAATCAAACAAAAGCCCTAGATACAATGTTCCAAAATGTATTGAAAAGAGTGTTTTAAATAAGGAAGTCTGGAATATTCTTCAAACAGACGAATTTCGCGATTGCGAAGATAAAGACAAGTTTGATTTAGTAAAAAATTCAATGAAATATTTAAAAAGAAAGTTAAAAATACATCTCGTCCAGACAATCCGTGGTGGAACGGCGAGTGTAACAATTCCGCTGCTCAACAACTGAGATCCATTTCCGCATTTAAAAAAAGACCCTCAAGAGTTAATTTATTAAACATAGTCGAAGCTAGAAAAAAATATTACTATACTATTCGACACGAGAAGCGCTTAGGGTGGAAAAAGATTTGCGAGGAAATCAGCTTTGATCTAACTCCTTCTGAGGTGTGGGATATGATTAAGAAATTTCGGGGTATGAACATTAGCAAACCACAAAAAATTTCTAATGAATGTTTGAATCAGTTTTGCGATACCTTATCTGGACCGACAGGACCTGTATACATTCGTGGTGTTTCACCTATCGAGTTAGGTAACCCACTGGATGCACCATTTTCTTTTAAAGAACTAGACATGGCAATAAGTCACTCGAAAAATTCGGCTCCTGGCTTAGACGGTATAAGAAATGGACACTTAAAATGTCTTAATTCAAATGTTAAACATGCTCTACTCAAACTTTACAACTATGTTTGGGATTCTGGTCAGTTACCCCTTTCATGGATGAAATACAAAATAATGCCGCTGCCTAAACGCGGCAAGCCTCCAAATTTACCAACTTCCTACAGATCTATCGCACTTATTTCATGTTTGAGAAAGGTTTTTGAAAGAATGATAAATAACAGAATGGAACATCATTTAGAATCGAATAAAAAATTCAGCAGTTGTCAAGCCGGTTTTCGCCGAAGTAAATCTACCTCAGATAACGTACTTGCCCTCTGGGATGCTATTAAATTAGCATTTCGTGAGGATAAATTTCTTGTATGTGTTTTCGTCGATATTAAAAGCGCCTTTGATGACGTTAATATAGAAATTCTAATTTCACGACTTAATTTCCTGGGTTTATCAAAACATATGTGTGATACAATTTATAACTTGATGTGTTTTAAGGACATTATAGTAGAAAATGATGCTGGACGATGTATCAGAAGGTCATTCACTGGAACCCCTCAGGGCTCTGTTCTTAGTCCGATTTGTTTTAATGCATATATTAACGAAGTTTTCACTGATTCTAGTGTTACTGATTCTAGTGTTAAAATCTTAGAACTTTAGCACCTAATTTGAATATTGAAAATACCGCCATTGAATTTGTTGACAGTTTCACTTTTCTGGGTTTCACATTTGAAAAAAAATTTAAAGTGTCAAATACATATTGACAGAGTTATGAACAGCAGTTTCCATTTTACCAACATACTTCGGTCCCTTTGTGGAGTTACATGGGGTTCTGATCCACAAAATCTAATTCTCTTATACACTGATTTGATAAGATCAAAAATCAAATACATGGCGCCACTTTTGTTGGATTGCCCTGATAAACTGTTTATTAAACTGGAACGTATACAATATAAGGGTATCAGAATCTCTTTGGGTGCAATGATATCAACTCACACATTAGGCTTAGAGCAAGCTGCCAATATTATTCCTCTGAAGGAGCGGTTTTCTAAACTCGCTGATAACTTAGTCAATCGCACTATATCTAATGTTAATCACCCGGCTTTACTATTTTTAAATTTATACATTCAAAAATTTTCGGATCAACCAACACTAATTCAAAAATTTAATGATAAGCTCAGTAATTTTGTTATTGAACAATTTGACTTATTACCCATTTTTAAATACAGCAATAGACTTTCATTTTTTATTCCTGTTGTCGAATTTTTAAATATTAAAAAATCGGCATGTACACCCGATTTAGCAAAAAATAAATACAATGCCTTTATTAAAAGATGGAACAATTTTTAAAAAATTTTCACACATGGGTCAAAAACCAACACGCTTGTTAGTTGCGCTTTTTGGTACCCTAACATAAATATTGAAGCGTCCTTTTCATTAAATGCAAATTGCTCTATATATACTGCTGAAGCATATGCAATAATTGAAGCACTGCTTTTCATACAATCTTGTTCTGGTAATCAATATCTAATAATATCTGACAGTAAATCGGTTTTGAAGGCTCTTAAAGCTTACAATCACAACAAAACTCATCCTTACATCTCAAATAAAACATTTACTTATTGAATTACAGGCAAGGAACATAAAAGTACATTTTTTATGGGTTCCTAGTCATATGGGTTTAGATGGATAATGTTGCTGCAAGTCACGTCGATACTAGAGTTTACCCACCAATGTTCTGGAAAGACTTAAAATCTCTTGACAATAAACTGGCTGTTCAGTCCTGGAAAAACAGGTGGAACAACAGCCCCTTTGGTCGTCATCTGTTTAGCATATCGCCGCTCGTTAACGTACAATCTTGGTTTAAAAATGAGGGCTTGCCACGTGGCATAATTGCTACGATTTGCAGACTTCGTTTAAGTCATATTCAGACAAGAGAACATCTTCATAAAATTAACATTCTTGGCAATAAGTTCTGTGACTGCGGTGCTCCTCAGTCAATAAATCACCTGACGTTCAGATGCCCGAGATTCTCGGGGCCGGCACGTTTAGAATTTACTCGGAAGTTGCTTTCATTTAATGTTAAAACCTTTGATGTCAATTACATATTAAAAACGAATAATATTGATGTCTATAAGTGTTTGTACAAGTTCTACGTTAAAACAAAAATTCAAATTTAAAAAAAAAAATAAAAAAATTTTCAACCATAAAAAAAAATGCATTCAATCATTAGTCCAAACTCTTTTAAATTTATATCATCTCCTTCTCTATAGTAACTTTTCTTAATTAAACAAATAATTATCCTTTCTTCAAAAAAAAAAATTGCTTAATTTAAAAAATAAAAGAAAACAATTTTACATTACTAATAAAAAAAAAAATAAAAAAAATTTTATAATTAGACTTTCCTTAAGTTAAAAAATTAAAAATATATTTTTATTTATAAAATTTAATTATTATCATTTATAAATTATATGCATATTTAAAGGAATACAAAAATTTTATTGTCAAAGCTGTTACATTCAACACAAAAATATTAAATTATAAAAAATTATTTATGTATGTATAAGAACAATGTAAAAGTTTAAAACAAATCATCATATGGATTAACCACACTCAGCATAATCAACACTCAGCCCAACCAACACCCAGCTCAATTTAACACTTAGACTCATCAGCACAACAACCATCATTAACCGAGTATTAATTTTATTCCTACCAAAGATCTGCGCCATAGACCAAGTGTCTGAAGCGGTCTTTAATTATCACCATGCATATGGTGTCGTCATTCCATTGTGAATGACGAGTGAACGAAGAAGAAGAAAGTTAACACACTAAAGTCAAGAAACATTTGATTTTGTAACAATCAACAGCAAAGATACAAATGAGGGGAATATACTCATTAAATTTTTATTCCTTCTTGTATTTTTAGTAGTTTTTTTGCTTGAAATTGCTTCCAAAATTTAGAGGTTTTCGATACAACTTAATTTTCAGAGCACAGCACAGCGTATAATTAGCAAAAGTTTATATGAGGGTTCTACTATTTTTGGGCATATCAGCAGTATAGAGCAGGTATATCAGTGGAGTAAGAACATTGCCTTGTGGTACACCAGCTAGTAATTTGGTTCGAGACTTTCAATAAATTGATGGAAGTATTTTTGTATTATTATTTTTTTGAGCTGCTTATTCAGAGGTCAAATCTATGATTCTACCATTTTTGCTGTTTTTATAGATCCTCTATATCCTTGATGTGTGGATATAGCGGATCACGCCCCTTTTTGGTAAGTAGTTTTATGTTACTACCAAAGTGTTAAATACTGTTTAATAATAATGTAATAGTAACAATTTATTCGAAAATTTTCACCTGATAGTACAAATTGTGGGCGTAAAAGATAAGGTCCCTAAAGACTATGTATACCAAATATGAATGAAATCGGTTTAGCGGTTATTTAGTTTACCTAGAATAATTTTCAGACGTTGGATTATGTATAATAATATTAAAAACATCCATCAATTGTCAAAATATGTAACACTCTTTCAAACCGACTAACATTTTTGATATAATTTTCAGTAAATAAGACTTTTTTTACTATACTACCTTTTTCAATCAAGAATATTTGAATACGATTTCGTTCGGCTGAACAAAATGTAATACATATGTAAGAGTTTTTTCGTTATACATTTTAATAAAATGTTTATTTGACCTTCATGTCATTTTAACAAAAATTATTTCTTTTGTCAATTTTTAAACAACAACAACAATGCCAGACAGCTGTCTCGGAAGGCGCTACCCAAAGATGCAAGTTTTCAGTCGCAAAAATTTCAATAAGAGTGTAAACGAATTTTACATTAGAAATGTTTTCACAAAAGAAAACAAAAGAAAAATCGCTATCTTGAATTTTTGCATTGTTGTTATTGCAGGATCTTGTATTTTGACTGAAACGTGGGTCAGATTCATATAGCGATGCTTTTTTTTTGTTTATCGTGCTCCGCAATATTTAGTTAAAAAAAAGTAAAGTTTTAATGATTTTAGATAAAGAAGAAAATCACAAAAATATTCGCTTTTTGATTCCAATGTTAAATTCATAAAAGTTCTTTCTAAGCTTAAAGTATTTAGTATGATTTTCTTTTGTTCTCTTAACTAGTTATTTTATCCTTTTACCACCAATGTACTTATTTTTAACTTTTATCCGTCCTTTTCAGAGTAGTGAATGAAATGGCAACTATTTCTGTTTTTTGATCAGTGGAGGAATCAGTGTCCAGCATTTATAATAAAAACAATGAAACAAAATACATCAAGGACAGTACGCAAAGAAATGTTAAGTTTAGACATTATTTAGACATTTATTTTACAATAATTTTTTTATTCAAACAGCCGTCACTGCATTAGAAACCAAAAGCCGATGGCTATAATTTTTTTTATTCCGTTATATTCAATAGATTTGAAGTTTTTTCAAGAAACGGATGGCTATAAAATATCTGAAGAACGATGTCTGTTGCAGGCCAATACAGATGTAATGCACAGTACTCAAACTCATCTCATTGCAAGAAAAAGAAGTCCACGAGTTATTTTAACACTCAACGTAGCTTTAGAAACATATCATCCATCTACTCTAACACTGTATTGCAGTACGACTTATATTTTAGAGAGACTTCTGATGTTTTGTCGAAAAACTTTTAGAATCAGAGAAAAGAAAAATGAAACAAACTTTATTTTGTGATATTTTATATTAAATGATTATTGTACTGGATATTTTGATCTGTTCTTATTTAAAATGATTTTAAATAAAGGCCTTATATTTTCTCTTTAATACGAAACATATAAACATATAAATGATAATAATAATTAGGTATGTGCAGTCAACACAAAATTTAAAGAACTCATGTTACTTTTTTAATTTTATTTTATTAAATATTTGACATTAGAATTGAGTTGTCTTTGACTGTTAAATTAAAATTTAACTTCACTTACTGATAGAGGTTGCCTTCAAGGGGGTGTACTTCATGCACTCTTTGGTTCTTTGTTGTAGACTCTCTTTTAATGGAATTGCAGAACTTTGGTGTATACTTTCAAGCATATGTCGACAATGTTGCGTACTTTTGTAATATGCAGTCTTTCTGTGAATCCTTATAAAAACACAAAAAGTAAAGCTTGCTACTTCCTACACTAATAAGAGTGCAATAAATATCTGGTAGTAATCCTAGATTGTAAACTGAACTGGTAGACTCACGTCGAGCAGAAGGTTTTACGAATACTAAAGATTTACTGGTGCAATGAGTACAAAATCTCAATGACACTTAATTTGCTTCCCCTTCACCTCAGGTTCAGAAGGAGGCAATAAAAGCGGCACACAGGAATGGAACGAAGTCTGTTTGAAGTCTGGCGTTGCAAAATAAACACTGGACACAGTAGATATACCATCAGTTATTGGAAAAGTGTACTCTTTCCCTGATGCCCGTGAACAATCATGGGCCCACTGTGCCCTTTGGAAGAAGATTTAATATTAGTTTCCCGGATAAATAGTTAAGCCCAAAGATTGTATTCAGGGGTCTACAACATGTCTTTTACACTGACGGATCAGTGACTTCGACTGGTACTGGCACCGAGCGGTACTTAGATTAAGTGTCCTAGCAGCAAAGCAGACTTTCGTCTAAAACTTTGAAGGAATGACCTAAAAGTACGAGTTCGTGTAATCGCGGGGCATAATACATGTGTTCAACATATTAACAACATGGGCGTTAACAACGATCCAATTTGTCAGTTCTATATTGATAGCGAGGACACCACAGACCATTACCTCTACATATATGTCCGGCTTTTGCAATAGCGAGACTTCGGATACTGAGTAGTAAAGTGCTGAGTATGAATAATAATCATACACTGCCCTTTTCCTAATCTTCAAATTTTCATAAGTAAAACAAAGAAGTTTGGGGAATAACGTATAAAATTCTCTTCCCATCTAAATACATATTTCCTATATCTCTACTTCCTTATTCCGACACTATCCTTGGTACAGCACCTTGGTCCATGAGGCCTGATACCAGCAAACACTTAACTATAATTGTTCAAGCATGAACACTTATTTTAATTCTTTTAGTTTAAATTGTATACCTTTTAATATTCACACAAAAATATACAGTCCACATTCGAAGGACAGCATTGAATTGAATTATCGCTATGCTGTCTTCTGTAATCATAACAGTATGTGTCCTATGGCAACTGTACCATACGCACAGTCGTTATCAATATTTACATATACGGTCAACACTCGTCATGCTATACTGTACGACAAGGAGCGGAACGTTCAACATTTTTCAATGATTGTGTGCTTTTTACCGCATGAATTTATACTTTATGCATATCGAAATGTTTCTTATATTACTATCTTAGAGAATCTATTCACTTCGATGTAAAGAGAAGTATTGTATTATTGCAATTTATGATTAAATAAAAAATTCTCATTTTCGGCTGTCGCAAAATTTGAAAAGCTGATTTATTATTCACCTAAAACAACAAAATATACACAAGCAAAAACAATTCAATGTGGTTGTTGGAAATTGTGGAGAGTTCAATTTTTCGAAAAAAATTGGCGCCAACAACACTACAATGTGGTTGTTGAAAATTGTGGGGAGTTTCGGCTGAGTTGTTGCTGTTGTACAACAACATTTATTGTGTTTGTTGTAAGGACAGTGTAATGCCGGAGACGAAGAGTGCCTTCTTATTGTTCTCTGCTGTACGATAGCAAATTTTTATAACGGTCGCTTTTTATGGCGCGCCGTCCTTAACTATGTCTGTATAGATTTTAATGTACAAGGTGGCGCAAAAGAAATCACCCTATTGGAAGATGCTCTCATTTTTGCAAATGGCCGCCAATGTCAAATCTGTTTTGACATTTGTGGACTAGACAGATACAGAATACAAGTGAATAAGCCATGGAGCGATACACTCCCCAAGAACGCGGAATAATTGTGTCTATTTTTTTGCGTAACAATTCGTCTGTGGTGTTGGCGCAGCGCGAATTCCGTCGCCGATTTCCCGGCCGTCCGACACCGACTGCGGAAACACTGCGCCGTTTAGGCACTAACCTTGAATAGTATGGGACCACACGAGACGTTGCCAATAGTGGCCGGCCCCGGAGCGCCCGTTCTGCCGAGAATATCGCCGCTGTAGCCGAGGACGTCGAAGTGAGGCCCGAAACATCGACCAGACGACGTGCCTCGCAATTGGGCCTCAGCCGGCGGTCCCTGCAACGAATTTTGGTGAAAGATTTGAACATGTTCCCCTACAAAGTTCAGTTCGTGCATCAGCTGCTGCCTGCCGACCGCCAAACGCGCGTAGCTTATGCCCAAGCTATCCTCAATCTCGACACCGAAGTGGACGATTTTTCGACAAAAATCATAATGAGCGATGAGGCTCATTTTCACCTCAGCGGGTACGTGAACAAGCAAAATTATCGCTTCTGGGGAACCGAAAATCCGCGAGTGATGCACGAGAAACCATTACACCCGCTCAAAGTGACTGCGTGGTGCGCTGTTCACGCTGGAGGAGTCATCGGGACGAACGCCGCGGGTCAAACGACAACAGTGGACGGATCGCGCTATAGGGCAATGTTGACCGAGTTTTTTCTGCCCGAACTGGACGAATTAGGACTGGTGGACATGTGGTTCCAACAGGACGGAGCAACAGCACACACTGCACGAGCCACAACCGACATTCTGAAGGCCGCGTTTCCGGGTCGCTTAATTTCGCGTTTTGGCGATTTGCACTGGCCCGCCAGATCGCCCGATTTAACGGTCCCGGACTTCTTTTTATGGGGTTTTTTGAAGTCTCGTGTTTACATCAACAAGCCTGAGACCTTGGAAGCCCAAAAGGAAAATATCCGACACGAATGCGAGAATTTATCGCCCGAAACTCTCGCCGAAGTGATGGAAAATGCCATAAAACGAGCCCGTATGGCAATCAATTGTGACGGCGCCCATTTATCCGATATCATCTTCTCGACTTAACACAATTAATTCTAAAGGTCTAAATAAACATAATCAAAAAACAGAATCGAAGTTTTTTATTTAGAAAAAAAATAAGAGCCAAACAACATCGGATGACTTCTTTCGCGCCACCTTGTATTTAGAACTAAGATATTTTGTATAAATAGTTCAGAAAATTATTAATAAAATCAGAATCTGAAAAGTACTCGAACAATAATTTTAACTGTGAATATATTTTAATTTTTAAATTATTTTGTAATGCATTGTTTAAAATATTGATTCCTGTCATGCTTACAACTGCAATAAAATTAATAATAAACTAGTAATAGAATTATCTTCGGCTAAGCCGAAGCTCATATCCAATTCGCCATTTCAGTGACACCAAAAATGTGCTTTTTTTTAGCACATATGTAAGTGCTACATGTCACTATTAAAAGTGGGCGTTATTTTTATCCGATTACGCCCCTTTATGGTTAGTAGTTTTGTGTTCCTACCGTGTTAAATACCGAATTTGAACTGGTTATCTACGCTGTAGTTATTTTTAATAATTTTTCTCCGAATGTAAAGGGGTGGTTTGTATGGGAGGTGGGCGTGATCGGATAAGAATCAGCAGTTTTGTGTTACTACTAAAGTAAAGTTAATCAATTTTTTTTCGTATGAAAAGGGGTGGTTTGTATGGGAGGGGGTAGAAGTTTTGATCTGATCTTGCCCATCTTCGAACTTAGCCTCGGCATGGTGAATAGGAGCTCTTAAACTACGACTGTTATCGCTGGGACAGACGGGCGGACATTGTTAAATCGACCCAGAATCCGACGTTGATCATTTATATATATACTTTGTCATACCTTCGACCACTGCTGTAGACGTGAATTCAAACTGTTTTTTTTTATGCGGAATCGATTTCTGGAACCTGCACATTTTTGCGAAATTGGTAAAAGTAACGAGTAGCGAAAATTAACGAAAGCGGAATGTAGAACACCAAAAAACCAATTTCGATGCAAACCAATTTTGATTTTTGCGAAAGTGAAATGTAGAACCTGCTTCTATGAATATAACTTAATGTTTATACCATTCGCCACGTTTAAGTGCACGTACCGAATGGTATATTAAGTTTGTTCTTCCTTTTGTAACGCCCAGAAGGGGGCGTGGTAGGTAAGACAAAGTTTATATAAATAATCAGCGTCGGATTCTGAGTCGATTTAACGATGTCCGTCCGTTCGTCCGTCCGACCGTCTGTCCCAGCGATAACAGCCGTATCGTATATATATAAGTTAATGTATCTTTCTATCTTTGTACCATATGCAGGAGTTGCTATGCTTACTCCAAGGATGGTTTTGTACCACGCTACCACGCCGACAATTTGTAAAACTAAGTAAAAATATTCGATTATTTCTCCTAAAAACCTGAAATTCGGTATTCGAGTTTTTACTGTTGACAATTTCACAAAAATGGGAGTGGTTAGATCAATATAGCGCTCACTTTTACAAAAAGGTTTGATTATTTTTACGCACGGGGAAGAAAACCAGGGTATACAAAATCTGCCACGCCCACTTATTACGCTCACAAATTGTTGAATTTCGTTAAAATAAACGATTATTTTGCTAATATTGCACCAAAAAAAATTTATATTATTTTTCTGAGTTTGTGTGGTTACTGCCGATAATTTCACCGCCGTAACTCAGAATCGCTGTAACGGGGAGTACCGGGAAGTTCTGCTAAAATTGTTTTTTTTTTAAGTTGCATTGCAACTCTTGCCGGGCATTCGCTAGTAAAATTATAAATATAGACAATATCGCGATTATCTTTATACAAATGAAAAGCAATTAAAAATTGTATCTACTTTAGCTGTATAGGTACTGGAAGGCAACCCCTATTCACACGTTACTATACATTTCAAAACTAAATCGGAAATAATGTAAACTCTTGCATATATGTACATATTTTATAAGCAAATTATTTCACATTGTTTTCATTTCCAGCATAAAATGATATTTATTAATGATTTTTTTATTGCAATATATATTTGGGCCAAAATTATATTAAGGTTTTCATTTTACATTTTAGTAGGTCAAACATGCGCCGAAAAGTATGGTACACACAAGCCAACAAAATCTAAAGGGCGTGTAGATTGGTGACTAAAACTAAAATTTATATCTTGACTAAATTTTAAATTTCAATAAAGGTAAACATAGTTCAGTATATTTGAACACTAAATATTTAAAAAGAATTTCACACATTTTACCTTCTTTAATTTTTGTTTAAAATAAGAGTGAACGTTGGGTGACAAAGCAAACTTTAAAAATACAAATTCTCGAACACGTTAACATTAACTTTGCACAAACTAATTATAACAAACAGTATTATCTAAACTTTAGCTAAACTAGTAAAAAAAATTAACAGCACAATAACAAATTATATATTTGTAAATCCATAGGTCCTATGGCATAGGACACAAACTGTCAAAACATTGAAGGATAAAATACTATTGCAGGAGTAGAGTGTATGTTACGTGCGCTCTCCGTTGAACCAACACTCAGATAATACATCTCAAAAAAACTTTTTCATTGCATTTACATTGCATTAGAAAACGAAAAGTTCACACATAAACGTATCGATATATTAATTACACGAGGGAATGAAAACTGAAAAGCTAATTTCAAAACATTTTATATATATATATATATATATATATATATATATATATATATATATATATATATATATATATATATATATATATATATATATATATATATATATATATATATATATATATATATTATATATATATATATATATATATATATATATATATATATATATATATATATATATATATATATATATATATATATATATATAATATATATATATAATATATATTTTTTTTTTTGTAAAACCATAATAATTTTCTAAACATCTGTCATATTTAAATGGAGTTTAGTAAAAAATGTTCTGAAATTATATATATATATATATATATATACATATATATATATATATATATATATATATATATATATATATATATACATATATATATATATATATATATATATATATATATATATATATATATATATATATATATATATAATATATATATATATATATATATATATATATATATATATATATATATATATATATATATATATATATATATATATATATATATATATACATATATATATATATATATATATATATATATATATATATATATATATATATATATATATATTTTTGTGATGAAAATTTGGGGAGTTGCTATGCTCACGCCAACTTAGGTTTCGGGCAAATAAAAATTTGCCACGCACACCTATTACTCCCACTTATTACGCCCACAATTTGTTTAATTAAGTGAAAATTTACGATGACATTGCTAATATTGCTCCTAAAAATTTGGGATTTTGTTTCTGAGTTTGTATGCCGATAATTTCACAGCCGTAACTCAGAATCGCTACAACGGTGAGCACCGAGAGGTTCCGCTAACTAACGGGAGTACCGGGCTCCATTTTTTTAAGTGGCATTGCAGCGCATGCTGGGCATTCGCTAGTATATACATGGAGTTTCGTAAAAAAAAATGTTCTGATACATATATTATATATATATTGTAGATAAACCCCAATATTTAAGGATAACCAAACTTTCCTTTCATGTTTTAATACAATATATAACAGAATTGATAACAGAGTTAAAATATTTTTGCTTACCAAGTTTTAGAATCATAACAGAATTGGTAACAGAATAAAAAGATTTGGGTATACCAAATTGTAAAATAATTCTGATTTTTTTGATCATATTTGTATGACAGATGTATATATATGTATATATATATATATATATATATATATATATATATATATATATATATATATATATATATATATATATATATATATATATATATATATATATATATATATATATATATATGTATATATATTTGTATATATATATGTGTATATATATGTATATATATATATATATGTATATTTATATAAATATTTATATTTTTTTCTAACACTTCTATTTTTTGTAGATGGTAATAGAGTTTACAATGTAATGTCATTTTTTCACGCTGCTTTTTGATCACCTTATTCGAGACCATAATACTCGGATAATTTCGGACTATGTCCAGAACTTTTGCGTGACGCTTTAGTTTGTCTTATGCTGGCTGCTGTGCTTTTAGCTTTGATTGTTTTTGGGTTTGTTTTTATTACAGAATTTATTTCAAGTCTTATCACACAACATTTCATTGATATGAATTATTTAAAAGTCCTTTAATTAATCCCATCAAAAAAAGGACACCACTATCTTCAACTGAGTGGTCCACAACATTGTTGTTATCGTCACCTGTTTTGGTAGTCCGTCGCGAAAATTAAACTCGCTGTTTTTTTTTTTTTGGTTTGTTAGTTTAAATAATTAAAGTTATATTAAAACTTTAATTCATCCTTAATTTGAAAATCGGTGTGACAACACTACAGACTGTAAAAACCAAACCTCGAAGGCCTGAAGACAAGACAAACCCATCTCCGGGGAGTTTTCATTGTGTGGATTATGCACAGTAATATATCACTGTGTGTGCATTTCGCCTTTCCCGAAACTTCAGTTTTGTAGGTTTAGATCAGAGAACAATAAGAAAGCACTCTTCGTGTCCGGCATTACACTGTCTTTACAACAACAATAAATGTTGTTGTACAACAGCAACAACACAGCCGAAACTCAAACCATATTTCAACAACCACATTGTAGTGTTGTTGGAGAGAATTTTTTCGAAAAAATGAACTCCCCACATATTCCAACAACCACATTGAATTGATGTTGGACGCTGCTTGTGTGTATTTTGTTGTTTTAGTTGAATATTAAATCAGCTGTTCAATTTTTGCGACAGCCAAAAATGAAATTTTTTATTTAATCATAAATTACAATGATATAATACTTCTCTTTGTTTCGAAATGTATCTATTCTCTAAGATAGTAATATAAGGAACATTTCAAAATGCATATAGTAAAAATTCATACGGTAAAACGAGCATAATCATTTTGCGAATATTGAAGGTTCCGCTGAATAATTTTTCGGCCGACAGTGTTGCCGGCTTATAGTCAAACACGAAAAGGCAAAATATGAAAAAAAATAAATAAGTGGGTAAAAAATGGTTTATATTATTTTTCTAATATTATAACGAAAAATATGATTTGTAAAGCGAAAGTTATATACAGAATTATTAAATACAATTTTACAATAAAAATAGTTAACAATTTAAAAGTTATAATATAAAATGTTTTTAGCCTTTATCAAGATTTGTTTTATTAAAACTTAAATTATATAAAAAAGATAAAAGAATTATCTTCAGCTATGGTAGAAACCCTCCGCCATTTCACTGACACAAAAAAAATGCTTTTTAAATCACTAAAATGCTTTATGTTTCTATTATAAGTGCGCGTTGTTCTTATTAAATCACGATCATTCTTGATAAGTGGTTTTGTGTTACTACGAAAATGTTATATACTGAGTATTAACTGCTTATTTACAATGTAACTATTTTAATTAATATATTTTTCGCATAGATATAGGTGGTGTTGGTCCCATTTTATACAATATAATTTAAAGTAATATTTATGACAACACTGTCGGCCCGCAAATTTTTCCACGGAACCTTCAGTACTAATTCAATGATTATGAACCTTTTTCTGAATTGAGTTGTATTTTATATGTACCAGAAAATTCTAGAAATGTTTATATATTGAAATGTGTTCTTTTAACAGTTTTTTCCCTTCAAATCAAAGAAATTTAACTCTTAAAAAAATTTACAAAGTTTTTTATTTTCTATCAAATTATTGTAAACATATTAATTTATTTCGCATTTTTCTGGAGAATACTGAATGGGCGTATATCACAGTCACAAAGGAGCAGTCTGCTGGAGCTTATGAAGGAGCTCAGAAGCGTTAGAAAGGGCAAATTTATACCAAAAAAAAATGTCGGCATATTTTTATATCTTTTGCCACGTGCAAGTGCACGTACCGAATGGTATATTGAGTTTGTTCTTCCGTTTGTAACGCCCAGAAGGGGCGTGTTAGGTATGACAAAGTATATATATAAATGATCAGCGTCAGATTCTGAGTCGATTTAACGAGGTCCGTCCGTCTGTCTGTCTGTCCCAGCGGTAACAGTCGTAGTTTAAGATCTATCGAGCTGAAATTTGGTATGTGAGCTCCTATTTACCAAGCGGAGGCTTATTTCTTAAATGGGCAGCATTGGACCAAAAGTACTACCCTCTCCCATACAAACCACCCCTTTCCATACGAAAAAAAGAATTGATTAAAATAGGTTCAGTGCAGATATCCAGTTCAAATTCGAAATTAACTTTAATAGTAACACAAAACTGCTCACAAAAAATGGGCGTGATCGGATAAGAAACACGCCCACCTTCCATACAAACAACCTCTTTCCATGCGAAAAAAATGATTAAAATAGCTACAGCATGAATGACCATTTCAAATTCGTCATTTAACACTTTGGTAGGAACGCAAAACTGAATACTGAATGGGCGTATATCACGGTCACAAAGGAGCAGTCTGCTGGAGCTTATGAAGGAGCTCAGAAGCGTTAGAAAGGGCAAATTTATACCAAAAAAAAATGTCGGCATATTTTTATATCTTTTGCCACGTGCAAGTGCACGTACCGAATGGTATATTGAGTTTGTTCTTGCGTTTGTAACGCCCAGAAGGGGCGTGTTAGGTATGACAAAGTATATATATAAATGATCAGCGTCAGATTCTGAGTCGATTTAACGAGGTCCGTCCGTCTGTCTGTCTGTCCCAGCGGTAACAGTCGTAGTTTAAGATCTATCGAGCTGAAATTTGGTATGTAAGCTCCTATTTACCAAGCGGAGGCTTATTTCTAAAATGGGCAGCATTGGACCAAAATTACTACCCTCTCCCATACAAACCACCCCTTTCCATACGAAAAAAAGAATTGATTAAAATAGGTTCAGTGCAGATATCCAGTTCAAATTCGAAATTAACTTTTATAGTAACACAAAACTGCTCACAAAAAATGGGCGTGATCGGATAAGAACCACGCCCACCTTCCATACAAACAACTTCTTTCCATGCGAAAAAAAAATGATTAAAATAGCTACA
This sequence comes from Suillia variegata, assembly GCA_949127995.1. NCBI lineage: Eukaryota > Metazoa > Arthropoda > Insecta > Diptera > Heleomyzidae > Suillia > Suillia variegata. The sequence continues at coordinate 24,981,461 of OX421843.1, forward strand.
GCATGAATGACCATTTCAAATTCGTTATTTAACACTTTGGTAGGAACGCAAAACTACTTATCAAAGAGGCGTCCGATAAGAACAACGCCCAATTATAATAGTGTCACTGAAATGGCGAAGGGTATATGAGCTTCGGCATAGCCAAAGATAATTCTCTTACTAGATTTTTTTTAATTACAATGATTTAACTATAATACATGTATACATATAATATATGTAAAGTTAAAGTAAAAGTCTCATTAAGCCAACTACACTTTTGAGTGTAGACCATTATAATTATGGTTTTAATTAATTTTTTTCAAATTGCAAAAACATTTATAAATTGAAAAAAAAAACATTTTAAATCTTCTTATTTAAATATAAAGTTTAAAACTTTTACCTGTTAAATAATTTATCGAAAAAAGTTGACATCTAATAATTGTGTTGTATATTGCCTTATTCGCATAAAGCGGATTATAATTATTGCCAAATACGATGAACTTAAAAAAATGCAAGCAATGCGGAAATGCAATCGACTTTCTTATGTTTCTATTATTTACAATTAAGCCGAATACGATTAATCAAATACATAAAACTAGGTCAACCAATGCAGAAGCCGCGATCGATTTTCGGTCAAGCTTTTGGTTTTTATTGGCCTAGGTTAGAAGTGGGTAAAAAAGAGTAAAACGTAACTTCTGGGCGTGGCCAAAGCTTGGAAGGTTTCTTTATATTTTGGTTTGGGTAGGAATCTTAGTCAAATAAGTTCGTTTGAGCTAGTGAGCTCAGTTTTAATTTAAATAAATAAAATCGATATTTAAATAACATAAAAGGCTTCACCACGCTTGCACCATGATCTTTTTCGAACATTATTGTCATATTTGATCCATTTTTCGTCTCCTGTTACCATTCGCTTCAGAAATGGTTCGATTTCATTTCGTTTCAGCAAAGAAGATGTTAATTCGGTCCATTAAATTTTTCACAGACAATTCATGTGGTACCCAAACATCGAGCTTCTTTTTGTAGCCTGCCTTTTTTAAATTGTTCAAAACCGTTTGATGATGAATGTTTAGTTTCTTTTTTATACAAAAATTTCAAAATATATCGAATTTCTTCATTATTTTCACTCATTTTTGAACAGCTGTGACTTTTTATCAACTTTTTCGAATTTAATTTTTTTAATGAAGCTTAAAATTTCACCTTTCCAACACCATATAGTATGTGATTGGTAGCACTGCAGATAGACGACTCCAACGACATCTATTGACAAAATACGAAAATTCTTTTTCGACAAGCTTTTTGCAATTTGTTCAAACGAATGAGAAGAAAACAGTGGCCCATTATCCGACACCATTTCTGTTGGGAAGCCTGAAATTCTATAAATCAATAATAAGCTATTACCCAGATTCAAAGCGTCCATTTTTGCAAAATATTTTATGACTATGTATTTGCTACATGAATTAACCCTTCAGGGGAAAAGGCTAGTTCTGAACTAGCGAAACACTAGTTCCTTTATCACCACCACTGGTACGCGTTGTATCTCTTTCCCATGGAAACAACTGGCGAATTTAAAATTGCGATGTCCTACGCGGTGGCAATTAGCCCGCTCTGCATCCCTTTTTCGCCAGTTATGAACTAGATCAAATTTAACTGGATTCGAACTAGAACGTTAGAGGACTATAGGTAACTAGTTCAAAATTAACACAAAAACAACTAGTTTGTAACTAGACATAAAGTCTCTAGTTCAAAATTGGTACACCAATCATTAGTTTGTAACTTCAGTTTAAAATTCGCAAAAAATCCCTGGTTAATAAATTAAACAATAATTACTGCAGAATGATTTAAAATAGTTGTATTAAAATATATAATATCATTATTTAAACATGAACATTTTAAATTCAATAAATTTTTTAATTCCGTTTGAGCTTAAGAATTAATTTGACAATTGTATGTGTAGTTAAAAAATATAAATTCAAATACATATGTATGTGCTTAATACTTCGAAAATAACATAACCACATTAGTATTATATTCTTCTGTAGTATTATGTCACGAATCTTTTTTGCTGGGGTATACTCAGCCTAGCCAGGGTTCGTAACAAGAATTTATTTTATGCAGGGTGTTTGGTTTTTTTTTTCAATGTATTTCTACTCGTTTTCTTTTGTTAACACTTTATTTTAACTTTTTATTATTGTGCGAAAACGTCAACCTGTGCGGACGCGTTTTTATTTAATCTTTCCGTTCTTCCCGTTCAAACAAACAAATAAATTGAAAAAAAAATAAAACATTAGAATAAAGTTGTTTTCGGCGCGAGACCATTTAATGCCGTCAACAAACTAAACCAACAAACAAAAATAAATAAATTATTTAATAAACAAAAAAATCAAAACATACATATAAAACAATAAAAAAAAATTGTATCCCGATATGCCGGTGGAGCGCTCTCCACCGCGTGAGCGAATAAATTCGCCGACTGTAGTGCAAAAACTCGAAGCTAATTCGTGTCTGTGCTCTGGTTTGCTTGCCGCAAATAAAAAATCGCCCGTTCAAACAATAAAAACAATGAACAATGTTCCAAAAACAACAACTTTAGGCTCCCAAAATAATTTGTTTGACTCTCGCGAAAAAACAAAAAGTTTATCGTCTTCCTCCGCAAGTCCGTTTGTTCAACAACAAAACAAACACGAGCAAACAACAAAAAACATTACAGCTCCGAGTACTGTTGTGCGCTCTGCCCACGCTAAAACTCACAACCCAGTGGGAAAATTGCAAGACATAGTTGGAACATTGGTGACCAACAATGATACTCTGATCATTAACCAAAATGAACATAACGAACAACAAATTCGCAGTCTTCAGCAGCAGGTCCAACAACTACAACAACAACTACAAAAACAAGAAAAACGAAATGTTACGCTTCCGGTAGTATCACATGCTGAGTCTCTCTCTCCTGCTCTTCCTTGGAGTTCTCAATGTGTCACTCCAAATATGATCCCAGGTAACTCTGTATCTCCCTTTATTAAATTAAATACGCAAAACCCCCCTTGCGATACCCCAAATAAATATAAAAAAGTGTTAACACCCAATACAGGCAAAAGTTCTAGTGATAGCAACGAAAACAGAAAATTTACGGTAGTGCAGACTGGCATTGACCGCTACTATCCAAAAAGAAAACTTACGCCTCCCCGCGCTGAAAATATGAATTTGACCAAAATTCAAAAAACTATTCCTAATAATGAGTCTACCAAGCTGGGACAGAACCGATACGCGATTCTTGCCGATCATATGAGTACGGATCCCAAGCCGAAAACTCAAAAACCCCCTCCAATCTATCTACGTGAGCAAAACTCTAAATCTCTTTTAGATTTACTCACAAAAAATATTGGAGTAAACAATTTTCATGTAGTCCCTATCCGTAAAGGAGAATTCATGTATACAAAAATTCAAATATACAGTGAGCCAAATTATAGAATAATTATCAATTCTCTCGATAAAGCGAAAAAGAGCTATTACACATATCAGCTCAAAAGCTCCAAAGGCCTATTAGTAATATTGAAAGGCATTGACTCTTTCGTTGAATGCAAAGAAATTCAAGAAGCGCTAAAGGAAGAGGGTTTCTCAGTTAAAATGGTATCTAATATAATAAATCGCAACAAAACTCCACAGCCACTCTTCCGAGTGGAACTGGAATTCGATACAAAATCTCTTAAAAAAGGTGAATCCCACCCAATTTACTCTCTGCGATATCTTTTACATCGCAAAATTACTGTAGAAGAGCCCCACAAACGCAGTGGACCAATCCAGTGCCAAAATTGTCAAGAATTTGGCCACTCAAAAACTTACTGCACGCTTCCCAGTGTATGCGTAATTTGTGGAGATCTCCACTCATCCCTAACATGCCATAAAATAAAAGAAGATGCTAATGTAAAAAAATGCAGCAACTGCTTTGGAAACCACACAGCAAACTATCGTGGCTGTCCAGTATATCAAACCTTCAAAAACAAGGCTACTACTTCAGTTGGACCCACTACTTCCAACCAGGTCAAGCAATAGTTGACCACCCCCCTAAACAATCTAATGCACCATTTAATGTAAATCACTTTATGAATCAAGGTGTTTCGTACGCCAGTGCTCTAAACAGTGACAACCCGGTCCCCGTAAACGTGCAGCCTGCTCATCAAAGCAGCAATCTCGAACAAACTCTTTAAATGTTTATGAAAAACATGTCTCAATTTATGTCTAGCATGCAAAACATGGTACAAGACATGATTAAAAATCAAAATCTTCTGCTTCAGCATCTCCTATCCAAACCATGAATGGTTTAAAAATATCATTTTGGAATGCGAACGGCCTCTGTCTACACAAACTAGAACTTTTCGAGTTCCTAAAAGAGTCAAGCATAGATGTAATGCTAATTTCTGAAACTCATTTTACTGAAAAACACTATTTCAATATTCCGGGATATAGACTCTACGACACAAAACATCCAAGCGGTAACGCAAGAGGTGGATCTGCAATTCTCATTAAAAGCAGGATCAAACATTATGCTCTTCAGAATTACTGTACAGATTATATACAGGCAACTAGTATTTCTCTCGATGAATATCTAAAAGGTCTAACATTAACGGCTATATACTGTCCACCTAGACATAAAATAAGTGAACAGCAATTTCAGTCGTTCTTCAACTCTCTTGGACAAAAGTTTCTCGCAGCTGGTGATTATAACGCCAAACACACGTATTGGGGTTCTCGTCTTATATCACCTAAGGGAAGGCTGCTGTGGAATACAGTTACTAAACTTGGTCTAGACGTAGTCTCCTCTGGCAAACCAACATACTGGCCAACAGATAGACGCAAAAACCCCGATGTAATCGATTTTGCAGTCTTTAAAACCTTAAAAAGAAGCCAATTAACTACTGAATCTTCTCTAGATCTATCATCAGACCATACGCCTACCATTATTACAATTAATTATGTCCCAAGCATCGATGTTACTCCAATAAATAAATTGACCAGCAAGCTCACAAGTTGGCTCAAATATAGGCAGTATATAAGCTCACACATAAACCATAATGTGTCACTTAAAACGAAAGACCAAATAAATACAGCGGTAAAAAATTTCACTTTTCTGCTTACACAAGCAGCTATTGCAGCAACTCCCGGCTCAATAACAAATAGTTTAACCCACACATATAAAAAAAGCACACCAAAAGACATAGAGGATTTAATAAGAAAGAAAAGGCAAATACGCCGCGAATGGCAGAATCATAGATCTCCTACTCTGAAAAAAGATCTTCGCGACATTACCCGAAGTCTTCAAAAGCAGCTTAAGTGGAAATCTCAAAGAGACTTTCAACAATTCGTTGAACAGCTCGCACCCACCAAATCGTCAAACTACTCTCTCTGGCGAGCTGCCAAAAATATGAAAAAACCCATACTGTCGGAACCTCCCATTCGGTTATCAAACGGAAATTGGGCCAGAAGCGATGCGGAAAAAGGTGCGGCATTTGCCAATCACCTCAAAACTGTGTTTTCTCTAAACACGACATTTGGTAATACCTCATTACCGGCATTAGTCGCTCAACATACCTCGAATACCCCTCGCTTTAAAAGAAAGGAAATGCTTAAAACCAAATAAAGCTCCAGGTTCGGATTTGATAACACCTAAAATGGTAAAAGAACTGCCAAACATTGCTACAACGTATTTGCTCCACATATTCAATGCTATTCTTAGAACTAGTCACTACCCAGATGACTGGAAACTTTCACAAGTTAAAATGATCCCCAAACCCGGAAAAGACCCTAGTAATGTGTCTTCATACCGACCAATAAGCTTGCTCCCGGTTATTTCAAAACTCTTTGAAAAACTTTTAACAAAGTTGATTGTACCCAAAATTACTGAAAAAGTTGTGATTCCCAATCATCAATTTGGGTTCCGAGAGAAACATGGCACAATCGAACAAGTGCATCGCATTGTACATTCAATAAAAGCAACATTTGAAAACAAACACTACTGCTCCGCAGTTTTTCTCGATATCACCCAAGCATTTGATAAAGTATGGCACGAAGGACTTATTACAAAACTATATCATATTCTTCCCGCTAATATGGTCTGCCTTCTTAAAAACTATATCACAAATAGAAAATTTGTGGTACAACACAAAAGCTTTGTCTCTCGAAAATACGAAATACTAGCCGGCGTACCACAAGGCAGTGTCCTCGCTCCACTACTATACATTCTCTACACAGCTGATATGCCCAAAAGTGATAGAACCCTCATATCCACTTTTGCTGATGACACGGCTATACTGTGCTCCCACTCAAATCCAGCTACGGCATCGTATTACTTGCAGGAACACTTAGACTCTCTAAGTCAATGGCTGGCCCGCTGGAAAATTAAAGTCAACGAATCAAAAAGTTGCCATTTAACCTTCACCCTAAGAAAAGGCACGTGCCCTGCTCTGAAAATTAACGGCCAAGTTGTACCCGAAAGTTCCGAAACTAAGTATCTCGGTATTTACCTCGACCGCAGACTTACATGGCAAAAACACATTGCAACTAAAATTACCCAAATTAAAATTAAAAGGCTTGAGCTACACTGGCTTTTAGCAAGAGAATCTAAACTCAATCTCACGTACAAAGTCCAATTATACAAAAGTATAATAAAACCCATATGGACATATGGAATTGAGCTCAGGGGCACAGCCTCTCCATCGAATATTGAGAAACTCCAAAGAGCCCAATCTAAAATTTTGCGTCAAATTGCCAAAGCTCCTTGGTATATAAGAAATACAAACATCCACAGAGACTTACAAATCCCAACTGTAATTGATGAAATCCTAAATCTTACCCAGAAGTACAAGACGAAACTAATGTTTCACCCTAACATTCTAGCAAGAAACTTATTAAGACCTCTGAACTCTTCACGTCTTAAACGCTATCAAAAATATTCCCCATATATTGATTGATATGCGTGCCTACCAATCACTTGCCAATCACTGGATTCAGGCAATGAACCACAATATTTAAATAATATACTTAGTTTAAGTAATAAATTATAAATCATAAATTAGTTTAAAATTATTGTTAGATCAAAGTTAACTTAGATGATTCAATAAATACCAGTTGTTAAAAAAAAAAAAAAAAAAAAAATTTATTTTAACTCTCTTAATTTTACGCCGTAATTCTCGCGCGCGGGGGGTGCCTCGTTTTAATCTTCGCTGCTTCTCGCGTTATTCGCGTCGCGCTCGGTTCTGCTTCCGCGGTGGTTCGTAGCCGGTTAAATTATTTTCGCGTGATCGTGGACGTAGGGCCGTCGTAGCGTGGTATTCTCTTAGACTGGTGTTGTTGGCTTCGTATGATATGCCGTTCGTGTGTAGGGTTCGGGTCCGGTCTGTTTTGGTTCCACTAGGACTCTGCCGTTACCAACACAGGTCCGTTGGGAGTAAGTGTCCGTCGAGGAACTCTCTTGGGACTCAGCCGTTGCCGACACAGGTCCGTCGGGAGTAGGTTGTCGTCGAGTAACTCTCTTGGGACTCAGCCGTTGCCGACACAGGTCCGTCGGGAGTAAGTTGTCGTCGAGTAACTCTCTTGGGACTCAGCCGTTGCCGACACAGGTCCGTCGGGAGTAGGTTGTCGTCGAGTAACTCTCTTGGGACTCAGCCGTTGCCGACACAGGTCCGTCGAGAGTAAATATGTCGTCGTGTAATTCTACTGAGACTCCGCCGTTGCCGACATAGGTCTGTTCGAAGTCAACCGTTGTTCGTGTAGTTCTCGTTGGTAAACTTTCTTGGGACTCAGCCGTTGCCGACACAGGTCCGTCGAGAGTGAAGATGTCGTCGTGTAACTCTACTGGGACTCCGCCGTTGCCGACATAGGTCTGTTCGAAGTCAACCGTTGTTCGTGTAGTTCTACTAGGACTCCGCCGTTGCCGACATAGGTCCGTTCGGAGTCAGTCGCTGTTCGGGTAGTATTCCGATTGGATTCAGCCGTTGCCGACACAGATCCGTTCGGAGTCAGTCGTTGTTCGAGTAGTTCTACTTGGACTCCGCCGTTGCCGACATAGGTCCGTTCGGAGTCAGTCGCTGTTCGGGTAGATCCGTTCGGAGTCAGTAAATAATTAATTTGACTAGCACTTAGCGAGACACCGCCGTTTCCGACCACGGTCTGTTTAGTACTAGCAAACTAATTACTAACTACAATTCACTTACCAGCTACTTGCGGCTTGTCACGATCGTCTCCGGACGCTAACTCTAAATTTTCTTGGTGTTGCTCCTTTTATGCGTCTTCACTTGTGCTTTTCGTCTTTCTGCTTTTGGCACCAAAGCTTTTGATCAGCTGTTGGTTGACGCTTACTTCGACCTCAGATGTTTTACGTTGCGTTGCCAACTTTTATATTTTCCGTGTAGCGTTGCCATCTTGATTTTATAAATTAAATCTAAGTTGATGTGGGCGAAAACGAGGTGCTGACTTTCGTCCTCACAATTATATTTTTTTTTTTGAAACAAGTAGATTTCAGCTGAAAATACTAATTATTTTCATTACAAATCGAAACAGACCATTTTTTAATAACCCAAAAGAGTTTGTTTGTTCCCGTGTTCAAAGCAAATAACAAGAAGCTCCTCAAAAGATTTACGGGATTTTCTAAACAAACTTTTTGAAGAAGATGAAATTGATGCAGCCGCACAGGCTTCCCATTATTTTTTTTCTAGCACTTTTTTCTTGCGAAAATTGACGAACCACTTCTTCATTTATTTCGCTGACAAGTTTACTCGCCACATTTGTTATATAAATGTCCGTTTATCGTTTAATTAGCCGCCTTGCTATTAATTTTTATATTTTAAAAATATTTCACAACAATCACAAAACTTTCACTGTTTACAAGTTAAAATTTTTTGTTTTTCGATAAATTATGTTTTATCGATAATTGCACATCACTAGAAAAATTATATATCGATACAAGAATTATCAAAACATTAACGCCGAAATTAACTTTTAGACAAGCAAACTAGGAGCCGATAGAGTAACAGTCACTGGCTCATTTTTTTCTATTAGTGTATTTTTGAAAAAATATTGAATTTTTTAAATTTGTTTATTAAATTCAATTCTAAGATTTTAACATTTTGTCCTAATTACACTTAAGTCACTAAAAACAAAATAAAACGAATAAGTAGCTGTGACCAGATCGGCTCCTAGTTCGCTTGTCAAAACTTTTATCGATAAAATCATTTAAAAAGTATTTTATTTAATAGTAGCCCAATTTGGTTCCTCTTTTACTAGTATATCTCTAGTACTTTTTCGACTAGTTCAATTTTCACTAGAACAGAACTGGTGCAGAACTAGAACATTTTGTTACTAGTACGCGTTTCCCTGCAGAGTATATTCTCATAAAAAGTATTCTGTCATCGATATCCTCTTGAACTGTCAACTGATCCACATTGTCTTGTGAAAGAACAGTCACATGTACAATATCGTTGTCTTCATCTTCATCAGACTAGCTTGCGTTATTGCCTCGTCCACCTCCTTAAACTTAAACTTAACACTTATTGACCGTTTACACTTAAAAAATTATTCTTTAAACAAGCGATTCTGACAATAAGTAATATTCTGACAATATATAATATTTTGCAGAAATACAACATACTTTTGAACAACTATACTTTCAAAAAAAAAAAAATTAACTTTTTTAAACATTTTATAAGCACAGCTTGATTTACTGAAAAAATTGTTTTTTTGTTTGAATAAAAACTTTTAATGCAAAAGTTTTGTTTAACTGATCTGTAGGGAAGGGGCCATTGATTCGTTAAGGCATTACCATACTTGTGGGACATTTACCGGTTATATAAATAATTTTTTTTTCAATGAACAATAAAGTTCAGCTTAGCGAAGAAAGTCGTATAATTTTGCGCTCTCGGAAATATTAAATAAATAGCATTTCAGAATTTTTTTTTAATATACAAATTTTTATCAATACCTGTCACCTTAATAAAAACTACCCTATAGAGGTTCTGGTGGTAGCAGAACTTCCCGGTACTTCCCGGTACTTCTCGGTACTTCCCGGTACTTTCCGGAACTTCCCGGTACTTCTCGGTACTCCCGTTAGTTAGCGGAACTTCTCGGTATCCACCGTTGTAACGATTCTGAGTTATGGCTGTAAAATTATAGGCATACAAACTCAGAAACAAAACCCCAAATTTTTAGGAGCAATATTAGCAATGTAATCGTATAATATCACGTAATTATTCAAATTGTGGGCGTAATAAGTGGGCGTGGACAATTTTGTATATCCTGTTATTTTTCCCTGTGCATCCCGTTACATATTTTCTATTTAGCACATCAAGTTTCTGAGCAAATGGTGGTAGGCGTAAAAATGATCCACCCTTTTTTTGAAAGTGTGCGTTAAATTGATCCAACCTCGCCCATTTTTGGGGAAGTTATCGACAGTGCCAATACAAATTCAGATACAAAATTTTAGATTTTTAGGAGCAATATTAGCGAAATAATCGAATATTTTAACTTAGTTTTACAAATTGTGGGCGTAATAGGTGGGCGTGGCAAAATTTTCTTTGCCCTAAACCTAACTTGGCGCGAGCACAGCAAAAAGTAATATTCTGACAATATATAATATTTTGCAGAAATACAACATACTTTTGAACAACTATACTTTCAAAAAAAAAAAAATTTAACTTTTTTAAACATTTTATAAGCACAGCTTGATTTACTGAAAAAATTGTTTTTTTGTTTGAATAAAAACTTTTAATGCAAAAGTTTTGTTTAACTGATCTGTAGGGAAGGGGCCATTGATTCGTTAAGGCATTACCATACTTGTGGGACATTTACCGGTTATATAAATAATTTTTTTTTCAATGAACAATAAAGTTCAGCTTAGCGAAGAAAGTCGTATAATTTTGCGCTCTCGGAAATATTAAATAAATAGCATTTCAGAATTTTTTTTTAATATACAAATTTTTATCAATACCTGTCACCTTAATAAAAACTACCCTATAGAGGTTCTGGTGGTAGCAGAACTTCCCGGTACTTCCCGGTACTTCTCGGTACTTCCCGGTACTTTCCGGAACTTCCCGGTACTTCTCGGTACTCCCGTTAGTTAGCGGAACTTCTCGGTATCCACCGTTGTAACGATTCTGAGTTATGGCTGTAAAATTATAGGCATACAAACTCAGAAACAAAACCCCAAATTTTTAGGAGCAATATTAGCAATGTAATCGTATAATATCACGTAATTATTCAAATTGTGGGCGTAATAAGTGGGCGTGGACAATTTTGTATATCCTGTTATTTTTCCCTGTGCATCCCGTTACATATTTTCTATTTAGCACATCAAGTTTCTGAGCAAATGGTGGTAGGCGTAAAAATGATCCACCCTTTTTTTGAAAGTGTGCGTTAAATTGATCCAACCTCGCCCATTTTTGGGGAAGTTATCGACAGTGCCAATACAAATTCAGATACAAAATTTTAGATTTTTAGGAGCAATATTAGCGAAATAATCGAATATTTTAACTTAGTTTTACAAATTGTGGGCGTAATAGGTGGGCGTGGCAAAATTTTCTTTGCCCTAAACCTAACTTGGCGCGAGCACAGCAACTCCCCAAAATTTCATTACAATCGGATGAATGGTTTAGACGCGCATAGGGGACAAAGATAAAAAATTTCATTTTTATATATATACAGGGTGGCGCAAAATTAATCACTTGGAAGATGCTCTCATTTTTGCAAATGGCCGCCAATGTCAAATCTGTTTTGACATTTGTGGACTAGACAGATACAGAATACAAGTGTATAAGCCATGGAGCGATACACTCCCCAAGAACGCGGAATAATTGTGTCTATTTTTTTGCGTAACAATTCGTCTGTGGTGTTGGCAAAAATCATAATGAGCGATGAGGCTCATTTTCACCTCAGCGGGTACGTGAACAAGCAAAATTATCGCTTCTGGGGAACCGAAAATCCGCGAGTGATGCACGAGAAACCATTACACCCGCTCAAAGTGACTGCGTGGTGCGCTGTTCACGCTGGAGGAGTCATCGGGCCGAACGCCGCGGGTCAAACGACAACAGTGGACGGTGCGCGCTATAGGGCAATGTTGACCGAGTTTTTTCTGCCCGAACTGGACGAATTAGGACTGGTGGGCATGTGGTTCCAACAGGACGGAGCAACAGCACACACTGCACGAGCCACAACCGACATTCTAAGCCGCGTTTCCGGGTCGCTTAATTTCGCGTTTTGGCGATTTGCACTGGCCCGCCAGATCGCCCGATTTAACGGTCCCGGACTTCTTTTTATGGGGTTTTTTGAAGTCTCGTGTTTACATCAACAAGCCTGAGACCTTGGAAGCCCTCAAGGAAAATATCCGACACGAATGCGAGAATTTATCGCCCGAAACTCTCGCCGAAGTGATGGAAAATGCCATAAAACGAGCCCGTATGGCAATCAATTGCGACGGCGCCCATTTATCCGATATCATCTTCTCGACTTAACACAATTAATTCTAAAGGTCTAAATAAACATAATCAAAAAACAGAATCGAAGTTTTTTATTTAGAAAAAAAATAAGAGCCAAACAACATCGGATGACTTCTTTTGCGCCACCTTGTAGATTAAGCAAATATTTTTTGATAAGAACAAAATCAAAAAAATCAAAATAGAACAAATACAACAACAAATTCCCGCGCAGTGCAATGAACCCTTAAAAAAAGAACAAAGAAAAACAAAACAAAAAAAAAAAAAAAAAAAAAACTGAACTAATAACATTATTAACAACAACAATGTCAACAACAATAACACCAGTTAACTCGTCTGCATATAAGCGCGCTCGTGATGCTGCTCTCGCTCACGCATCGCCTCTAGCGAAAACACCGCGTATGTCCGAGTACGGTCAATCGCCAAAGCTCTTGCAGCTGATAGACAGTCGATTTGCAAAACAGAACGATTTTATTGCTGCAACGATCGCCTCTAATATAAAGGAGAGCGAGAATCGCATTCTGGAGGAGTTTAGCCGCCGCATAGACGATGTACGGAGAGAGTTATGTGCAGTTACGAAAAGAGTGGAGCAGTTGGAGACAGTTGCGTCCGAAATAAATGTACTGCAAGAAGATATTTGTTTATTAAAAAAACAACTTGCGCGGCAGGACAATTTGAATGTAGCAAGTGACCTTAGAATTAACGGCATACCTTTTTGTGACCGTGAAAATGTATATGAAATGTTTACTATTTTGTGCAATACCTTAAAAATTCAAACAATTAAAAATATTTTCCGCTTAAAAAACAATGACAACCAAAAATCTCCTGATGGCGTAATAGGTTTAAAATTAACTTCACCGCACGATAAAGTTGGAATTTTAAAATCAATTTCTAATTTTAAACGCGCAAATAACACGTATTTATGCCTCCGTCACATTGGGTTTAATTCTGATACCCCTTTCTATGTTAATGAAAGTCTAACCAAACAGAACTTTCACATTTTAAAAACAGCGATACGGCATAAAAAACAAAATCTCCTTATAGCGGCTTTTTCAATGCGCGGTATCGTGTACGTTAAACGTAGTGGCGCTGATGAAGCTACTCGGATCGACGCTCTCGAACAATTAGATCAGTTCGTCAATTCGTGCTCTGTAGGCAATAAAACTGATCTTAATCAACAACCAATTCACAACCGTCGTATCCAACAATTACTCACAAATAACTGTTTTCGGAGTCGACCGTCATACAACAATGAAGTTTCTAATATCATCGCTGGCGGTGATGTTGCTGATGCTGCCACCTAATTTAAAACATTATTACTTTTTTCCTTTTTTTTATTTTTTCCTAAAAATTTTTAAAATCATTAATATTTCTTATTACTTACTTAGTTTTTTTTTGTTTTTATTCAGATTTAAATATTATTATTAAAATAACAGACAGATTTTTTAACGTTTGCGTTGCAGTTGAGTTAGGTTTTTATTATAAAAACTATGACTATAACTTATAACCGAAGTAGCAATTCCAAAGACAATACGCACAACCTTATTCGGATTTTAAGCAGACAAAAAGAAGGCATTAAAGTTTGCCATATTAATGCACAAAGCCTGAACAATAAAATTGATGAGTTTCGATATATTTTTGAAAACTCTATGGTCGATGTCGTATGCATTTCTGAAACTTGGTTTCAGCCGTGTATACAGGATAATTTTTTTAATGTTAACGGTTACAAACTTTTTCGTGCTGATAGACTGAGTCACGGTGGCGGTGTGGCAATTTTTGTGAGGGATGGAATATCGTGTAACTTAAATTGTAAGTCAAATATAAGTGATAGCATTGAGTATATATTTATTGATGTGACATACGACTCAAAGAAACTTCTTATTGGTAGCGTGTACCGGCCTCATCGCAACATGGACACAACAAATTTCATTGCAAAAATTGAATCCATAAGCCTTCCTTATACTGACATAATTATTTGCGGAGATTTCAACAGCAATACACTGGTAGAAAATCATCTCACCGATGATATGGAAGCCTTGGGTTTAACCTCAGTCAACACGTCTACCCCCACCCATTACACAAATACAATAAATACGCTTCTCGATCTTTTTTTTGTTAATGAACGTAAAAAAATACTTTTATACGATCAAATTTCTGTCCCGATGTTCTCTAAACACGATTTAGTTTTTTTAATATATGACTTTCAACTTGTGACTTTTAATGAGCTCGTCAGCTATCGCGATTTTAAAAACATAAACTATGAGTCATTAAGAACTGAAGTAGAGAATATCGAGTGGACACGGATGTTTTATATGCCTCTAGTTGATGAACAACTTAATTTTTTACAAAGTAATATTTGTTATTTATACGAAAAATACGTTCCCTTAAAAACAAAGCGAGTGAATTTTAATCAAGCTCCTTGGTTTACATATGAAATAAAAAATTTGATTTCTCGTCGTAATAGTGCATTTAATCGATGGAAACGCTTTAAAACCCCAGAACTGCATAAAGAATATTCAAAACTTAGAAATGATGTAATTAAAACTATAAGAAAATCTAAATCGAGTTTTTTTGAAAGCAAATTTAATTCGGCTGTAGACAACAAAGCAACCTGGCAGACAATTAGGCAAATTGGTGTTAAAAAAAGTGCTTTATTCGTAGATAAAAATATTGACGTAAATGAGCTAAACCACAAATTTGTCAATATTTCTATGCCTACATCAAACCATGGTTTCTACGAAAATTTAAAGAGCAACAATAGTGCAGGTGAAATTTTTAGTTTTGATTGTTTTAGGCAAGATGATGTATTTAAAAGTATATTATCCGTTAAATCGAATGCGATTGGTTTGGACGATATTCATCCAATTTTTCTAAAATTACTAATATCAAAAATATTACCATTTGTTACGCATTTATTTAATTGTATAATTACATCGTCGTCATTCCCTAAAAATTGGAAAATAGCAAAAATTGTACTTACTTACTTACTTAGGTGGCCATTACAACCCGTTATCGAGTTACGGCCGACCTCAACAATTCTCGCCAGGCGCCTCTGCTTTGCGCGCGCCTTCTCCAATTTGTTATACCAAGCGTAGACAGGTTCTCCTCTACTTGGTTCTTCCATCGGAGTCGTGGCCTTCCCCTTCGTCGTCCTTCGTCAGCTTTCGCTTCGAACACCTTCTTCGCCGGAGCTTCTTCATCCATACGTACGACATGTCCGAGCCAGCGCAGACGCTGAATAGTGATGCGTTGGACAACATCAATGTCCTCGTAGAGCTCATACAGCTCGTGGTTCATTCGTATGCGATAGTCATCCCCAAAACGAACGGGACCGAAGATTTTGCGAATTAATTTCCTCTCGAACACTCCAAGCACGGCTGCATCCGTCTGCGACACAACCCATGCTTCTTCGTCATATAAGAGCACGGGTAAGATGAGCGTCTTGTAGAGCGTTAATTTTGTCAATCGGAAGAGGGCTCTGCTACACATTTGCTTACTGAGCCCAAAGTAACACCTATTGGCAAGTGTGATCCTTCGCTTAATCTCCAGGCTGACATCATTATCGGTGTTTACGGCTGTGCCAAGGTACGTGTATTCCTTGACAACTTTGAAATTATAGCGGTCCGCTTCAACATGGGATCCTAGGCGCCGCGTATCCCTATTCGTAGACAGCATATATTTTGTCTTGCCCTCGTTTACAGCCAGACCCACTTTCACTGATTCCTTTTCGATGGCAGAAAATGCAGCAGTAACATCTCGCTTGTAACGTCCAATGATGTCAATATCATCGGCATATGCAAGGAGCTGGACACTTTTGTAGAAAATAGTGCCATTGCGATGTACACCGGCTTTCCGCAGTACCCCTTCCATAACGAAATTGAAGAGGTCGCACGATAGAGGGTCGCCTTGTCTGAAACCTCGAACGGTATTGAAAGGTTCGGAGAGGTCCGCTCCTACCTTGACAGAGCTGGTGGTGTTGCTCAATGTCATTTTGCAAAGCCGTATCAGCTTCGCAGGAATACCGAACTCAGACATGGTGGCATATAGGCGATCTCTTATCGGGCTATCGAATGCAGCTTTATAGTCGACAAAAAGATGATGGGTGTCGATCTGCTTCTCGTGAGTCTTTTCCAGGATTTGGCGTAGTGTGAATATCTGGTCTATGGTGGACTTACCAGGTCTAAAGCCGCACTGATAAGGTCCAATCAGTGTCTTGGCAAACGGTTTTAGTCTTTCGCACAGTACGCTCGATAGGATCTTGTATAAAATGGCAATTAGACTGATTCCCCGGTAGTTGGTGCATATCGTCGGGTCACCCTTCTTCAAAACAGGACAAAGGACACTGAGGTTCCAATCTTCGGGCATGCTTTCCGCTAGCCATATTTTGCAGAGGAGCTGATGCATGCACCCTATCAGCTCGTCGCCGCCAGCCTTAAACAACTCTGCTGGCAGTCCATCAGCACCGGCTGCCTTGTTGTTTTTGAGTCGCATTATTACAACTCGGACCTCGTCATGGCTAGGTAGTGGGACGTCCACATCATTGTTGAATTGGTGGTATCGGGTTGTTTTCTCCAGTGGCGGAATTTGAGCCGTCATCGCCTGCAAGCAGCTTGGAGAAATGCTCCCTCCATAATCTCAGTGCACACTGCGTATCTGTAACCAGGTTTCCATCTTGATCTCGGCAGTTTGATGCTCCGGGCTTAAAACCTTGGGTCAGACGTTTGACCTGCTGGTAGAATTTTCGAACATCATTTCTGTCTCGTAACACCTCTAATTCCTCACGCTCGCGCCTTTCTTGCTCCCGTTTTTTCCGTTTGAAAAGGCGCCTTTCTTCCTTCCTCCTTTCCCTTTCTTTTATAGGCGGCGCTTTTCGCCGCAGTTGCCTCGCGACACTCCTCATCGTACCATTGATTCCGTGGGGGTGGGCGTCTGAATCCAATGGTTTTTTCAGCGGCATCGCGCATAGAGTGGGATATATGTGCCCAAAGTCCGCCAGCATCATCAGGTAGGGAGTTGGGTTGGTGGAGCAAATCCGATAGTTGAGCAGAGTAGGCTTCGGCCATCCGTTGTGATTGCAGCTTAGTGACGTCCAGCTTTCGTTGCGCACTAGAACATACGTTATTCGCATTGCACAGCCGCATGCGTACCTTGGCTGCAACAAGATAGTGGTCGGAGTCAACATTGACTCCGCGTAACGTACGTACATCCAGCACGCTTGAAGCATGCCTTCCGTCGATCACAACGTGATCAATTTGGTTGCGTGTTTGTTGATCAGGGGACAGCCAGGTGGCCTTGTGGATGTCGAGGTGTTGGAATCTGGTGCTACTAACTACCATGTTTCGCGCCGCGGCGAAGTCGATCAGCCTAAGACCGTTGTTCGAAGAGGTCTCGTGGAGGCTGAAGTGACCGACGGTTGGGCAAAAGATACGTTCACGCCCAACCTTTGCGTTGAAGTCCCCGAGGATAATCTTCACGTCGTGAGTTGGGCAGCGGTCATATGTGTCCTCGAGTCTCGCGTGGAACGCATCCTTAACTGCATCGTCCTTCTCCTCCGTCGGGGCGTGCGCGCAAATCAGGCTGATGTTGAAGAATTTAGCCTTGACGCGGATTGTAGCCAGCCTTTCGTTCACAGGAGTGAACCGGGAAACATGGTGGCGAAGTTTCCGACTTACTACGAATCCGCATCCGAATTCGCGTCTCTCCTCATGGCAGCTATAGTAGATATCACATCTTGTTTGTTTGAAGCAACCTTGTCCTGTCCATCTCATTTCCTGGATGGCGGTAATGTCAGCCTTTATTTTTTCGAGGGCATCCGCCAGTTGGATAGAGGCACCTTCCCTATTGAGGGTCCGGACATTCCAGGTGCATATCCTTAAATCATAGTCCTTTTTCGTTTTGCGGTGGAGCAATATTAGCGAAATAATCGAATATTTTAACTTAGTTTTACAAATTGTGGGCGTAATAGGTGGGCGTGGCAAAATTTTCTTTGCCCTAAACCTAACTTGGCGCGAGCACAGCAACTCCCCAAAATTTCATTACAATCGGATGAATGGTTTAGACGCGCATAGGGGACAAAGATAAAAAATTTCATTTTTATATATATACAGGGTGGCGCAAAATTAATCACTTGGAAGATGCTCTCATTTTTGCAAATGGCCGCCAATGTCAAATCTGTTTTGACATTTGTGGACTAGACAGATACAGAATACAAGTGTATAAGCCATGGAGCGATACACTCCCCAAGAACGCGGAATAATTGTGTCTATTTTTTTGCGTAACAATTCGTCTGTGGTGTTGGCAAAAATCATAATGAGCGATGAGGCTCATTTTCACCTCAGCGGGTACGTGAACAAGCAAAATTATCGCTTCTGGGGAACCGAAAATCCGCGAGTGATGCACGAGAAACCATTACACCCGCTCAAAGTGACTGCGTGGTGCGCTGTTCACGCTGGAGGAGTCATCGGGCCGAACGCCGCGGGTCAAACGACAACAGTGGACGGTGCGCGCTATAGGGCAATGTTGACCGAGTTTTTTCTGCCCGAACTGGACGAATTAGGACTGGTGGGCATGTGGTTCCAACAGGACGGAGCAACAGCACACACTGCACGAGCCACAACCGACATTCTAAGCCGCGTTTCCGGGTCGCTTAATTTCGCGTTTTGGCGATTTGCACTGGCCCGCCAGATCGCCCGATTTAACGGTCCCGGACTTCTTTTTATGGGGTTTTTTGAAGTCTCGTGTTTACATCAACAAGCCTGAGACCTTGGAAGCCCTCAATTAAAATATCCGACACGAATGCGAGAATTTATCGCCCGAAACTCTCGCCGAAGTGATGGAAAATGCCATAAAACGAGCCCGTATGGCAATCAATTGTGACGGCGCCCATTTATCCGATATCATCTTCTCGACTTAACACAATTAATTCTAAAGGTCTAAATAAACATAATCAAAAAACAGAATCGAAGTTTTTTATTTAGAAAAAAAATAAGAGCCAAACAACATCGGATGACTTCTTTTGCGCCACCTTGTAGATTAAGCAAATATTTTTTGATAAGAACAAAATCAAAAAAATCAAAATAGAACAAATACAACAACAAATTCCCGCGCAGTGCAATGAACCCTTAAAAAAAGAACATAAAGAAAAACAAAACAAAAAAAAAAAAAAAAAAAAAACTGAACTAATAACATTATTAACAACAACAATGTCAACAACAATAACACCAGTTAACTCGTCTGCATATAAGCGCGCTCGTGATGCTGCTCTCGCTCACGCATCGCCTCTAGCGAAAACACCGCGTATGTCCGAGTACGGTCAATCGCCAAAGCTCTTGCAGCTGATAGACAGTCGATTTGCAAAACAGAACGATTTTATTGCTGCAACGATCGCCTCTAATATAAAGGAGAGCGAGAATCGCATTCTGGAGGAGTTTAGCCGCCGCATAGACGATGTACGGAGAGAGTTATGTGCAGTTACGAAAAGAGTGGAGCAGTTGGAGACAGTTGCGTCCGAAATAAATGTACTGCAAGAAGATATTTGTTTATTAAAAAAACAACTTGCGCGGCAGGACAATTTGAATGTAGCAAGTGACCTTAGAATTAACGGCATACCTTTTTGTGACCGTGAAAATGTATATGAAATGTTTACTATTTTGTGCAATACCTTAAAAATTCAAACAATTAAAAATATTTTCCGCTTAAAAAACAATGACAACCAAAAATCTCCTGATGGCGTAATAGGTTTAAAATTAACTTCACCGCACGATAAAGTTGGAATTTTAAAATCAATTTCTAATTTTAAACGCGCAAATAACACGTATTTATGCCTCCGTCACATTGGGTTTAATTCTGATACCCCTTTCTATGTTAATGAAAGTCTAACCAAACAGAACTTTCACATTTTAAAAACAGCGATACGGCATAAAAAACAAAATCTCCTTATAG
Source organism: Suillia variegata (assembly GCA_949127995.1). NCBI lineage: Eukaryota > Metazoa > Arthropoda > Insecta > Diptera > Heleomyzidae > Suillia > Suillia variegata. Next base: position 25,001,857 of record OX421843.1, read on the forward strand.
CGGCTTTTTCAATGCGCGGTATCGTGTACGTTAAACGTAGTGGCGCTGATGAAGCTACTCGGATCGACGCTCTCGAACAATTAGATCAGTTCGTCAATTCGTGCTCTGTAGGCAATAAAACTGATCTTAATCAACAACCAATTCACAACCGTCGTATCCAACAATTACTCACAAATAACTGTTTTCGGAGTCGACCGTCATACAACAATGAAGTTTCTAATATCATCGCTGGCGGTGATGTTGCTGATGCTGCCACCTAATTTAAAACATTATTACTTTTTTCCTTTTTTTTATTTTTTCCTAAAAATTTTTAAAATCATTAATATTTCTTATTACTTACTTAGTTTTTTTTTGTTTTTATTCAGATTTAAATATTATTATTAAAATAACAGACAGATTTTTTAACGTTTGCGTTGCAGTTGAGTTAGGTTTTTATTATAAAAACTATGACTATAACTTATAACCGAAGTAGCAATTCCAAAGACAATACGCACAACCTTATTCGGATTTTAAGCAGACAAAAAGAAGGCATTAAAGTTTGCCATATTAATGCACAAAGCCTGAACAATAAAATTGATGAGTTTCGATATATTTTTGAAAACTCTATGGTCGATGTCGTATGCATTTCTGAAACTTGGTTTCAGCCGTGTATACAGGATAATTTTTTTAATGTTAACGGTTACAAACTTTTTCGTGCTGATAGACTGAGTCACGGTGGCGGTGTGGCAATTTTTGTGAGGGATGGAATATCGTGTAACTTAAATTGTAAGTCAAATATAAGTGATAGCATTGAGTATATATTTATTGATGTGACATACGACTCAAAGAAACTTCTTATTGGTAGCGTGTACCGGCCTCATCGCAACATGGACACAACAAATTTCATTGCAAAAATTGAATCCATAAGCCTTCCTTATACTGACATAATTATTTGCGGAGATTTCAACAGCAATACACTGGTAGAAAATCATCTCACCGATGATATGGAAGCCTTGGGTTTAACCTCAGTCAACACGTCTACCCCCACCCATTACACAAATACAATAAATACGCTTCTCGATCTTTTTTTTGTTAATGAACGTAAAAAAATACTTTTATACGATCAAATTTCTGTCCCGATGTTCTCTAAACACGATTTAGTTTTTTTAATATATGACTTTCAACTTGTGACTTTTAATGAGCTCGTCAGCTATCGCGATTTTAAAAACATAAACTATGAGTCATTAAGAACTGAAGTAGAGAATATCGAGTGGACACGGATGTTTTATATGCCTCTAGTTGATGAACAACTTAATTTTTTACAAAGTAATATTTGTTATTTATACGAAAAATACGTTCCCTTAAAAACAAAGCGAGTGAATTTTAATCAAGCTCCTTGGTTTACATATGAAATAAAAAATTTGATTTCTCGTCGTAATAGTGCATTTAATCGATGGAAACGCTTTAAAACCCCAGAACTGCATAAAGAATATTCAAAACTTAGAAATGATGTAATTAAAACTATAAGAAAATCTAAATCGAGTTTTTTTGAAAGCAAATTTAATTCGGCTGTAGACAACAAAGCAACCTGGCAGACAATTAGGCAAATTGGTGTTAAAAAAAGTGCTTTATTCGTAGATAAAAATATTGACGTAAATGAGCTAAACCACAAATTTGTCAATATTTCTATGCCTACATCAAACCATGGTTTCTACGAAAATTTAAAGAGCAACAATAGTGCAGGTGAAATTTTTAGTTTTGATTGTTTTAGGCAAGATGATGTATTTAAAAGTATATTATCCGTTAAATCCAATGCGATTGGTTTGGACGATATTCATCCAATTTTTCTAAAATTACTAATATCAAAAATATTACCATTTGTTACGCATTTATTTAATTGTATAATTACATCGTCGTCATTCCCTAAAAATTGGAAAATAGCAAAAATTGTACTTACTTACTTACTTAGGTGGCCATTACAACCCGTTATCGAGTTACGGCCGACCTCAACAATTCTCGCCAGGCGCCTCTGCTTTGCGCGCGCCTTCTCCAATTTGTTATACCAAGCGTAGACAGGTTCTCCTCTACTTGGTTCTTCCATCGGAGTCGTGGCCTTCCCCTTCGTCGTCCTTCGTCAGCTTTCGCTTCGAACACCTTCTTCGCCGGAGCTTCTTCATCCATACGTACGACATGTCCGAGCCAGCGCAGACGCTGAATAGTGATGCGTTGGACAACATCAATGTCCTCGTAGAGCTCATACAGCTCGTGGTTCATTCGTATGCGATAGTCATCCCCAAAACGAACGGGACCGAAGATTTTGCGAATTAATTTCCTCTCGAACACTCCAAGCACGGCTGCATCCGTCTGCGACACAACCCATGCTTCTTCGTCATATAAGAGCACGGGTAAGATGAGCGTCTTGTAGAGCGTTAATTTTGTCAATCGGAAGAGGGCTCTGCTACACATTTGCTTACTGAGCCCAAAGTAACACCTATTGGCAAGTGTGATCCTTCGCTTAATCTCCAGGCTGACATCATTATCGGTGTTTACGGCTGTGCCAAGGTACGTGAATTCCTTGACAACTTTGAAATTATAGCGGTCCGCTTCAACATGGGATCCTAGGCGCCGCGTATCCCTATTCGTAGACAGCATATATTTTGTCTTGCCCTCGTTTACAGCCAGACCCACTTTCGCTGATTCCTTTTCGATGGCAGAAAATGCAGCAGTAACATCTCGCTTGTAACGTCCAATGATGTCAATATCATCGGCATATGCAAGGAGCTGGACACTTTTGTAGAAAATAGTGCCATTGCGATGTACACCGGCTTTCCGCAGTACCCCTTCCATAACGAAATTGAAGAGGTCGCACGATAGAGGGTCGCCTTGTCTGAAACCTCGAACGGTATTGAAAGGTTCGGAGAGGTCCGCTCCTACCTTGACAGAGCTGGTGGTGTTGCTCAATGTCATTTTGCAAAGCCGTATCAGCTTCGCAGGAATACCGAACTCAGACATGGTGGCATATAGGCGATCTCTTATCGGGCTATCGAATGCAGCTTTATAGTCGACAAAAAGATGATGGGTGTCGATCTGCTTCTCGTGAGTCTTTTCCAGGATTTGGCGTAGTGTGAATATCTGGTCTATGGTGGACTTACCAGGTCTAAAGCCGCACTGATAAGGTCCAATCAGTGTCTTGGCAAACGGTTTTAGTCTTTCGCACAGTACGCTCGATAGGATCTTGTATAAAATGGCAATTAGACTGATTCCCCGGTAGTTGGTGCATATCGTCGGGTCACCCTTCTTCAAAACAGGACAAAGGACACTGAGGTTCCAATCTTCGGGCATGCTTTCCGCTAGCCATATTTTGCAGAGGAGCTGATGCATGCACCCTATCAGCTCGTCGCCGCCGGCCTTAAACAACTCTGCTGGCAGTCCATCAGCACCGGCTGCCTTGTTGTTTTTGAGTCGCATTATTACAACTCGGACCTCGTCATGGCTAGGTAGTGGGACGTCCACATCATTGTTGAATTGGTGGTATCGGGTTGTTTTCTCCAGTGGCGGAATTTGAGCCGTCATCGCCTGCAAGCAGCTTGGAGAAATGCTCCCTCCATAATCTCAGTGCACACTGCGTATCTGTAACCAGGTTTCCATCTTGATCTCGGCAGTTTGATGCTCCGGGCTTAAAACCTTGGGTCAGACGTTTGACCTGCTGGTAGAATTTTCGAACATCATTTCTGTCTCGTAACACCTCTAATTCCTCACGCTCGCGCCTTTCTTGCTCCCGTTTTTTCCGTTTGAAAAGGCGCCTTTCTTCCTTCCTCCTTTCCCTTTCTTTTATAGGCGGCGCTTTTCGCCGCAGTTGCCTCGCGACACTCCTCATCGTACCATTGATTCCGTGGGGGTGGGCGTCTGAATCCAATGGTTTTTTCAGCGGCATCGCGCATAGAGTGGGATATATGTGCCCAAAGTCCGCCAGCATCATCAGGTAGGGAGTTGGGTTGGTGGAGCAAATCCGATAGTTGAGCAGAGTAGGCTTCGGCCATCCGTTGTGATTGCAGCTTAGTGACGTCCAGCTTTCGTTGCGCACTAGAACATACGTTATTCGCATTGCACAGCCGCATGCGTACCTTGGCTGCAACAAGATAGTGGTCGGAGTCAACATTGACTCCGCGTAACGTACGTACATCCAGCACGCTTGAAGCATGCCTTCCGTCGATCACAACGTGATCAATTTGGTTGCGTGTTTGTTGATCAGGGGACAGCCAGGTGGCCTTGTGGATGTCGAGGTGTTGGAATCTGGTGCTACTAACTACCATGTTTCGCGCCGCGGCGAAGTCGATCAGCCTAAGACCGTTGTTCGAAGAGGTCTCGTGGAGGCTGAAGTGACCGACGGTTGGGCAAAAGATACGTTCACGCCCAACCTTTGCGTTGAAGTCCCCGAGGATAATCTTCACGTCGTGAGTTGGGCAGCGGTCATATGTGTCCTCGAGTCTCGCGTGGAACGCATCCTTAACTGCATCGTCCTTCTCCTCCGTCGGGGCGTGCGCGCAAATCAGGCTGATGTTGAAGAATTTAGCCTTGACGCGGATTGTAGCCAGCCTTTCGTTCACAGGAGTGAACCGGGAAACATGGTGGCGAAGTTTCCGACTTACTACGAATCCGCATCCGAATTCGCGTCTCTCCTCATGGCAGCTATAGTAGATATCACATCTTGTTTGTTTGAAGCAACCTTGTCCTGTCCATCTCATTTCCTGGATGGCGGTAATGTCAGCCTTTATTTTTTCGAGGGCATCCGCCAGTTGGATAGAGGCACCTTCCCTATTGAGGGTCCGGACATTCCAGGTGCATATCCTTAAATCATAGTCCTTTTTCGTTTTGCGGTGGTCGGCAACGTTAGGGGGTATCTTATCCGAGGCTTGTCTTGTGGTCTTCATTGGTGGTGTTTTTACATGGCGGGTCCCAAACCCTGCGCAAAACCCGTTAGTGTCCGGGTGACTCGCTGCACACATTAGCTCACTATCTAGCGGATGCTATGATAGCTACCCAGGTGACGCCGCGGGGAGGCTGTGAGTCAACTTGCTAATCTTTGTAACAGAGATCACTCTGGCGGTCACCATGTCGACCGCGATCAGAAGCTTTACTCTGTACAGAAAAAAGCCAGGCCAGCAAAAATTGTACCGATTCCGAAATCCGGTGATGATATTCGTCCAATAGCTATTTTACCTTTCTTATCGAAAGCACTTGAAAAGCTAATGCACCAGCAAATAAATCATTATTTATGTGAAAACAGAAAGACAGTCGGGATTTAGAGCGAAACATAGTTGTATAACGGCGTTGATAGATGTAATCGAGGATATTCGCGTTAACCTTGACGAGGACAAAGTTGCATTTTTAATTCTACTGGATCACTCTAAAGCGTTCGACACTATTGATCACAAAATTTTGCAAACAAAGCTCTCAAAGTTATTTAATTTTACACAACCAGCTATCAGTCTTTTATTGTCCTACTTAACAAATAGATTGCAAGCGGTTAGTCACAATAATTTTACATCAGACTATCTTCCGGTTGACAGAGGTGTACCCCAGGGGCCCATTCTTGGTCCGTTACTTTTTTCCTTATATGTAAACAACCTTCCTAGTGTTTTAAATTGTGGTGTCCAAATGTATGCGTATTATGTGCAATTGTACACAAGTTGCAGGACAGATTTCATTGGTAATTGCGTCTCAAACTTAAATTTAGAACTACAAAATGTAAACAACTGGGCTTCAATCAATGGCCTTTGTATCAATCCGCTGAAATCCAAATGCATTATCATTCACAAAAAAAAATTTTAAAATAAAAGATATACCAAAAATAGTTATAAATAATTCTCCTATTGAAATAGTCGAAAAATACAAAAATCTTGGTATTATTTTTAATAGCACACTAACATGGACAAATCACATCAATGTAACAATTGGCAAAGTATACGCAATGCTTCGAAATTTATGGATACTAAAATATTCCACGCCTCAGAAAATAAGACTTCTACTCGCTAAGACTTACTTGAATCCTACTTTAACATATGGGTGTGAAATATTTGCAAATTGCGACGCTTTGAGCAAAACAAAGTTAAACGTACTTTTTAATAATATTGCTCGCTATGTATATGGCTTAAAAAAATATGATCATGTATTGCAGTTTGCAAGGCAAATTTTTAATTTTACATTTGAAAATTTGTTTAATCTCAAAACTCTAACTTTTCTTCATAAAATTATTTATACGAAAGAACCTTTATACTTGTTTAACAGTCTTACTTTTTCAAGCTCTAATCGTGGTAAAAAATTGATACAGAAGAAACACTTTAAATTAGTATCACAAAGACAATTTTTTATCCTTGCTGTACGACTTTGGAACTCGCTACCTCATAGTCTTCAAATTATAAGCAACGCAAACCATTTTAAAAACATGCTTTCAGTATATTTTTCTGGTCTGTGATAAAAATTTGTTTAATAATATTTGTTATGTAAATTCGTAATAACCAATGTTTTATGTTTGAAATCAATGTAATAATACTTATTTGTGTTTTTAACTTAACTTTTCAAAATTTTTTTTTAAACCTAGAATTTTTTTAATTATTATTTTTTTAATAAACTAAATATTTGTGTTAATTATTATATTTATTATATTTTTTGCACATTTTGTTAACTGACAATTTAAAGTCTAGTGTAGTTCATAAGATTTTATTATCTTGTACACTAGAAATTCATTAATATTAAATAAATAAATAAACTGTTTTTAATGTTTTATTTTTTTTGTTTTTGTCAAGGTCCAAATGTAGTAAGTTTTTTTAAATTCCGCCCACTTTTTAGTAAGGGGTGTGGCATGATGCCAATAATTTTATTGAAAAGCCAATAGACCATATTATGATACAAAATCTATAAACTAGCAATTATTCACCATTATCATAATGAAAATTAATTTCAAATGTAAGTAATTTTCGAGATTTGTTAACGCATCAAATGTATGATGTGGGTTAATACCACTTTTTAAACACTTAAGTTTGCCGTTATGTATAAAGAGCGACTTATTTTTGCATGATTTGAGAACACAATTGAGCAATGCAGGCCAATTCAAATATGATTTTTACATCACGATGTTCCACAAAATGATGTTATTACTTTAAGAGGTTAAATCTGATTCAATATGACTTGCTGCGATTTAAGCTCGAACTAATTTATCAACATATGTACTATTTTATTTTTTAGTTACACAAGTACATTCGAAATAGCATTCAAATGTAAGTTTTACACGACACCTCGAATTAAGTTTCTATAAAATCGAATTTTCAACAGACTGCGCGCTTACCGTTACTTGAAGTATACGACAAAAAACAAGTACTCTCGTTTTTTTAGTTCAAAGATCGGGAGTTAATTCCCCGCAAGGTTTGCCAATGTTAAGTATTCATATAAAAAAAAATAGTATAAACTTTGGGGACTTTCGCATTGAGTTTAAATTTTATCTGGATCTGATCGGGAGTCAATCGCGAGTTACTTTATCAACTGTGGTTTTAAAAATTTCCTCAACAATTACAAACTGAATCATGTAGAGATATGGATATTAATGAAAAAATATTTCTTGCTGAGAAAGTATTTTATCTGCTTAACAAGTCTCAGATAGCTCAAAATTTAAATAGTTTGACACAACTTACATCTGCATTATGTCAACAGCAAAGTAATTTAACATTATAAGTATCTGAGTTAAAAAATAATTCAAAAACAAGATCTCAAAAACGAGATGTTTTTATTCAAAGAAATTCGACAACAAAAAGCCCATTAAATTCAAAATTTGTTGGTATCACTATAAGTTTGCGAATGATGCATACAAATGTATTAAGCCATGCAATTTTTTAGTTAAAGATAATAAAAATGATACTTTAAACAAGTACAGTTTATCATGTCGGTGACGGATGATGGGAAGGATATTAATCCTGCTCGTCGCCTTTTAATTTTTCATAAATTTAACAAATTACATTTTTTGATTGAGACTGGTGCTATAGTTTCTGTTGTACCAGTTATAAAATTCAAGTCTGTAAAAAAAAAATTCGGATATTTAGTTAGCATCTGAAAATTTTTCAGTTATACAAACTTTCGGTTCAACACTTTTAAAGATAAATTTTGGATTACGTCATGGAGCAGATTTTTTAGAATAATTTGAAATTATTGTGGATATTAAAAATAGACACATTATTGATGCTTCAACTAAATTAAAAGTTACTGCCTCCATCGGATTTTTTTATATATATTCTATTATTATTATTATTATTATTATTATTATTAACAAAGGCAATAGAAGCACTGCGACCTGAAAGATCTATTGTGCAGCCTCGTTGCCCTACAAACACAATTCTAGACAATTTATAAATCTCGTAATTGTTGTGGGCTTAATTTTTACTATGTCACTTGGAACTAGAATCCCATTGTCTAAGTTGTTAAATCTGCGTCTTGCCACCGCTGGACAAGTGCAAAGAACATGTTCAGCCGTTTCCTGCTCCTCTTGGCATAGTCGGCATGAATCATTTTCTACCAAACCTATTTTATTCAGATGGTAATTAAGTTTACAGTATCCTGTTAAGAATTCACTTTAGAGTTTTATATCTTTTCTGCTAAGGTTGAGAATAGCTTCTTGATAAGTTATTTGTTGATATGTGCTGGGTCAATGAGTCTTCTTGACTGCCGCATGCCTGTTTGGGCTCTCCAATGCTCAAGTAAACTTTATTTTGCCAAAAGTTATTTATAAAACTACTGTTCACCCCACAGAAGGGTTCCGGAACAATGAACGGAGTTTCTGCACCTTTCTTTGCGAGAGGGACCGCTATTTCATTGCCTTCATGTCCCGGCACCCATAACAGAGTAACCGAGTTCCTTGCTGCTAGGGTGTTGAGAAGTTTAAGACAATCCAATACCAGTTTTGATTAGAATGAGAAGTTTTTAAGTGATAAGAGCTGCTTGGCTGTCTGAGAGAATGCGTATTTTGGTACCGCTGGTGCCCCTACGTTGACATTCTCTGACACTTAGTTCTAAGGCGTAGACCTCCGCCTGAAAAATGGAAGCTATTTTTTCCGTCGCAACTACTTTACGAAAATGTTGCCCTAGAATTCCCGCTCCAGCACTGCCATCTCCCAATTTCGACCTATCATTATACCATGCCTGTGAGCCCTGTTGAGAATTATTTCGTTGTTTCTCCACGCTGAGCTGTCACTAATAACCACTTCAAAGTGCCTGAAAAACGAAACTTTTCTGTTCATCCTATCGGAGACCTCAAGGCACGGAAAATTCAGAAAGATGTCCAGAATTTTTGTTTGCGTGACCCTTTTGTTTGCCTCCCGTAAGATGAGCTACATTAGGTAGCCTTATGGCCGAGCTGGCTGCCGTCCTCTTCACTGTGATATGCAGAGGAGTAAGTCCAGTGATTATCCCCAAGGCTGTTGTGGAGCACATTCTCATTGCTCCCGTAAAACTCAAACAAACTATTCGATGAATCTTGTTAAGAGTCAACTGAGCCTGAGTCTGATCTACATTTGGCCATCATACTAAAGATGCATAGGTAACCATTGGTAATATTACTGTTTTGTAAGACCAGTTTTGGTCGTAGTCCCCATTTTTTACCATATAGCCTTTGGCAAGCAAAGCTTGCTCTTAAGGCTATAATTGTTATGTATTGTAAGTGGTTTTTCCAGGTCAGAGTTTTGTCTAGGATTACTCCGTATTTTTAATTTCCTCGAAAAGTTTGAGTTCTGTTGCCTTAACCTTAAGGTTCCTAGATTTAGTTTCCTTCTTGTGGTGAAGGGTACCACTTTAGTTTTAGTAGAGTTAATCGAAAGTATTTTCTCTTGACACCAATTCTGCGTAATGTCAAGAGCTAGTTGCATGCGGTCGGTTATGGTGGAGTCAAACTTGCCTCTAACCATGATAACCAAATCAGCAGCAAAGCCCTGAACTTCGAACCCTTGGTAATCTAGATTTTTTTAAGCTCGTCAATGACCATTAGCCAGAGGAGTGGCGATAAGACGCCTCCTTGGGGGCAGCTTTTAGTTGACTTGATAGTTAAACTCTCTGCCCCTAATTCACAAATTATTACCCTGTTTTCCAGCATATTGAGAACCCAAGATATAAGGTAAACAAATTTTCCAATGGCCGAGAAAGACATACATAAAACAGAAATAACAACGCCTTTCGATCTTTTTCAGTTCGAATGCTTTTCGGTTGACGGAATAGTGCTCAAACATTTCAACGTTTTATAATCGGGTTAAAATTTTGTGTTTGCGTACATAGATGATCTTTTAGTTGAGAGCAGAGCTCACAAATAACAGTTTACCGTTTCTTGCAGTCACCAAATAACTGTTTTTTGCGCACCACTTGCGTAAAAAGTCAGACAAGAGCCGTTCACCATTGTCTCTTGAACGAACGGTCTGTGCTCAACCAAAAACCAATTTCGTGTTTCCCTTTTGCTCTGTTCATTCGCTGACCGTTTTGCAACGAGCGAACAAATAAAAGTCTTTTGCATTTGTATGTATATGCGAATGATCAGTCTACTTGTAAATCACACTTGCTTTTGTGGATTCGTTACATTTTAAGCGAGCGACGAAGCTCTTTAAGTGCAGAAAATGTTAATTCGCTACTAGTTGTAAAGCTTAATACTGAATAAGTAATAAATCTAATGTTTACATCTAATAAATATGTTAAAATTGTTGCTAAGTTTTGTTTAAAATGCACTAAAGACAAAAGACCGTTTACGATGAGTCTTTCGTTTTTTCGCTCTTCTGCTGACCCTCAATGAGCGAGCGTTCAGTTGGATCGCTCTCTCTGAGTTGTTGTTGAGTGAGCATAACAAGAACCACGCAACTGAGAACAGTTAACCGAAAACCAAAACAAAGAGAAACGAAAAGTTCTGTTCAGAGCGAGAGCACACGCGCATCGTCTTTTACGGTTGTGTTAGAGTGCTGACCGCAAAACGAAAGACGGTTGAGAGTTATTTGCGAGCTATGGTTGAGAGTGATGATGATTCAGAGCATTTAGAACATTAAAAAATAATTGTCTCATGTTTTGAAAGTTACGGTTTTAATATTTGAAATGTATTTTTGGAGTTAAGTTTTAAGTAATGGGATTGAACCGTCTAAACAAAAAGAGTCGAGATCATTATTAATTTTAAAAGACCAACATCAGTAAGTAGTCTTCAGAAAAATTTAGGGTTTGTAAACTACTATCACCGGTACATTCTTATGTTTGCAAAAGAGCTTAGTCCAATACATAATATATTAACTCAAGCGAACAAAAATAAAAATAAACAACTTACATGAACTAAAGACGCCATTTTTGCATTTGAAAATGTAAAGCTATTATTTTCAAAGAAGACACTCATAACTCATTTTAACAAAGCAGAATTATCAATTTCTGTTGATGCATCAAGTGTTGCTATTGGAGCTATTTTGTAACAACGGACAGATAATATTTTGGAACCTTTAGCATATTTTTCGAAAAAAACATGGTATGACTGATGCTAAATATTCCGCTTTTGACCGTCTTGGTATTTATAGTGCTATTGAACATTTTCGACATTTTCTTGAAGGACAATATTTTACGGTTTTCATGGATCACAAACCGTTAACTTATGTTCTTAATTAAAAAACTGAAAGATGTCCTAGACAAACGCGGCATATGGAATATATTGCGGAGTTCACTAATGATATAAGGCATATCTCCGGAAAGGACAATGTCCTTGCTGATACATTCTCACGTATTCCCGAAATTTGTGAAATATTAGTTTAGGATATAAAATTGCACACGCTACATTTTCAACAACAAGCTGATGAGACTTTGAGTTTACTTATTTCATTTCAAAATTCATAATATAATCGAAAAAGAAATTCCTATTCCAACTTTAAAATTTGGTGTGATATATCTGGAACATCACCTAGACCTTATGTATCAGATTCAATGAGAAAAATAATATTCGACAAACTCCATTCCATGTCTCACCCCAGTATACAAGCACCAAGGGTTAATCATTTCAAAATAATTTTGGCCTAACATGAGAAAATATATTAATCAATTGGCCTCATGTTGCCTTAGTTGTCAAAAAGCGAAAATCAGTAGATACACTAAATCACCAGAAAACAAAATAGAAATTCTGGCGGGCAGGTTTGATCATATTCATATGGATTTGGTAGGTCCATTACCAACATCTAACGGATATCGATATATATTGACAATTATAGATAGACATTCACGTTGACCAGAAGCTTATCCACTTCGCGATATCACGGCTTATACAGTTGCTAAAACTTTTATTAAAAATTATTTTCCACGATTTAGTGTACCAAATAAAATCACTGTTGATCAAGGAAAACAGTTTACTTCAACTTTTTTTAGTAAGCTTACTAAAATTCTCGGTACATATAAAATACATACATCGCCTTATCATCCAAAATCAAATGGTATGATAGAACGATTTCACCGACAGCTTAAGGAATATATTAAGGCATCATCTGGTTCTACACATTGGTCGAATTTATTGCATTTTATCCTCTTTGGTTTGCGCAGTGTGGTTAAAGAAGATTTAATGTGTACATCGCCACGCAAGTGCACGTACCGAAGAGTATATTGAGTTTGTTCCTCCAGGGGTGTGGTAGGTATGACAAAATATGTATATAAATGATCAGCGTCGATTTTGAGTCGATGTAACGATGTCCGTCCGTTTGTCTGTCCCATCGATTACATCCGTAGTTAAAGAGCTATCGAGCTGAAATTTGGTATGTGAGCTCCTATTCTAAATGCCGAGGCCAGGTTATAAGATTGACAGGATCGGGCCAAAACTACTACCCCTCCCATACAAACCACCCCTTTCTAAGTGAACAAAACAAATAATGTAAAAAATTCCAATGGAGATATTCAGTTCAAATTCACTTTTGTAGTAACACAAAACTGTTCACAAAAAATGACAGTGATAAGATATGAACCACGCCCACCTCCCATACAAACTACCTCTTTCTATGCAGAAAACAAATTATTAAAACTAGTTAGTGTAAATAACCTGTTCACATTCGGTAGGAACAAAACTACTAACCAAAAAGGGGCGTGATCCAAAAAGAAAAACTTCTATATTTCTATCGTCTTAAACATATCGCCATAAAGACACACTAGTCGCAGCCGATAGCTTTTATAATGCAAGCGATACATCCCGATATACTTTTTGTTTACTGGGGCCTCTCAGAATTTTTTTTGTTTTGAATCTATATATTGTATACTAGCGAATGCCCGGCATGCGTTGCAATGCCACTTAAAAAAAAAATGGTAGCAGAACTTCCCGGTACTTTCCGGTACTCCCGTTAGTTAGCGGAACTTCTCGGTATTCACCGTTGTAACGATTCTGAGTTATGGCTGTGAAATTATCGGCATACAAACTCAGAAACAAAATCCCAAATTTTTAGGAGCAATATTAACAATGTCATCGTATATTTTTACTTAATTAAATAAATTGAGGGCGTAATAAGTGGGCATGTACAATTTTGTATATCCTGTTATTCTTCCCGGTGCATTCCGTAACATGCTTTCTATTTAGTACATCAAGCAAATGGTGGTAGGCATAAAAATGATCAACCCTTTTTTTGAAAGTGTGCGTTAAATTGATCCAACCACGTCCATTTTTTGGGAAGTTATCAACAGTGCCTATACAAACCCAGATACCAAATTTCAGATTGGAGCAATATTAGCGAAATAATCGAATATTTTAACTTAGTTTTACAAATTGTGGGCGTAATAGGTGGGCGTGGCAAATTTTTTTTTGTCCTATTACGCCCACAATTTGTAAAATTAAGTTAAAATATTCGATTATTTCGCTAATATTGCTCCAATCTGAAATTTGGTATCTGAGTTTGTATCTGAGTTTGTATAGGCACTGTCGACAACTTCCCAAAAAATGGGCGTGGTTGGATCAATTTAACGCACACTTTCAAAAAAAGGGTGGATCATTTTTATGCCTACCACCATTTGCTTGATGTACTAAATAGAAAGCATGTAACGGAATGCACCGGGAAGAATAACACTATATACAAAATTGTCCACGCCCACTTATTACGCCCTCAATTTATTTAATTAAGTAAAAATATACGATGACATTGTTAATATTGCTCCTAAAAATTTGGGATTTTGTTTCTGAGTTTGTATGCCGATAATTTCACAGCCATAACTCAGAATCGCTACAACGGTGAATACCGAGAAGTTACGCTAACTAACGGGAGACCGGGAAGTTCCGTTACTAACGGATGTACCGGGAAGTTCTGCTACCATTTTTTTTAAGTGGCATTGCAACGCATGCCGGGCATTCGCTAGTACGTGTATATTTATAAACTTACACTCACAAGCAACTCAAATTAATCCAGTGGCGATAATTAACAATTTTCATTAAAGGTACATTCGTCTATCGGTTCATAAACAACATATGTTATCGGTACTGCAATGTTTTGACAATGAACCTTAAGAACAGCAGCAACAAAGAAGGCGTTGGGTTTTACATAAAAATATGTGTTAATTCCCTGTTAAGTTTATTGCGTTTGAGTTACGGCGCTGGGATTTAAATTGATTCAAAAACGCTTATTTTTAGTAAAGTTATCGACAGTGGTCCTACAAGTTAGTTAGTTAGTTTGTACTGGCGTCCCTTATAAGGAGACACTTTTAGGCTTGGAGCCCTTTGTGATGCCAATCGGTATTCCAGTTATACCGCTAACTGAACCATCCTGTACTATTTATAAATTGAAGAATATTAATGATATTCGATTTAGATATATCTACTAGGCCTACGAAGAAGTGCTTTCCTAGATGTGTATATCGTTTGTTGGCTAAAGCGGGTCATGTAGACAGAAGATGTATTATAGTTTCTTCCTCCTCTTCATCTCTACAGCTTCTGCAGAAGTCATTTGAGAAGATACCTAGTCTTCTTGCATGAGTACCAATAATATAACTCCTATTATGGTGCTAATTTGAGACCTACTTAGGGAGATTAGGTCGGTTGGGCGTTTTTGATTCAGTTTTGGCCATATCATACGCGAGATATTACATCTACTACTCGCCATCCATCTGGAGTTAGTTTCTCTGATGAAGAGTTTACATGTTGAAAGAGGAATACCATATTCCTTGTTGATGGGTAAAATTTCTTTTGTTGTGCCCTCTCTGGCGAGTTCATCAGCTTTACAGTTCCCTGGAATGTCCCTATGGCCGGGAACCCAGCATAGTTTGATTTGTAGCTGCTCCGCAATCTCATTGAGAGATTTGCAACAGCTGAGGACAGTTTTTGATGACATTTGAACTGATTCCAGGGCTCTCAGAGCAGCTTGACTGTCTGATAGAAAAAGGATTTCGATGCCTGATATCCTGTTCTCCAGAAGCCAAGAAGTTGCCTCGTGGATGGCGGCTATTTCAGCTTGAAACACACTGCATTAGTCATGTAGCCTGAATGAAATATTGAGATTTAGGCTTTCAGAGTAGACTCCACCCCCTATTCTTTCAAGAAGTTTTGAACCACACGTGTATATTTGGATGGCTTTAGTTGAAAGAGGATCGCCTTGCTCCCATTCGTTTCTTGACGGAATCGATACATTAAAATACTTATCAAATATAAGCATTGGTGTGATGTAGTCTACTAAATCCGGTATTTTAGTGGTCCTACAAACTTAGATATCAAATTTCAGTTTTTAAGTGCCATTATTAGCGAAACAATCGAATATTTTTAAATAATTTCACAAATTGAGGGCGTATTGGCAATTTCTTTTAACCCAAACTCGCAAAATTTTAACCCAATCGGATACACGACTAAGACGCGAATAAGGTACAAAAAATATAGTAACATTAATTTGTATATAGATTAAAAACCACGTATATACAATTAAATAAGTCACCAAAGTGCATCATTTGGTTGAGATATCCCACGTCCTCTTATCCGATAACCGTATACTTATTCATGTAAACTTACATAAGTTATCCTGAAGTATTTACAAAATTGGTTAAGTCGTTTTCAGACTACAGGAACAAACAGTCAGACAATCCAACGATAATAAAAATGAGTGTAAAAAATTCCGCTAGACTAGGTCAACATATGATTCTTTTTCTAACACATATTGTAGCTACGAAATAAAAATTCAAATCGATTGCGGAAAATATGTTGGAATTAATCTCCCAAGATCATCAGGTATTTTAACCCAATTAATACAGTTCGTAAAAAAGTATTGTCAGTAATGCCAGACCACAAACTAATTATAATCATAAATACAATAAAAAGCGAAGTTATCAATATTCAATGTTAACCATAACTCCTATTTTTATTTATTTTTATGTTTCAGAGTTATTCAGCTCATGATGTCAGCTTCAAATTTTTTAACAAAATATTATTCCTCGTATTTTGGAGCAGGGCTCACCGATTTGCTATAATCCCTAATAGGAGAATAAAACTGAAATACATTTCGTTTAATATTTGTCATTAGTTAAAAAATAAAAACAAGATAAATACCTTATACTGTTTATTCTTGTACTCCTGCCACGGCTCAGGATTTGAATTGCGATTCCATGTTACATCTGGGTTTCTTGTAGCTAAACGTGCCATATAATATACAGCACCAACAGCTCCAGCAGCTACACAAACGTAAAGGGGAATTAACTTAAAAAAAAAAAATTAGTGTAATTGTTATGTAACAAAAACATTTTTAAATATATATTTACAGCTGGGTTTTTCTTTATACTTTGGAGACCAAGGCCTTGCATTTTCTTGCTGTTAATCGCAGACAAAAAAAATATAATCAGAATTTTACTTAATGAAGACTTGCTAACTCTTAATGGTTTCGTAATAGTTCACTACAATTAATATTGTATTAATAGTATGTTAGCTGAAATTGAAAGGGATGCCAATCTTTTAGAAACATTCCTACATTTTTAAAACATTTTTAGAGTGCCGAAAAATTTGATCTATTTATTCATAAACGAATTTTAGTTAAAATAAAAATACTAAATTTCTTCTCCAATTATTTGTGTATACTTTAGAAAAGCAATAATGGAATTATGCTATATTTATTTATTTATTTTTTTATATATTGAAAAACAAGGTAAGTTTTTTTTTTTGTCAAGCCGAAATAATGTAAACTTTAATTGCATTATTGCGATTAATTCGTATTTTTTTACCCAATATTGAAATTTGTCGAAGAGATATTGCTACACACAGGAAACTTAACAATTTTGACACATCATTTTATAAAATTATTTGACCAAAATTACTGTTCCTGTAATTGTCGGTATATATACAGGGTGGCGCAACAGAAATCACCCTATTGGAAGATGCTCTCATTTTTGCAAATGGCCGCCAATGTCAAATCTGTTTTGACATTTGTGGACTAGACAGATACAGAATACAAGTGAATAAACCATGGAGCGATACACTCCCCAAGAACGCGGAATAATTGTGTCTATTTTTTTGCGTAACAATTCGTCTGTGGTGTTGGCAAAAATCATAATGAGCGATGAGGCTCATTTTCACCTCAGCGGGTACGTGAACAAGCAAAATTATCGCTTCTGGGGAACCGAAAATCCGCGAGTGATGCACGAGAAACCATTACACCCGCTCAAAATGACTGCGTGGTGCGCTGTTCACGCTGGAGGAGTCATCGGGCCGAACGCCGCGGGTCAAACGACAACAGTGGACGGTGCGCGCTATAGGGCAATGTTGACCGAGTTTTTTCTGCCCGAACTGGACGAATTAGGACTGGTGGACATGTGGTTCCAACAGGACGGAGCAACAGCACACACTGCACGAGCCACAACCGACATTCTGAAGGCCGGATGACTTATTTTGCGCCACCTTGTACATTGTACTATACATTTTGAACGTCTTTTTGGACATCTTTTTTAAAGTCTCTTTATATAAATACTTTTACTTATCAAAAGACATTTTCAAAAGATCTGCATATTAATAGACATATTTTAAATTTTGTTTATTTGTTTCGAGCACTGTTTTCACAAATAAGATAAAAATTGTCGAGCGTATTTTTACATAAATTGTTACGAACACTAAAATTCTCACTTTTAAAGGACGCAGGAATAGTAAATATAAAAAAAGGAAAAAATTAGCTAAAGGAATATAAGATTTTTATTTTCAAAAAGAGTTGTTTAATTAATCTTTGTTGGTATTGAAATATTTATTATCAAATCATCTTATTTCGAAACAAAGTGAAAAGGTCTTCAAATCTTGAAACAAAAATTTTTATTCGTGTGAAAAAATTCAAACAAAGACGAAAAAGTTATTTTTTATATTTAAAATTTTAGTTGGCTTTAAAATTTTTTAAAAATTGTTCAAAGTAAAAAATAATTGGCGGTACTAAAATTAAAAAAAAATATTTATTTGGCAAACATATTAAATCTAAAACAACATTCAACAAAATCTGCAAGTAAAATTTGGAAAAATATCTATGAATTGAAAGTTACAAATTCCTGTTCAGCTTGCACTGGACGGAAGAATCGTACGCAATTTTGATACCGCTGGCCTTCCGCCGATATATACAAAGGGAGTTAAACATATAACACAGAAGTGTGCGTGCCGTAACTGTGTATACTACGGTAGTGCGACTATACTTTATCCGTGGGGGCGGTTAGGTCATGTCTCTGCTGGAGTGCTGGCTAATGGTAGTCGGGCGGAGAGATGTAAGCTCTCTTATAACAAATGCCTCAATCCAAAGCGAAACACCATACGATGATGGATGAATGGCGGGATTGCGGTCGCTAGTATGTCTGGACTCTATTTACCTGCCGATCTCTAGTTTCAATTAGGCTTCTCTTGGCAATCTGCCTCTGGCAAGGGTGACTGTGTTTACAAACGACTTTTGGGAACCAAATCAAAAAGAAACCAGACGGGCAGTCTATAAACGCTCCTGTTGTAAGAAATCCGCTCAAAACAAAATTCTTAGAATTTCAGTCTTCTGCAAAACCTAGCACCAACGCAGGTTCGCACGCGAAGTTAGCAACAGCAAGTAAACATCAAAATCCGCCCTCTAGACGGGCTCAAAAAGACTAACGGTCCACCCTTCAGCTCTTAGAGCATATGAAGCAGGTTCCGAAGGCAGAGAGGACTGATATGGAAAAGCAGTTCATCTCGTGGAAGCCACAAATTGTGGGCGAAGAACCCTTTTCCTCTACTAAACGTCAAAGGTCGCAAAATAAGAATACCCACGACCCGGAACCGGAGAAACCTCACATTTTTAATTGTGGATGCAGATTACATGGCTGGGAGATCGTTTCTTCGGAGACGGGATGTCTGAATTGTATTTACCAATGATCGTGCCAACGGGTTGGGGTGACTTGTCAGTTTTTTCAGGTAGCTCTGCTTTATGCGCATGGCTTCATCTTTAACCATAGGCAAATTAAGGTCAATATGAATATTTTCATTTCTTAAATACCATGGTGCTCCAGTGATCGTTCTTAGTATTTTGGACTGAGCCCTCTGTATTAGTTCGAGATTAGTTTTACTTGTGTTACACCACAGCTGGATGCCATAAGTCCATATGGGCTTTAGAATGCTACTATACAGGAGTACTTTGTACTCCAAACTTAGTGCAGATCGATGGTTAATAAGCCAATGCAGGCTATTTGCTTTTAGTCTTAAGTGTGTCCTTTTAGCTTCTTTGTGCTTTCGTCACGTCTGTCTAAGTGACTTCATTTGATTGCGGAATTATAGTATTAAGAATAACTGCCGGACATGTACCCATTCTTAATGTAAATGTGACATGTTTACACTTTTGCTGATTTACTTTTATTCGCCATTTCGACAGCCACGTTTCTACAAGTTTCAAGTGTTCACTTAATTCTCTGGATACTTTAATTAGGCATTTATTGCTGCAAAGGATAGCAGTATCATCAACAAATGTTGACGTAGTTAAACCAGAATTCGTTGGCATGGCTGAGGTAAACAGGACATAAAGAATGGGCCCAAGAACGCTTCCTTGAGGAACACCCGCTTCAATTACATTGTCTTTCGTTATAAATTCATTGACCCTTACTCTGAATGTTTGATTTTTTAGGTATGATTCTAGTATCTTATGAAAGCAAGAAGGGAGCAAACACTTTAATTTGTACACAAGACCTGAGCAAAATCAAGAAAAATTTGCTGAGCAGTATTCTCGAATCTCAAAGGCTTTTCTTATCACATTAGTTATACGATTCACCTGTTATATGGTTCCATGGTTTTTGCGGAAGCCAAATTGATGGGATGGTATATTGTTACGATCAATTAAAAGTGTTAGTTTTGATAGTAGCAATTTCTCGAAAAGTTTGGACAGGCACGGAAGTAGAATTATAGGTCTGTATGAGGAAGGTAATGTTTTGTCCTTTCCAGGCTTTGGTATCATTATAATGAGTGATTTTTTCCACGCCATCGGAAAGTATCCAGTTCGAAAAATCGCATTAAATAGTAGTGTGATAAGCTCAACCGCTGTACTTGGTAGTTCAATAATCATTTTCGGAGTTATAATATCATACCCAGGGTTTGCTTTTGGATTTAGGTCGTTTTGTATGATATCATTAACCTCATTACGGTTTAAAACTGACACTGTTCTATAATTTGAAAGGTTAATTAAAAAAAGAATCACAAATTCATGAGTAGGCGGATTTGGTTTGAAAACCTGGCTCAAGTATTTAGCAAATGCTTTGGCTTTTTCTTCTTCGCTGCGTACCCAGTTACAATCTTGAGTTCTGATTGGCAATTCGCCCTCTACAGGTAAATTTATCTTCTTGTTTGCCTTCCACAGTGAAAACTTTGTTGTTCACAGAGGTGATGATCTTTTCACAAAGTTTCTTTGGTCTTTGTCTTCTTCTAGCTTTAGGGCCTTCTTGAGTTTTCTCGTAGCATCAGCGAGTCTTTGCTTTGCAAAAGGGTATTTATGTGCTTGCCATTCTCTTCTCAGTCGACGCTTGTCTGTTACGAGTTTTTCTATGTAGCTATTATCACCATTGAATTAAAAATTTGGACAAAGTCATCGATATCCCCCTCCGACTCTATTTTTGGGTTTGTATGGATATGACTGCTGATATACTTTTTATATTTAAGCCAATTCGTTTTATGGGTGGTTAGTCGGTTGGGAAACTCAACTAGTATCGGCTTATTTAGTACGTAGAAGGTTAGAGGAAAGTGATCAGATGATAGATCAAAACTTGTATCAGCTGTGATTAGATTTCTGCTTAAATTTTTTATGATAGCAAAGTCTATAAGGTCTGGTATTTTCTTATTATCTGTAGGCCAGTAGGTAGGTTTACCTGGTGATACGACATCGTATCTATTTTGTCGGTTAAGGATGGTATTGTACAGTTGCCTACCTTTTGGATTTTCAAGACGTGAGCCCCAATGCGTATGTTTAGCATTATAATCTCCAGCAGCCAAAAATATGCCTTTAGGGTGTCAAATAAATTTTTAAATTGTTTCTCAGTTACTGTAAATCGTGGCGGACAGTATACAGCAGACATTGTTAGAGTTCCTCCGTTGCCAGAACCCGAAAACGGGACCCATTACCGTAAAGCCTGCACCCAATGCAGAGAAAGGTAAAACAAATGCCAAACTCTCTGCTCCGTCTGGTCGGTTAAGGGATTGGGAAAGGGAAGACCCGGAGCGTGCGGCAATTTTGCGAAGGACGAAGGGTGGTAAGGAGAGGCAGGTTTGAGAAATAATGTCCCAGGCTTCACAACAAAACCCGCCAATTTGGAGACTGCTTAAATGTCTCCAAAATAAATCTCCACCGAACCATAGCAGCCTCCTATAGGCTCAGTGCCCTGGTGGAACTAAATTGTCTGGACTTTGCGGCCATCCAAGAACCGCGGACCGCAAATGGACAAATAAATGATCTCCAGACAAAAACTTGTAAGTTGGTCTACGACGACAATGCCGACCGAACTAGGACGGCGCTGATGATCAACAAAAATATTAAATTTCTTCCAATTTCAGAGCTTATTCAACGTGATCTGGTGGCGATACAGCAGAAGTGCCTAGTTCCAGAGGGAGAAGAAAAATATTCCTGGCATCCCTGTACCTCCCTAGCGACTCCGAGGATGCGGTATCACGTGAGCTGCTGCAGCTCGTGGAATACTGCAAGACTCGTAACCTGCAATGGGTCGTGTGCTGTGACGAAAATGCACATCACATGGTATGGGGAAGCACGGATGAAAATATACGAGGTGAGTCTCTTCTTGATTTTATTACAACTAACAATATTGTAGTAGTTAATAGAGGAAACGAGCCAACTTTTATAAATGCGATAAGGGAGGAGGTCGTAGATCTTACTCTTTCAAGTGCCTTTATATCAAATAATATCTCAAATTGGAGGGTTTTTAATGAAGGCTTGTCAGATCATCGATATATTTGCTTTAATCTGAAAAGGGAAGTTGAAGACATATTTAAAATTATAAATGTTAGAAAGACCAATTGGTCGCTTCTACATAGGACAAAGTATAGGAAACCTAAGTGAAAAAATAACAAACTCTCAGGAACTTAATCTAATAAAAGATGCTTTTAAAAACAGTTGCAAACTTGTAGTTAGAAATCGTTCTAGAAACATACCATAGTGAATTTGTCTCGTAAAATCTTCAGCGTCACCAAAACTTAATGGGCTATTTCCACTTTCAGCTCATTTAAATCTCCGGGTGTCGAAAACATACAACCATGTCTACTTCGACAAGGAGTTGATATATTGACACCGACGCTAACCATTATTATTAGGATAAGCTTAGAATTAGGCATGGTTCCTAAACGTTAGCGAAGGCTAGCTTTCCGGCCCTTTAACTTCATTTCGGCTGAAAGCTTTGGAACAATTTTGGATCAATATATCAGAGATGTCTTTCTGGAAGATAAACCTCTCTATATTGAACAATTTACTTACCAATCAGGCAAATCGACTGAGACTACAATACATAGCCTAAAGTAAAATCTAAAAGGCGTGGAGGGTAAGGAAATTGCTCTCCGTACATCTATTGACATTACAGGGGCTTTTGACAATGCTAGTTTCAGATAATTCGAGGAAGGGATGGCCAGGAAGAGAATACACAGACTGGTAATATCTTGGTTCTAAATATGCTGGAAAACAGGGCAATAATTTGTGAATTAGGGGCAAAGAAGTTAACTGTCAAGTCAAATAAACGCTGCCCCAAGGAGGCGTCTTTTCGCCACTCTTCTGACTAATTGTCATTGACGAGCTTATACAAACTCTGGATGATCAATGGTTCGAAGTTCAGGGCTTTTCTAATGATTTGATTATCATGGTTAGAGGTAAGTTTGACTCCACCATTACCGACCGCTAGTCAGGAGAAATGACTCGATTAACCTTACTAAAACTAACATGATAACCAAAGGATATTTGCTGCAATCCTAATGACGAACTCGATATTGAACACCAAGAATTCCTGATGTATTTTGAGAGAATAATGAACACTTTTGACATAATTCACTTATGTGCCGGACACTGATCGCTCGCTTAAGGTGACCATATGTGTAACTTCTTATATCGATTCGGTTTTTTAAGATATTTGAATTTAGTACGCTGCGAAACCGAATTAATTTAATTAGGCAAAGTAATTAAAAAATGTACAATCATATCTGGGTATAGTGAACACCATATATAGTAAACAACATTTTTAATTTTGTTAGATAACCGAGAATAAACCAAAGTGAATATTGCCCTCACAAAACCAAAAAACAACTTTACTTTTTTATAGAAATAACAAAAAAATGTATGTATTAAAATATATTCTTATGATTTTAAAATCGACGATACAACCGCTGCTATTGACATTCGTTTTCCCTATTATCTATGTGTTCAGTTTCGTTAAATCAGCCAAAAATTCTGTTTATTTTATGCACATAATTTTTCTTTTTTATACCGTTTAAATTGATAAAAAAATATTAGCTTCGGAGTTCCCGAAGCTCTCCGTCGTTAATTATAGGTTACTGACCAATTTTTAGGGGACTCCTGAAATATTGAAACCACAACAATAAACACAACTATGCTTATCGCTTATTCTACACTAGATCCCGTTCCCCAATTCGCCGACATATAATTTGTTAGTGCTGTTTTTATCCGTCAACTGTAGACTGATGTAAATAATAAGAAAATAAACATTCAGCCGCCACTTAAAATTTTCTGGAAAACATTTTGTCAAAAATTTTCAGTATTTTGACCGTTGGAACCATTAATCTTTGCAATTGCTTTGGCGAGGAGACGCAAAACAATCAAATTGAAAAAATTACATGGTTGTTGTTAATTACACAAATTCTAATTTTGTTGTATTTTTTATTTCAGCATTTGGATGCGCGCAACAAAATACGAGTAAAAAAATTTTTGCTTGGATAATTTACTGCTTCTAAATATGTTTTTTGATAATTTTTTCAATAAATTAATAAATAATTTGTAAAATGAACCCTGTGATCATTTAAAATTTCGTCTTCAAAATAATATTCAATTTATACATTGTCAAAGAAAAATTTATTATTATTTTTCGCAAAATATATAATATTTTGACAAATACCGATTTATATAAACAAGTTCTGAATATAAAGCATAAATCTTTATGAATCCGAATGGAAATTATTTTTGAAGAGCACATGGGTTTTGTTGTTATTTATTCTAGAGAGTTTTAGAGAGCACGCATAGGTTTTGGAGAAGTTCTAGTGATTGAATATTTTGAAAAGCACATCTGTTTTGTTGTTATTAATTACCAATAGAACCGATATACATTTTAAGTTTTGTAGAAATAATAGTGGAAATAATTTTGATGAGCACATGCTTTTAGTTGTTATTTAGTGCCAGAAGAAAAGATTTGCTTAAAAAATATTTCAAGGACGCGCTTAGGTTCTGAAAAAGTCCCAATGGAAGACTTTTCTCCAAGAATTTGTTACGTTATAATAACAAATATTTATTAATTTTTTTTTACTATCTATATTGCCTTTTTGTGAAAACACAATTTTTTTGAATTTTTTTTTTATATGAGATTTGTTGTATTTTATATTATTTTACTACTAAACATAAAATAAGATAGCTATCAATTCAGCTTGAAACACACTGGCCTCATCAGGAAGTCTAAGAGATCTAGAGATACCAAGGTGTTTACAGAAAACACCTGCGCCAACTCCACAACTCATCTTGGAGCCATCCGTAAAAATGGCAACGCCAAATTTGTCGATTTCACTATTAGATGACCATTCTTCTCTGGATGGAAATCTGTGTAAAAAGTTCTTGTTAAGAACTATTTTCGGTGAAATGTAGTCAGTTGTTACAGGTACTACCTCTTTAGGTAGTGTACCTAAAATTCTGATGTGGCCGTATGTCCTAGCTTGCCAAGACCCTACTTCATTGAGTCTTGCTGCAGTGCAGCGGCTACAAATTTGATGTGAAGATCAATGGGAAGAAGATGCACAAGTACATTTAGCGCATCTGAGGGACTGGATCTCAGAGCCCCAGTTATGCCAATGCATGCGGATCGTTGCACTCTTCCTAATTTTACTATATTGTAATTTTTACTAAGCGCTGGCCACCAAACGTGAGCTCCGTAGGTTAGAATCGGTCGAACTACAGCCCTGTACATCCAGAGTACCATCTTTGGCTGGAGACCCCAACGTTTGCCAAACGTTTTATTGCATGTATAAAAAGCAATGCAGGCTTTTTTAACTCGCAGTATAATATTATTTTTCCAATTTAGCTTTGTATCAAGAAGAACACCGAGATACTTGGCTTCAGTGGAGAGAGTAAGTGGTTTTCCGTTTAGAACTGGTAAGTTGAATTGAGGTATCTTGGTTTTAGTGGTGAATAGTAGTAATTCTGTTTTCACTGGGTTCACTGATAAGCCGCACGTAGCGGCACATGAGCTTAGTGTTCTCAGCGCCCTGCCCATGATTTCACTAAGGACGGACGGAAACAGACCTGATACTAGGATCACAACGTCGTCGGCATACGCAACTGCTTTAATACCGGATTTTTCGAGAGATTTTAACATATCATCCATAACAACCAACCACAGGAGTGGTGAGAGAACCCCTCCCTGGGGGGTACCTCTGTTGACAGATTTAGTAATATTACAATTGCCCAAATTCGCCTGTATCACCCGAGACTGCAACATGGACATAGTCCAGTATACGATTCCCGCATCTACTTGATGCTCTATCAGAGAATTTTTAATGGCTTCAGAGCTAACATTGTTAAAAGCGCCTTCAATGTCCAGAAAGGCTCCTAAAGTATACTGTTTAGAGTTAATAGACCTTTCGATTACCCGGATTACCTCATGTAGTGCCGTATCAGTGGATCTACCTTTGAGGTAAGCATGCTGGGAATTCGATAACCCTCCATCTGAGAGTGAAAGTCTAATATGATAGTGGATGATTCTTTCTAATGTTTTAAGTACGAAAGAGGACAGGCTGATGGGTCTAAAGTCCTTTGCGGACTCATGTCCACGCCTACCAACCTTAGGAATAAAGACCACTCTAACGTTCCTCCAACTTGAGGGAATATAGCTGAGAGTGATACTTTGTTTGAAAAGTTGCTCCAGCCATGGGACCACTGTGTCTCTGAGGTTCCATAGCATGACCGGAAGTATACCATCCGGGCCTGGAGATTTAAAAGGAGAGAAACTCTTGACAGCCCATATAATACGTTCCTTAGTGATGAGAGAGTCAGCTAAAACAGAGAAATTGCCGCGCTGTGCATCTTCTGGAGTAGTTAGATTCATCTCATCATCACCGCTTGGAAAGTGGGTATCCATAAGGGCAGTCAATGATTCAATGGGAGATTCAGCCCAAGACCCGTCCATCTTTTTGATAAAGGATGGGCACGAGTGTTCTTTGGACAGGATTTTACTAAGTCTGGCAGAGTCTTTGACAGTCTCGATAGATTCACAAAAATTTGACCAAGAGCTAGCTTTCGCCGATCTGATCGCCTTTTTGTAGGTTTTAAGACACTCTCTGTAGGAGTGCCAGGAATTTTGTATATACGCCTCGTTGAACTCCTTTCTGACAAGCTTCCTAAGGCCTGTCAAGTCATTGTTCCACCATGACGGGAATTTACTCTTACTGCGAGTGATAGGGCATGAGTTCATGAAAGCCGAACTAAAAGCTTTCTCGAATTTTCCTGCTCTATCATCTAGTTCAGAAGGGGATGAAGAAATGGGTGAATACCTGCCTAAAGAGGAGTTCACGGAATTGCGGAATTTTTCCCAGTTAATCCTTCTTGGATTCCTATAAATAGGTGGGGCATCAACTTTGAGATCAAGACTGAAAAGTATCCAGGCATGATCAGAAAAGGATAGCTGACTAGATACTATCCAGCCTTCTACTTTGATCTCGGCAGTGAGATTGGTAAGAGTGATATCGAGAACTTCCTCCCATCCTATGAAATCATCCGTACTCGGAAAGATAAAGGTGGGAGAATTTCCCCGGTTACATATGTCTAATTTAGTTTGTGTAATAAAATCAAAAAGTGACTCACCTCTGTCATTTATTTCACTGTTACCCCAAAGCGTATGTCTGGCATTGGCGTCGCAACCTAAAATTAAGGTTTCATCCCTGCACAGGCTTTGGCCAAGCCTACTCACTTCGTCTGGTGGAGCAGGCAGGTCATGCGCCATGTACGCATCCGCGTACCACTATTTTTTTTACCGCCGTCTAGTTCGATCCTTACAACATCTAATTACCCTATAGCCTCTGACTATCTCCGAGGAGTCGAAGTCAGGAAGAGGAACATCCTTGTTGCAGAGGACGTAATTCATTACGTCTTCAGCAAGTTTGGCCTCCAACTCACCCCAAATCTCATTGATGCGTCTGCCGTTGCTGGTCTTACCATCAATCAGTGCCAGAAGAAGCGGATCCCTTGCAACTTCGCTGAATGGTTTGGATGTCCTTTTGGAGGAAGCCGAGTTCGACGCCGCGTTGGAGACCTTGGCCCTCTTGGAGTCTTGCGTAGATTCCTTGAGAGAAAGGTTCCTCTTCGACGCCGCTTTCGGCACCTCCAACGCTTTGATGGCCTGGTTCCTCTTGAACTCTTCGACCATCGCGGTACATTTCAATTTGTCCTTCTGATCTCGCTTATCAGAGATACCAGCGGCCTCATTCTTTGCAATCTTGCTAAGAATATAGAGAGCCTTCTGGTATCTTGATTTCGCAAGGGTACCGGAGGATTTTTTTGTTTTTTTTGATGTGGAAGGTTTCACGGTGCTATGGCTGGCACCATTACTCCCTGAAGTTTTTACTGACGGTTTTTCCGAGGTACTATGGCTGGTACCAGGATTGCCGTCGTCAATTATGGTCTCCTGACTGGAGGCCAAAAGGGCGTCTTCTGACAGCATGTCTGAAGACTGGGGGGTCTTTGTGGATAAATCCGAGGCTGAGTTAAATTTGTTCATTCTGGTTCTTACGATCGCTTCGCCGGGTCAAAGACCAAGCTCGGCGATCAAAATGGAGAAATGTGGTACTTTTACCAATTTTTTTTATAACCTTAATTTCTTAGGAGGTTATATTAAATAGGTATGTCATGTATAGCACATTAAAGGTAATAGATTAGGCTTTAATATTGTTTTTAAGAGATGTTTTAAATAATGCAGTTTTTTGAGAAATTATTTATTTGAAGGTGTATCTCCAAAATCGAGATATTACCAAAAAAGGTGAAACGATTTTAAGAACTCTTCAATATCTTTTATATAACCCTCAATTGAATTGCGTTGTTTTGTTTTTGTATTTTAGCTCTTAAACTACACAACTTTAAATGTGGATAACTCCGCTGAGAGGGTCGATCGACAAAAATATTTTATACACACCTGTATAATGCACCTTAAAAAAAATTAGAGTACGTTTACTTGGTCTAAATATAAGATTATTTGTACGAATTATATCTGGCATCCGTGATAGCAACGCCAAAAATATTTTAAATACTATTACAAATCTGGCAACTGTCTCGCTGAACATGCACTGCCAAAAAAATATCGATACCGGATTGTTTGTAATTTTAATGCATCTCTATAATATCGTTTGAAGGGAGAGATAAAGTTAAATTTGTGAATTGTGTTAAAATGTTTTATGCCCATATTATACTGGCCAAAAAAGGCCCTTTGGCAAGAGTGTGGCTTGCAGCTCATTGGGATAAAAAAATAACAAAGGCACATGTGTTTGAAACTAATATCGAAAAGTCTGTGGAAGGAATAATGCAGCCAAAAGTAAAGCTTGCTTTGCGAACCTCTGGTCACTTATTACTTGGTGTAGTACGAATTTACTCTAGAAAAGCCAAATATCTTTTGGCTGATTGCAATGAAGCTTTTGTTAAAATCAAGGTATTTAAGATATATTTAGGAAAGGTATTTAAGAAATTTAAATAAAAATGATTGAATAATTTGGTGAGAGTTTACTTGGCCAGCGAACGCCTTTTCAAAAAATAAAAATAAATAAAAAATATGCAGAAATGTGAAAAAAACGATTACAAAAAAATTATTTCGCCGGTCGGATTTTGGGGGTGAGTCAGCCCCTTTTAAAGTTGAGAAATGAATGGGTTTAAACATAAGAACACTGCTATTAAATTAGGCTTTTTAATCTCGTGCCATTTTTTGTGATATCTGAACAAATGTTTAGGCTGAAGTTTACTTGGCTGAAGTCCGAACGCTCCAAAGTAAAAAAAAATAATGCAGAAATGTGGATAATTGGCTAAAAACACGATAGAAAAAAAAATTTCGCCGGTCGGATTCCAGGGGCGACTTAGCCCCCTTCAAAGTTGATAAATGAATGGGTTAAAACTCAAGAATGCTGCTGCGGATTATAGCAAATGAGGTGTCAAATGAAAGGTATTAGAGTAGGCTTTAATCCCTTATACTACTTACTGTGATATCTTAACAATTGTTAAAGTTATAGGCACTTTTCCAAAAATGTGCATTTTTTGACTTAATGGGTAAAAAGCCATATTATCACATAATTTAAGTCCCGTTAGATTATACAGGGTGGCGCAACAGAAATCACCCTATTGGAAGATGCTCTCATTTTTGCAAATGGCCGCCAATGTCAAATCTGTTTTGACATTTGTGGACTAGACAGATACAGAATACAAGTGAATAAACCATGGAGCGATACACTCCCCAAGAACGCGGAATAATTGTGTCTATTTTTTTGCGTAACAATTCGTCTGTGGTGTTGGCAAAAATCATAATGAGCGATGAGGCTCATTTTCACCTCAGCGGGTACGTGAACAAGCAAAATTATCGCTTCTGGGGAACCGAAAATCCGCGAGTGATGCACGAGAAACCATTACACCCGCTCAAAATGACTGCGTGGTGCGCTGTTCACGCTGGAGGAGTCATCGGGCCGAACGCCGCGGGTCAAACGACAACAGTGGACGGTGCGCGCTATAGGGCAATGTTGACCGAGTTTTTTCTGCCCGAACTGGACGAATTAGGACTGGTGGACATGTGGTTCCAACAGGACGGAGCAACAGCACACACTGCACGAGCCACAACCGACATTCTGAAGGCCGGATGACTTATTTTGCGCCACCTTGTAGCTGTATTAATTACATTTCATTTGATATATCATGTCATACCTATCTCTTATCAATGTGGCTAAATTTAAAAAAAAAAATGAAGCAGGGTCAGTGCATTTTTAGTGAAATCCCGAAAAAAATCTCCCATTTTTTAAAATTTGGTACAAAAAATCGGTACCTACCGATACCTATTTTTAATTAAATAAGTAAAATTTTAATAGAAAAATCATTTAAGAAATGTTAATTTGGTATAAAAAATAGCGCGTCGCCGGAATCCGACCGGCGATTTTTTGGAGCGTTCGCCGGTCAAGTAAACTCTCGCCCAAGATTTTAATAATATAGGGATAAAGCTACACCAATTACCTTTCATTTCGTATACCGTCTTACCTAACTTTTAATTTTTATGATGAATTCTAATAATACCGTATTTACGCATGGGTATTTACCACTTAAAAGTCGATGAGAGCAAAGTGATGAATGCCGCTGAGGTATGTATATGCACGAATAATGGTTTTTGAAGAAGTAATATAATAGACCCAGCCTGAATTAACAGTAGTCACTCCACAGTTTTCAGCGTGGTCGGCCTACGGCAGAAAAATTCATTAAATAATTCTTAAGTAGGGCCTTAAGTCCGAGCCCAAATCAACCGTAGTCACATTTTTCAGTGTTAAAATCAAAGAAATAACCCTTAAGTAGGTCAATAAGTCCGAGCCAGAATCAACAGTAGCAACAGTTTTTTGCGTGCCCGTCCTACGGCCGGAAAATTAAACAAATAACCCTTAAGTAGAGCCTTAAGTCCGCGTCCGAATCGACAGTAGTCATCCTACAGCTTTCTGTGTGAAAATAAAATAACCCAAATTTAACAGTGTTTTTTTGTGTTAAATCGCGGGAGTTTTTAAATTCTTAAATATAAACAAGTACCAATTAAAGTTAAAATCCTTATTTTTCTCAAAAATTAGGAGATATGTAAGATTTGTTGTATACCAAATGAAAGGTAATTGATGTAACTTTATCTCTATTTTATTAAAATTCCGAAGCAAAAATTTAAAAATGTTTATCTCTCAAAAACTTTTAAGATATCACAAAAAATTACAAAGGGTTTTAAAGATCTCTTAAATACCTTTCATTTAACACCTCAATTATTTTGATCCAAATAAAAAAAAAACGTAATTGTCTACTTTAAAGCTTTACCGCCCCCATGACACGCCTTTCCTATTATTTTAATTTACACTAAAAAATTCAGTCCACGTAACTGGTTAACAAAAAATAAAAATCAGAGTCACCGTAGTAAACTTTACTTTAACCCCATAATATAGATCCCATTAGATTATAGTTATATCAATTACCTTTAATTTGATATATCATATGTCATACCTATCTCTTATCAATGTGGCAAAATTTCAAAAAAACTGAAGCAGGATCAGAGCATTTTTAGTAAAAACCCGTAAAAAATCTTCTATTAAATTCCTAAAAAAAATGATTATTATTTTTTTTGTAAAAATTTAAAGAAAGCGTTTAATTTTATGTATCCTTTATTTTTAGCACACTTGAAAATTTGTAAAAAGAAAATATCAAATCTGTTCTTAAGTACATACAATCTCCAATTTCAAAGAGGGTAACTCCTTTGAGGAAGGCAAGCGCCAAAATATTTTTTTTAATCTGTATTTATCTCAATACCACCAATTCTGAATATATTTAAGTTTAAGTGTGTCGCCGATATAATGCACTTTACTCGAAATTCCTTGAATGTTATCATAATCGGATAATTGGATTAGAAGAAAGAATACATACATTCATATATATATTATCTTATCACCACAGCATTCAGGGCTAACTAGACAAATGAATGGTTCTACGATACATGAAAACCCGAGAAAAAATTATAAACATTTGCTTTAATTGTTGCTTCAACTGTTTATCTGGAAACTAATGATTTTACATTACAAAAGAGTTTTGAAATTATAGAAGCAGTAAAGATATCTTTAAAAAGTTTAGATTCTGCATTATTTGTTAAAAAATGAACAAGGTATTGAGCGAAATCATAGATTCGCAATCTTAAAGCAACTAATTGACATCCTTGTTCATGATCTGGAACCAAAGATAAATTTTTTAAAGTTTAAAATTTAGTTTTTCGTTCTTAAAAATTTTCACTCTGATGATAACTGTATCTAAAAACGGGGAGTATCGGAGTGTTCATGCCAATTTTGTGATACTTTCAATTTGCTACACAGAAGTATGAAAAAAGAGAAATAGAGTAGACAGTTCGTTATTACAAACAAAACCTGTGTAACGCTGGATTTTGTAAGTAAGATATATAATGTTGGGGAAAAGATTGGAACTTCCGTCATATTTTTGGGAGACGATAAAATATGGTAATGCATATTTAATAGCAATGGACTTCTGTAAGCGTAATCTCTTTTTCTTTAATTGGACAACCACCAACAACACAAGTGAAATATACACTTGCTCATACAATTATGACCTTATGAGTGGATCAAGTAGAAATATATCAACAACATTTTGTTTTATTAAAAAAACACCTCAAATATTTTTTCAATTTGAAATAAACAGTTTGTAAATTCAATATTTAATAGTTTTTATGAGTTTAATACTCTTTTTTTAACCGATAATACCTTGCAAAAAGTTAATACTTAGTTGGAAACCCTTTCTATAATATGACTTTTCCACATCTCTTACTCATTGAAAGGACTATGGCTGCACTATGGTCGGTAGTTATTACCTTCTATTCGTCCTTGATTATTTTAAACAAGGACAACATTTTAAGTCAAATAATACTATGCAATACTGTTAAAAACATCGAACCTACCACAATTTGCATCTTAACGCTCTCATCAGGGATACCTTGTATTCTATTCTAATCAAACCTAAATCTCTTAATTGTAAGGCGTCAGTGAAAATCACCTATCTCTTATTATTATTATTATTATTATTATTATTATTATTATTATGTATGGGGAAATGCACCGCGTCCTATATATCTTTAGGTTCTGAAGTTTGTGTTTCCTTGTAAATGGTACGAGTGTTCTTCGGATGAGAGCTTCTTTTATTGCTTCATGCGTGGTGTTATCGAAGGCCACTTCGATATCTAAGAACGCACATAAAGCTATTTCCTTTGCTTCAAGGGTGTCATGTAGTACACCTGTTAATTGATTCAGGGCAGTTTCGGTCGATCTACCTGCCCTGTATGCATGTATGAAGCGGTACACTTACATCCTTACATAATTATCTATCATTTTTTTGAGAGTCTTAAGTACAAATGAAGTCAAGCATATTGGTCTGAAGGATTTGGGGTGAAGAGGATCCTTCTTCCCTGCCTTCGGAATAAAGACCACCCTTGCTCGTCTCCACGCCTTTGGTATATAACCCAGGGCTATACTTCCTATAGCAATTTTCATAAGTGGATGTAGAAGAACTTCTATACCTTTTTGCAGCAGACCGGGAAATATGCCATCCACACTCGGTGATTTAAATGGTTTAAAAGTGCCCACAGCCCACCTTAGTCGTGGTTCTGAGCATATTTCCTTCGCTACCATCCAGTTTTCTTTATTTGTTCTACACAACGATTCTAGGTTATGTAGTGTCGTTGGCTCAAAAGGTCCTGGAAAGTGAGTATTGAGAAGTAGTTGGGCCTTTTCTTCCTCACTCTCAGTATAACTTCCATCTTCTCTTTTCAAGCTGACGGAAGATATGGTTTTATCTTTTGCCATGACTTTGTATAACTTTGAGGCATCAGTAGTCTGATCAATATTTTCACAAAATCTTCTAAAACTTATTCGCTTCGCTTCTCTAATTCCATTGTTATATGTCGTTAGTAAGCTTCTATATCTTGTACCTCTTCTCGTGTTCTAGTTACAAAAGTAGGTGTGTTACCCAGATTAAAAATTTTAATATATTACTGAGAATAAATTCAAGAATGCACTCACCCCTTTTGTTGGTGTCCGTGCTTCCCCACACCTCGTTGTGAGCATTGGCATCACATCCGAGTATAAGTGGTAGTTGCTTCTTGCTGCAGTATCCCACCAGTTTATCGACCTAATCCGGTGGAGCATGGACATCGTCTCCTGGAAAGTATGCCGATAATACCACAACATCACGAAAGCTACCATTGATTACCATCGGTAATTGAACCGTTACTAAGTCACCAGACAGGAATTCTGAAAGACAAATATACTTCAAACATTTGTTTATTAACATGCAATCTCTTGGTTTGCACCGAATATTCCAAATTACCTGCGTATCTTTTCCTGCCTACCTCTAATCTGGCCCCTGAAAACCCAGGATTCCTGGACCAGCATTAATCCAATATTGGTCTTGGTGGCTGCTCTCGCAATTACTGCCGAGGCAGCTTTCGCGTGATGCAGGTTTATTTGCGCAACCTTAGTGCTGGACAAAACGAACTTATTGCTGCGACTCTTCATCCGTTGTCAGAGAATCGACCTCTGACAAGGCGCCTTCCTGGGTTTTATCCATGTTCAGCAGGATAAGGTCGATGTCATCAAGCCCCTCTGCTTCGTGTGGATGCAAATTGACTTCTCGACCTGCTCATTTTCCGCTGCTTCTATTACCTCAGCTACTTTTGGTACTTCATCCTTCTCCTTCGGTAGATCGCCCGAGGAAGCTGCAGTATTGTCCGGTTTAATTACTCGTGGTTTATGCAGATGGACTGGGATGGAGCCGAACCTGTATCGAATGATGCAGTCGTTTTTCTTGATCGCGTCGAGCGATCGGTCATCCACTCCGATTGTCATCAGCTTGCCCTTGCCTTCATCTTTGCTTCTAAATATTCTCCACAAGTCTGTGTGCAGACCTTGATCCGACCCTAAGACCATGATAATAGTGCAGAAACAGGTGCTGTACTATTGATGAGTAACAAACATCTATCTTTCTATCCTTATCTTAGCTGGACACCCCCTGCTAAGGTACAGGTTTCTGTGGTTTTCATAACCAGCCGGCACCCTCGAGGAGGGTTCAGTGGAGTAGTTTTGTCGACCATCTCTTATTAAGCACCTGATAAATCCCTGATTATTATAGAGACCTTTGGTTTTATCCATCTCTGCCAGCAGGTTATTTTGTATCAGCTACATCTGCTTCTCCCCAGGTATTTAGTATGAATGATGACTACTTTGCACGCATTAACTGCATCTATGTGGGAGAGTTTCGGTCCACAACTTAGTCTTTCCTGAGAACCGCTTTCGGATGACAACGTCGTTTTGGGTGTATTCGGTTGCAGCTTTATCTTCGCATGATGCACAACTTTATTGTCGAGTTGTTTGCTGGCCGACAACGTTTAGTGGAACTAACCCATTCCCTGCTTCGAAATACCGCGCACGTTTTTTCATTATGCCATCTTCAAACGCCAAACCTTTTTTACCATGTTTTTGATGCGATGTTACTGCATTCCAGTGAAATATTTTTATTTTTTAGACCCATCTGTGTAAATTGTGGTGTCGAAACTGTTAAATATAGACCTGTCTCTCCATTTTTCATGGGATAAAGATTGGTGAAATTCCTGTCAAAAGTCGCTCTCGTTAGAGCATAATTTGTCCGCTCCGCGAGATACCGCGTTTGTTGTCATTGCTTAAATGACCGTAGATTTTACCATTCTACTTACCCATCTACTTCGTTTAATCTGAATTCGCTCATGGTTGCAGTCTTTGGGTTGGGATTTAACGTGTTAGAATGTTGAGAGCCTCCCCGGGCCACGATCTTATTGGCGCACACGCTTTTCTTTCTAAATGGACCAGTCTTCTCCAGAACTTTCCACCAAACTATTGACCAGTATTTTTCGTGCAACCGCTTTGTACAAGCATTCATTTGCAGGCATATTGGACAATAAGTACCTGTTTTACCTGTTATTCTACGTTTGACTTCCAGTTAAGCTTGGAGTTTTAGATTACTCTTAAGTAATTCGTATTCGGTGCAAGATTAAGTGTTTGTCCATCTAGTTGTGGCAACTCAAAGGTGGCTATTTTATATCTGTTGGTAAATTTCATTAGTTCTGTTTTACTTAATTTTAGTCCTAAGCCACAGACTATGCCCCAAGCTCAAGTAACTACCTCTGCATTATCTCACTGACACCTTTATCACCAATTATCCCCCAAAATTTATAAAATTATGTACAAACATTCGATTATATTGCTAATATAATAAAATTTGGTTTCTGAGTTTGTATGGTTGGATCAATTTAACTATGAGGTTAATTGTCATGGGGGCGAAAATTGGTGTGGTGATATAAAGGGTTTTTCAAAAGGGACGCCACAAAGTAGACCGAAAGGGACAGCAAACGACGCCATATTTTTTCCCGCTCTCTTGACATTTCTCTTCAGTACGGTTTGCCATTTCATCATGGAAAGATATACGAGCCAACAACGAGTAGAAATTATTAAAATTTACTACCGAAATTCGGAGTCAGTGGCCTCAACTTTAAGAGCGCTACGTCCAATTTATGGTCGTCATAATCGTCCTACCAAAGAAGTGCCTGTAGTGTCGAGAATATTGCTGCCGCTGATGCTTCAGTTCAAGTAAGCCCAAATGTGTCTCTCACTCGTCGTTCTCAAGCGTTGGGCATCTCTATGACGCCGTTGTGGCGAAATTTTGCGAAAAGATCTTGGCATACATCCTTACAAGATCAAATTGACGCAAGAACTGAATTCGCTTGACCACCAGAAGCGTCATATGTTTGTGAATTGGGCTGAGCAACAACTTGAAAATGATTTGGATTTTCATCGAAAAATCATCTTCAGCGATGAGGCTCATTTCTGGATGAATGGCTTCGTCAATAAGCAAAATATGCGTTATTGGTCAGGCGGTTTGGTGCGGTTTATGGACCGGCGGCGTCATTGGGCCGTACTTCTTCCGTGATGATTAAGACCGGTACGTTACTGTGAATGGGAATCGCTACAGTTCAATGATAACCGAATATTTCTGGCCCCAATTGGATGATATGGACTTGGAGGACATGTGGTTCCAACAGGACAGCGCCACAAGGCACACAGCGAATGTCACAATCAATTTATTGGAAACCATGTTTGGTAGGCATGTTATCTCACGAAATGGCCCAGTCGATTGGCCGCCACGGTCGTGCCGTTAGACTATTTCCTGTGGGGCTACGTCAAGTCTATGGTCTATGCCAAGAAGCCAGCGACGATTGATGAACTTCGTACGAATATCGAACGTGAAATTGCAGCAGTATCGGCCGATTTATGCTTGAAAACCGTCGAAATTTGGGTTCAGCATCTAGACTTCTGCAAGCGTGCCCGTGGTGGCCATGCAAAATAAATCGAGTTCCATACATAATGGCATCGAATGTACTTTCACCGGAATAATGAATTTTATTGATATCCAAAACCTTTTTTGTTTTATTTAAAAAAATAAATATATATTCTTATTGAAAACCCGTTATGATGACTATGTTTCCTAACCAACAACGGGTAACAGGAAGATTCGAATACTATGATAGTAAAATAACAGTCTAGTCTTGACAGTTCATTAACTATAATCTATTAATTAACTTAAACATGTTTAAAAAAAAACTCGAATATCGTCTATTACAATTATTTTTTGTCGGTTTTGGTCACTCTTTTTAACAGGCACAAACGTCTGTTTTCCTTTGCTTTTATGTGTAAACGATTCGAATGTCATCGAAGAATTCATTAATAAAGTTTTTTTTTAGACGTGGTCAAGGTACTTACCAAAATCAAGTTTTCGTTCCAAAATATTTGCAATTTAGTTGGTATGATCAATGCAAATGAAAAGTAGTGGGGACTAGATGAACTTAATAAACTGGATACACTGATGGATCTAAATATACTGGATGAACTCGATGATTGTATGAACTGAATGACTGAATGGACTCAATAAATTGGATTGATTTCAGGAACTTAATGCATTAGATGGCCGGCCTAATGGATTGAATGTTGTTATTTTTTTTTTGCGGATGGTATTTGTTTATTACATAAAAATAATATGTATTATAATATTATATCATTTTTATTTAAAAATTATTGTTTTAATTGTAAATACAATGAGGGAATAATGTTTTGTTTTTTATTTATTTTATATTGAATCAAAAAATCCTTATACTAAAGATTACAAATCTTATATTTAAAAGTATAAGTCACAATATAATAGTAAAAACATTTTTTTTTTTATAAATTCTTTTATTTTTTGAATCTTCTTGGCTTAAGAACTAACAATAAGTTTTTTTAAATCTTAAAACTAAACGATACATACATACACATACTTTAGATGTGTATCTAAAGTAACTGTAGTTGATAAATAATTGTAAATTTCATAAAATTATTACAAATTCAGAATAAAACATAAATTGCATATATATATTTGCATAGGCAGCGAACATCGTGGTCAATGCCATACATCATGGGACCTTAAATCATGTGAAGATTTGTAAAAATTTATATTCGAAGAAAGCCAATGCGACCTGGCGCATCATGGGGCTTTACTTGTTGGTATTTCTGGAGAGGGCCAATGCGACCTAGCGCATCATGGGGCCTTAAGTGAATGAGTTAACATTTTCGAAGAAAGCCAATGCGACCTAGCGCATCATAGGGCCTTAGGTGGATGAGTTAAAATTTTCGGAGAAGGCCAATGCGACCTAGCGCATCTTAGGGCCTTGTATAGTTAAATGCTATTTATGTACAGACCAATACGACCTAGCACATCATGGGGTCTTAGTAAAAACATTGAAAAAATTTATATGATTTATTTAAAACTACTAAATATAAATAAATTCGAATAATTAAACAAAGAAAATTTAAAGTTGTTGTTAAAAATAATAAGAAATTAGTTAAAAGAATTACAATATTTTGAAAGATAAATCATAAGATTTCGCGTTAATTGCACTGCGTGCTGATTAGTTGAAGATGGAACACCACAAAATTTTAGTGCTTTAGGAAGATTATTAATACAATTTATAACGAAAAAAGTATAGAATATACCCTTGTGGCACACCTCTATGTATATCAAAAAAATCGGAAACTATGTTCCCTGCACCAACAGCTTGTGTGCACTCAGAAAGATATGATTTAATGAGTTTAACTGCTGTTGGAAAAAAATTAAACAAATTAGTCAGTTTAAGAATAAGAGTTGAATGATTGACAGAGTCGAATGCTTTTGAGTGATCGAGAAGTGCTAACAAGGTTACTTTATTGTCATCAAGTGCTTCTCTGATATCCTCTGTCACATCAATAAGAGCTGTAATGCAAATTCTTTTTGGTCTAAAGCCCGATTGCTTATCATCGATCAACGAGTTTTGTAATAAAAAATATAACATTTGGTTTTACATGATTAGTTCTAAAATTTTTGAAAGACATGGTAGTATGGCTATTGGTCTAAAGTTGGTTGACGTGGCTTAAATTGTGTTAAAAATAAATGTTACAAAGGGTAAAAGTGTTGGCAACAAAGCTTAAACAATTATATGTTTTTTTTTTTAAGAATTATTGTTCTTGAGAATATTATATTATGACGTAACATTTTCAAAAATTTTTTTAACAAATTTTCTTAATAATATAATTTTAATAGATGGCGTTTCGACCTGGAATGGTGGACTTACCTGAAGGCCATAGAGAAGCGAACGTTAACGCAATCACATTACCAGAGGTTTTTCATGATTTTGATACAGCACTTCCTGAACTGAATGATATTGACATTGAAGCACAATTTTCTATTAATCAATCGAGAGCAGATGAAATTACTATGCGCGAAGACTATGGTAGTTTATCTTTATCGCTACATGATGATGGTTTTGGTGATGTCGGATTTGATGGAGACACACCAGATCCAATTCGTGGAACCGTGGATGGCAATATAAATGTAAGATTTTTTAATTAAAACGCATAAATACCAAAACATATATATATATTTTAACGTTTTATTTAAATATTCTTAACGAAATTGGTTTTGGAATTTAGAAAGGTTAAAATTAAGTTTTAAAAACAGCAGTCTACTATAAAAACGTTTTGCTCGGGTTATAAAAAAAAGGTGAAGTAATATTAAAAATTCATATATTTTCTTAGTCAAGCGGTTAAGCAAGACATTTATTTTTTTAGTTTTCCTTGCAATAAGCAAATATAATTTTTAATCAAATACATAATGAACTTTAACTTTGGTGAAAGCAATTGAAATTTGGAAAATATTATTTATTATTACTGTTCTTTATTTTTAAAATATCAACTTTAATACAATTTATTTTAATGTTTTAATATATGACGTTACGATACAATTTATAATAATATTTTAATTTATAAACATACGACTTTGAAAAAAAAAATGTAGTCAGTCGAAAAATTTTATTATAGCCTATAAAATTTTGCACTAGTTGCTCTTATTCCCTCGAGGAACTGATTTTGGAGCCAATCCGCCTATTGCAAAAAATAGCGATTTCTTGTTAACACGATATCTTGAGAACCATATGATATATTGGGTTGAAACTTTGTACAGAAAATTCTGTTGTCCTTGGGAATAACTGATCAAATTTTGGAAACGATTAGGGTGGTCCAATTTATTTATTATATGTTTAAACAAATTCCCTTAAAAGTTTAACAGAATATTTTGTTGCTCAAACTATCGTAAATAAGTAGAGTAATCTAAATAGGGTGGTTTAAAATTTATATAATTAGTGTGGTTCAAGATTATAATTTTAATTTTTTTTAAAAGCATCATGAACCACCCTAATTTGAATCTGATATTTTACAATGTGGTGCATTTATAATAATTGGTATGACACACGATAATTTCTTGATAAATATAGGAAATATGATACTCAGAGAAAATTTTTCATCAACCTTTCCTCTTTCGAATAAAATATTAAACGATATTGCCAGTTCTGTTAAAAACTCATAAGTTGCACTTTTTAAAAATTCATAGGGAATTCTATCCTCGCCTGGTGCTTTATTTATTTTGGTTTTAACCAATACTTGCTTAATGTCGGTAACGGTTATAGATCTGTCCAGGTACAAATTACGCCATTGCTTTGGAGCTTATTGTATGTTTTCTGATGTTTATGGTGGGTTTAATAAGAGTTGAAAATATAATATAGAAAATATAAAATGGCTAAATGAAGCAATTGGATGCGAGTGTAAGATCGATTTGTAATACATTTGAAATATAATGAAATGTAACTTTCCAAAACCTAGTTAACTATATGTAGTTCGTGGCGAAGGGTATACTAATAGAATTATACCCTTCTCCACGCACAAAAACGTACCAAAGAGACGACAATATATATTAGGGTGTTTCTCATGTTTCGATTTCAAAATGTCTAATATCTCACTGCCCAAAAAAGTTTACATATGATATTAGAAAAATGTACAAAAAATATCAAGCCTCTCTGTTAAGTCTTTCATGTGACTCCAATGTCATTAAAACTGATATAGAGACTACTTATACGCCACCATGCCAAATTCGCAGGTTGCAAGTTAAGTAAATTAGTACTAGGGAGACCGAACTCGCTAAAGTTAAATTGTATTTTCAATTAAACTATTTTCAAAAAATATGAAGAAATTACCATATTTCTGGAGAAATTTAAATAACTGAATAGTTCATAGGTATTGTGGTGCCTTTGTGTCAATAGAACTGATTTATATAAAGAAGTTCTGAAGAAT
The DNA here is from genome assembly GCA_949127995.1 of Suillia variegata. Lineage (NCBI taxonomy): Eukaryota > Metazoa > Arthropoda > Insecta > Diptera > Heleomyzidae > Suillia > Suillia variegata. Next base: position 25,044,026 of record OX421843.1, read on the forward strand.
ATGTGTGTTCTTCATAAATCTTCATAAATTCTAATACAGGGTGGCGCAAAAGAAATCACCCTATTGGAAGATGCTCTCATTTTTGCAAATGGCCGCCAATGTCAAATCTGTTTTGACATTTGTGGACTAGACAGATACAGAATACAAGTGAATAAGCCATGGAGCGATACACTCCCCAAGAACGCGGAATAATTGTGTCTATTTTTTTGCGTAACAATTCGTCTGTGGTGTTGGCAAAAATCATAATGAGCGATGAGGCTCATTTTCACCTCAGCGGGTACGTGAACAAGCAAAATTATCGCTTCTGGAATCCGAAAATCCGCGAGTGATGCACGAGAAACCATTACACCCGCTCAAAGTGACTGCGTGGTGCGCTGTTCACGCTGGAGGAGTCATCGGGCCGAACGCGCGCGCGCTATAGGGCAATGTTGACCGAGTTTTTTCTGCCCGAACTGGACGAATTAGGACTGGTGGACATGTGGTTCCAACAGGACGGAGCAACAGCACACACTGCACGAGCCACAACCGACATTCTGAAGGCCGCGTTTCCGGGTCGCTTAATTTCGCGTTTTGGCGATTTGCACTGGCCCGCCAGATCGCCCGCTTTAACGGTTTTTATAGGGTTTTTTGAAGTCTCGTGTTTACATCAACAAGCCTGAGACCTTGGAAGCCCTCAAGGACACGAATGCGAGAATTTATCGCCTGAAACTCTCGCCGAAGTGATGGAAAATGCCAAAAAAAGAGCCCGTATGGCAATCAATTGTGACGGCGCCCATTTATCCGATATCATCTTCTCGACTTAATACAATTAATTCTAAAGGTCTAAATAAACATAATCAAAAAACAGAATCGAAGTTTTTTATTTAGAAAAAAAATAAGAGCCAAACAACATCGGATGACTTCTTTTGCGCCACCTTGTAGAATGTATTTTTGAAGAGCACATGGGTTATGTTGTTTATTTGCATTTAAAAGTTCTGTAAAAATCCTAGTGGAAGAAATTTTTGAAGATCAAATGGATTTTGTTGTTATATAGTGCAAATAGAACCAATTTGCTTTTAAAAGTTTGGAGAACACGCTTAGGTTTTGCAGAAATTCCAATGGAAGAGATTCTCTCAAGAATTCATAGATTTGTTTAAACTTTAGTTCCAGTGGATGATCCATCAACCAAATGCGAAAAACCGTATCAAAATTAAACTTACCGTTTGTATTTTAAATGATAAGAAATAATTTTCGACCATGCCCACATTTTTTTTCCACTGCGCTATCTCTTTTTGTACCTAATAACGGAAAGCTGGCAAGTTTCATCAAAACCTTTAGAGCTATTTTCAAGATAAAGTAGACAATCAACAAAACCTTGTTCGTTTAAAAAACTGTTTGGCCATGCCCAAGTACAGCTACAAAAATATTTTGACAAATTTGGTGGCTTATAGACTATAAGCTAAAAACTTATTCTCATTTTATTTAAAAAAATAGTTTTTTACCATGCCCAGTTAAAGTCTCGATTTAGTCAATTTCTCAAGGAAGAACAGTCAAATACCACCAAACTGCAAAATTTCATCAAAATCGTTAGAGCCGATCTTGAGATACTGGAGACAAAAATATAAAAATACTAGCGAAAGCCCGGCGTGCATTGCAATGCCACTTAAAAAAAGAAAATGTTTTTTTAAATTTATTTACAATATTAAGTACATACATTCATTTTCATATACGATGTGTGTTCAAAAAATAAGGTGTCTACAAATTCCGTGGGCAACGTAATACATTCGATTATTGATTTTTTTGTTTTGTTAGTACATTCGCCACGAAAATTTGCTTACAGTTTCAGCTATATAGCATGTTTAATTTGTTTGTGAGAGGCATAACGGTTAGAAGTGTGCGTGCTCGGCGATTTTCTGTTGGCTCAACTGGGCTCTTCCATTGGGACGATTGGGCTTTAATTTCAATATCATACCCATGATTCGTCACCAGTTATGACCCTTTTAAGCAAATCAGGATCATCATTGGTGTTGTTTTTGGCAAGCAAAGATGAATTTCGGAACAAACTTTGCTGACACACGTCTCATGCCCAAAACGTTCGTAAGAATGTAATGGCACGAGCCAACCGATATGCCAACAGCATCAGCAACTTCTTTGATAGTTATTCGATGGTTTTCCAAAACAATATTCTTCACTGCTTGAACGTTTTCATCTGTTGTTGACGTACTTGGGCGTCCAGAGCAAGGCTCGTCATGGACATCTCCCCGGTCATCTTGAAATAGTTTGTACGACTTCTAAAAATTTTTTTAGTCAGAATAGTTGCCTCTGTCAACATTTCAAGTGTTTTGGAGCAATTAATTTAATTTTTTACTCAAAGTTTGATGCAAATTCTTTGAACCATTTTTTTTTCGATAGCAGAAAATCGTTGAGCACTCTAAACAAATCTAACCGTTATGACTTTCACAAACAAACTAAACATATGTATAACAAAAAAAAAAAAAAACAAAAAAACGATAATCGAAATTTGAAAGTCGCCTTACTTTTTGAACACACCTCGGAGACGAACTTAGTTCGACCAATGATGGCTGACTTACGTCCTTACAATTTCAAATAAAGAAAACGATAATAAAATATATATAAAGAGATCTTTTATCAATTTATGCACTCCAAAATATATTTTTTCTAATCGATATAATAAACCGCTTGTAACATTAGCAATCTCTTAATCATATGTTATTTTTTCTTATATTTTTTAGGATCAACTTTTTGAAGATGAAGTTATTCCCGACATTATTGAAGCTTGTGAACCCAATATAACAATAAATGAAGCGGAAATATCTAGTTCACGTTTAGATGGAGATGGTTTTGGAGATGAATTTGGACGTGAGTATTTTATTGGGGAGTATCACAAAATCAATATGTAAAAAAATAAATAAAATTTAAGCTTAAAATACAAATACATTTCGAAAAGGTATAAATATGTTTTTAGCCGGTGTGGTAAAAATATTTTTGTATATATTAAAAATTTAAATTATTTAAAGTATAAAAAGTGAAAAAAAAAATTAAATAAAAGCAAGGAAGAAATTATAGTCGGTCATACCGACTATTACAAATGCACCACATTGTAAAATATCAGATTAAAATTAGGGTGTTTCATGATGCTATTTAAAAAAAATTTTAATCCTAAACCACCCTAATTTTATAAATATTGAACCACTCTAATTAGATTACTCTTCTTATTTAAGATAGTTTGAGTATCAAAATATTATATTAAACTTTTAAGGACTTTGTTTAAACATTTAATAAAAAAATAACAAATATGGACCACCATAATCGTTTTAAAAATTTTATCAGTAGTTCCCAAAGACAACAGAATTTTTTTTACAAAGTTTCAACAATATCCAATATCAGATTTGGTTCTCAAGGTATCGTGTTAACAAGAAATCACTGTTTTTTTTGCAATAGTGGGCGTGGTCATGGGCGAATTGTTTCCAAAAACTAATCAGTTCCTCGAGGGCATAAGAGCAACTAGTATCAGCTTAAAATCCCTAACGGTTCTCTCGCTACCGTGTTAACAAGAAATGATGACAGACAGACCGACTGACAGACAGACGGACATGGCGAGATCGACTCACTTTTTGATTCTGATCAAGAATACATATAAAGGGTTTTTCAAAAGGGACGTTACAAAAGTAGACCGATAGGGACAGCAAACGACGCCATATTTTTTCCCGCACTCTTGACATTTCTCTTCAGTAAGGTTTGCCATTTCATCATGGAAAGATATACGAGCCAACAACGAGTCGAAATTATTAAAATTTACTACCGAAATTCGGAGTCAGTGGCCTCAATTTTAAGAGCGCTATGTAAAATTTATGGTCGTCATAATCGTCCTACCAGATCAACAATTGAGCGTCTAGTGGAAAAATTTGCATCCACAGGCACAGTACAAAATGTTCCCGTGCCAGTGAGACAAAGAAGTTCCTGTAGTGTCGAGAATATTGCTGCCGCTGATGCTTCAGTTCAAGTAAGCCCAAATGTGTCTCTCACTCGTCGTTCTCAAGCGTTGGGCATCTCTGTGACGTCGTTGTGGCCAATTTTGCGAAAAGATCTTGGCCTACATCCTAACAAGATCAAATTGACGCAATAACTGAAGCCGCTTGACCACCAGAAGCGTCATATGATTGTGAATTGGGCTGAGCAACAACTTGAAAATGATTCGGATTTTTATTAAAAAATCATTTTCAGTGATGAGGCTCATTTCTGCCTGAATGGCTTCGTCAATAAGCAAAATATGCGTTATTGGTCAGGCAGCAATCCACACGTACTCCATGAGTCATCATTGCATCCCGAAAAAATTACGGTTTGGTGCGGTTTATGGGCTGACGACGTCATTGGGCCGTACTTCTTCCGTGATGATCAAGACCGGCACGTTACTGTGAATGGGAATCGCTACCGTTCAATGATAACCGAATATTTTTGGCTTAATTGGATGATATGGACTTGGAGAATATGTGGTTCGAACAGGACGGCGCCACAATCCACATAGCGAATGTCACCACGAAATGGCCCTGTTATCTCACGAAATGGCCCAGTCGATTGGCCGCCTCGGTCGTGCGATTTGACGCCGTAAGACTATTTCCTGTGGGGCTACGTCAAGTCTATGGTCTATGCCAAGAAGCCAGCGACGATTGATGAACTTCGTACGAATATCGAACGTGAAATTGCAACAGTATCGGCAGATTTATGCTTGAAAACCGTCGAAAATTGGGTTCAGCATCTAGACTTCTGCAAGCGTGCCCGTGGTGTCCATGCAAAAGAAATCGAGTTCCATACATAATGGCATCGAATGTACTTTCACAGGAATCAAGAATTTCATTGATATCCAAAACCATTTTTATTTAAGTAAAGAAAGCTTTTGTAGCGCTCTTAAAAAAAAAAACCTTATATACCTTATATAAAAAAAAACCAATATACATCACTAAGTGGCGCATAAAAACGTATAAAGTTGTTTTGGTGCGATTTCTTTTAATACCGTTGACAAACAAATTAAAACAAGTAAGAAATTATAGTCGGTTCTACCGACTATTACAAATGCATCACATTTTTAAATATCAGAATCAAATTAGGGTGGTTCATGATGATATATTCTTTGTCTGGCTTTGGTATCATTGTTATTTCGGAAACCTTCCATATTTGATAAAAATAACAGATGCGGAATATTGCATTACATATATGCAGGAAAAGCATTATGCATGTATATGGTAGTTCTTTAATCATTTAACCAGAAATTTGGTCTTTTGGCCCTGGATCTTTATTTGCATCGAGATCTTTCTTTGCTGCTAACAGCTCCTTTTTCTTTATACATACTGCATCGCTTCTTGTCCAATTACCGTTTGAAAGCACGCCAAATTTAGTAGTTTCTGTAGGAGTGAGATTTTCTACAAACTGGTAAAATCACTTTCTTATTTCACCTTTAAAGGACATGTGATATTTGTTTGGTGCACTCAGACAATATCTTTATCTATTTTTGTAATTTTCTCCTCAATTACCTGTTCTCAGATAAAAGTGTTTGCACATCGTGATGGGTACATTCATGGCGAGTTGTTTTTTAGTAACATAAGTAAAATACTTTCAACGATTTTTGTTCCGTCTTTAAAAAAAAAATTTGATATCAAGGTAAGAGCTTAAAGCGTATAGTCTTCTGAAGGGTTTTTCAATAAGAGCGCTACAAAAGTTTTTTTTATATAAAACAAAAATGGTTTCGGATATCAATGAAATTCTTTATACATACATACATACATACATACATACATACATACATACATGCATACATACATTCATACATACAAATATACTTATATATATACATACATATATATACATACCGTTCAATGATAACCGATTATTTTTGGCCATAATTGGATGACATGAACTTGCTTTAAAAATTGGGTTCAGCGTCTAGACTTCTGCAAGCGTGCCCGTGGTGGCCATGCAAAAGAAATCGAATGTACTTTCAAAGAAATAAAGAATTTCATTGATATCCAAAACCGTTTTTGTTTTATTTAAAAAAAATTTTGTAGCGCTCTTATTGAAAACCCCTTTACAATATTATTCTGTTTGTTATTCATAGTTAATCAGCTAAATTTTCTCAAGAGTCTATAATTGTTTATTTTAATTTTTAACTAGCGAATGCCCGACAGATACCAAGTTTCAGAATTTTAATAGCAGTATTTTAGAATTTTAGGCGGTGGGCATTAAATATTTCCAACTACACACCCTTTTGGTTAAATTATCGACTATTTCCATACAAACTCAGAAACAAAATCTCAAATTTTTAGGAGTAATATTAGCAATGTATTCCTATATTTTCACGTAATTAAACAAATTGTTGGCGTAATAAGTGGGCGTGGCAAATGTTGTATATCCTGTTATTCTTCCCGGTACCTCCCTATACATGTTTTCTTTATAGCGCATCAAGTTTCTGAGCAGTGGTGGTAATCGTAAAATTGATCCACCCTTTTTTAAAAGTGGGCGTTAAATTGAACAAACCACGCCCATTTTTGATGAAGCTGTTGACAACAAATTTTCAAAATTTTAGTAGCAATATTAACAACATCGTGTTTCAGAGTTAAGACGGTGGGCATTAAATTAAAACATTCCAGAGGTATCTCTGTATATGTTTCCTTTATATCGTATCAAGTTCCGGAGCTATAGTGGTGGGCTCAAAAATTATCGTACATATTTTTAAGAGTAGTTGAGCACAGCAATTTCCAAAAATGTCATCGCAATTTAATAAATAGTTTAGATGCTCATAGGGTACAATTAAAAAGAAAAGAAAGATTGAAACAGTTTTTTTTTTCTACAAACTTTCATTTATATATATACAGATTGTATAACCTACCACGCCTTTTTATAAGCGTTGCAAATGGAAATAGAAAGCATATACAAGTATATAGCAAAGGTAATACACGAAGTGGTCGTATCGTGACCCTAAATAAAAAAAATTATTAAGTTAAAAAATAAAAACAGTTATACCGAAGGGAATAATAACTATTTAAAAATGCTTTTTAAAATTAATGTTTTCTAAAGTTATGTTAAAAAAGTGCACTTGTTCTATTAAAAAAAAACATATATATTTTAGTGATGTTTTTTTTTCACTTTACATTTCAATTATTCTTTTAACATATAGTCATGTATAGACATATATAAAAATGAATGTTTTTTTTTCTTTTTTGGCTCACAATTTGTGAAACTAAGTAAAAATATTCGACTATTTCGTTAATATTGCTCTTAAAAATTAAATTTGATTTTTGAGCTTGTATGGACACTGCCGACAACTTTACCAAGAATAGGCGTGGTTGTATTAATTTAACGTCACTTTTAGTAATAGTCTGGACAATTTTACGCCCACGAAACATATATAGGGATGCACCGGGAATAATGATAAGTGAGACTAAATTTGCCAAACCCACTTTTTTCGTTTAAAATTGTTATATTGCTTATATTTTTCATAAATATATTAAATTTGGTATCTGAGTTTCTAGGGTCATTGTTGATAACTTCACCAAAAATAGGAGGGTTGGATCAATTTCACGCCCACCGCCGTATCTCAAAAATTCTACAACGAGGAGTTCCAGGCAGTTCCGCTAAATAATTTTCTGACACAAATTACTATTTAAAACAAAACTTGGGCAACGCCGTATACTTTAAGTAAGTTAAATATAATATTTAATGAACAACAAATTTTATTTTAGAACCAGAATTATTTGAAGATCATTTGTTTGGTGAACCTCCATTGGAAACAAATGCTGCTAAAGTGGAACCTATTAAAAACGCAACAGAAGAATCTGATGACGACGCGATAGATCATTTTAATACTCATGCTCCGTCTCCAGCATCTAGTTGTCCAGAGTCTCCTTCTTCTGTAATTCCTAACGAAGGTAATTTCTGTCTTTACTAATTTATTTAACTAATACCAAATTTTCTTTTAAAAAAACAGATGAAATTTTAAAAAACGAAGTATGCGTAGATATTAGAAATGACACTACAGAAAATAATCCATTGGATCAGTCTACTTTAATTCAAAATGAAGATGAAAGTTTTGCACTTGCACCAATCGACGCATCCGCTTATAAAGGAATAACAAAAACTAAGAGGAAACGAAAATTAATTGTTGATGAAATAAAAAATATTTCGGGCGAAGAAATGAAAGCTCAATTGGCAAGCACGTCTGATATCGTAACCACACTAGATCTTGCACCTCCAACGAAGAGGTGGTGAATTATTTATATAATGTTTACTATTTACTTAAAAAATAATATGAAATTATTTTTCAGGTTAATGTATTGGAAAGAAACTGGAGGTGTTGAAAAGTTATTTTCACTTCCGTCTAGGTCAATACCAGCTCGATCGTTATTCATTAATTACCATCGTCATCTTTTATCACACATCACTCAACTTGAAGACTTTTCAAGTCTTGGTCCGTGTGATCTTTTGGCTTTAGATCACATTCAAAATGAAAACGAGTGTACTTCCATAATTCACAATAAGAGGGGTCGTAAACGAAAGTTGGAGACGCAATCTATTGTACACCAAAATAATATTGAAAATGTTGACATCACAACACAGAGTATAGCCCCACCGGAACTAATTCGAGAACAAGATAGTTCATTAGCCTTATCACGTGTTTCTATGAATATTAACGTTACTGGAAGTGATAGTATTATACCTGCAATTGAATCGTCATTATTTGAAACAATTCGTAGTCCAGGGCCTTTGTTTTCAATAAACGATATACATGGTATAGATAATTTGACTGCTCTTAATGATATTCCCCTAACACCGGGAAATATAAATCATGGTATTGATGGTGCTGATGACTTTAATCAAGGTGATTTAACTCCGGCAGAACTGCATCATGGACAACTTTCTCCACATCCACCAGGAATTGAATCGCTTGAATGCATACCAAATTTACCTGCTGATCAAATATCATCTATTTTAAATCAAGCAGAAAATTTGGTTGAGAATGTAGAGCTTTCCCAAATTCAAAACGCAAATCGATCCTGTGAAATCGCATCTGATTGGAATGATTACGACTTTCCACCTTCAATAGGAATGCAGGTAATTAAAACTATCATGGTCTTAACTTAACATTAATTGCCAGAACATCATTTACATATACATTTAGGTATTTATTATGTCTATTGAATGTCTTCTTTAATGATTATAAATAAAAAGAAAACGTTTTTTAGATTACCGATTATTATAAATGTAACACATTAATTTTAGGTAAATGATATCGCGCATATATTGATGAACAAAATTATACATTTATGAGTCGTTACGAATTGTTAAAACAAACCAGACAAACAGTACAAATGTTTGTAATTGAAAACAAATAGTCATGTAAGACAATCAAGAAAAAAGCAAAGAATGGTTGGAGGTATATTAAACTTTCCTGGATAGAAAAACAATAAGAGTAGAAATATTTTTATTTTTTTTGGCAAAATGTTTTCAAAAAATAATTTTAAGTAGCGGCGGCAGTTATATAATATTTTATACAATCAGTAAAATTCTTTTATGTGTTAAATTAGAAATGTACTAAGTGATGCAAAATAGAATTTTCATGAAATTATGGGTTTTTGTGGCGAAATATATTTTACAACCTACCTTAAGAAATTTGACCAAAGTTAAAAAACCGATATTTTTAGATTTCTATTAACTTCATAAAAATCCAAGGATTTTAAAATAAAACAAAAACGGAATCGTTTTGACTATGCTACAGTAATCAGACAGCCTAAAATGCATAAAGATATTGAACTCGCTATTATATTTGCCAGCACAAACTTTTCGGTCATGTTAGAGCCATCTCGATAGCCGTTGAATGTTTTATCCTTAGGTTTTGTACCTTTGCACCAACCTTCCTTTTCTAATATAGCTTTTATACTTTATCCAGTGTCCAGGACTGAAGTACTGTAGTCAGAGTCGACCTCATTAGTTTGCCTATAAAGCTATGCTCAAAAAAAATTAAGTTTATTTGTTTATGACTCGCGGTCCGCACATTTAACTGCAAGATTTTCCGCAAAAAAGTCGATCAGTTGAGAATTGCTTTAAGAGTCGCTAATGGAGTTGTTCTCATAGCACTTTTAATACATAGCAATGTGAGTTTGTAGACTTTCTTTAAGTATAGTTTCTTGTTGGCTACGGTCCATCATACCAAAATTCCATAGAGTAGTACAGGACTTACAATTGCTGTATAACACCAATGCATAAGAGAAGGTGACAGACCACATGTGCTTCCAAGCATCTGTTTATATAAATACAAAGCGTTAATTGCCTTCTTTTTCCTTCTACATTGAGTTTACACTAAAGTACAATCACTTCGAAAAATTTGCTTGTGCTCTCTGGTAACGAGAGCATTTGCATTTAAGCTAAGGCCTGCTTTTGTTACCCAGCATTAATGTCTTTGAATGAAGTAAAACTAATTAGTCTGTAGTATTTAGAGAAGAGATACCTGCTACCTACCTAATAACGGTATAAATACAGCACTTGCTACTCTTCAGGCTATAGGCACATAGTTATTCTTCAAACATGCTTTAAAAATCTATTGAGATTGCGATTTCAAGATCTTTTTCAGCATGGCTGGAAATATTTCTTCTAGACCAGGTGATTTAAATGGTGTGAAATAATAAATTGCCCATTCTACCCTATTAGTATATATCAAATAATCGGGTACGGATTTCACTATGTTCCTGACTGGTTTGCTTTCTGGAAAGTGCAAGTTAGTGAGATCCTCATGCGAGTACCACTATAGAATACTTTCCTGGAGTTTCTTTTAGCAATATGAACTTCCTTTTTGTATTGCACATCCTTGAACTCAGATCCTTGTTCCACCAAGTCGGCCTGGGATTCCGCTTTATTTGCACAGAAGAATTTAAATGAATTGTTGAATTTAATTTTCAAGAAGTTTCTTGACTTTAACCTGCAGACTACATTGTTTGATGCAATTCATGGATCTTGGATTAAAACCACATCTTAGTCGTAATCCTCTAAAGTCAGGAAAAGATCAGCATAGGCAATTTGATTACGATGGAGGTTTATTTCCATCTCGAGTTTGGTTACAGTCTCCATTACACTTTCTCCATCGCGTAAATTTCACGAAGAGCGGAATTTTCACTAATGACGAAGTCGTTCTGAGCGTATTGTGAATACTGATGACCAACACCCCACGCCAACTTCCCGTACCGAACATATTAGGAATCCTCGCCCGACTTATTGATTTGGAGCATGTATTTTTGACCTGTCTCATCAGGCTTATCCACATTTTACATTTTTTACATTTTGTCTCAGCAGGATTTTCCACATTTTACACTCTCCAGTTATACTGTCATCACAACAAGTTTTTCCGAAGCACATATTCCGGCTTTACCACTTGAGGTATTCTAATCTTCGGTTTTCCATGAGAATTGCTCCATTTTTATTGCTTCAGTCTCTTTTTCGAAGGTTTTCGTTGATCACTATCGTTTACATGCCAACTCTTTTTTATTTTTTTTTTTTTTTCATAAAATTCTTTATTTATTGTATCTCTTTATCAACTTAAAAGACTAACAATAAGTTTACAAATCTTAAAACTAAACAATATACTGTACTACAAGCCAATGCTTGAGTAACTGTAGTTAAAATTTTGAATTATTTTGGATAGTAAAAAAAAGAAATAAATTAAAGTAAAAAAAAATAGCGAAATTTACATCGAAGCGCTCAAAGGGGCTGTATCATCACGACGATCTAGCACAACTTGGGACAGGTTGAGGTGATTAAGTCCTCGACTCAGGACAGTGCGACCGAGCGCAACTGAGGATCTGTTGGTGTGATCAGCGTCATAGACCGCAAAAATAGGCCAATACCTGTGCATCATAGAGCCTGTGACCTCGGATATCGTGGAGTCTGTATTTAACACATCTTGGGATCTCTTGGAGTGATCAAATTCGGATGTCTCTTGGATCAAATTCATCAGTTTAGTTTAAGCCAATGTGAACTAGCACATCTTGGGGCTGGCTGGCGTTATTAAGTCGTAGTTTCATGCCGATCAATGTGAACTAGCACATCTTGGGACCGGATGGCTCTTGGATCTCTTGGAGTGATCAAATTCATCAGTTTAGTTTAAGCCAATGTGAACTAGCACATCTTGGGGCTGGATGGCGTTATTAAGTCGTAGTTTCATGCCGATCCGGCCAAGCGCAACTTAAGACCTATAGGTATGATTACCGTCATGGACCACAACTTTGGCCAATACCTCCTGGGACATCATAGAACCTGTGATCTGGATTCAGGTGTGCGAGATTGACTATTAAGAGAAACAAATTATAATGTAACATATTCAAGTCTTTTTAAGCGCACGGTGGATCTTGTATTTAAAAGATTTCTTGCTAGATGGTAAGGATGAATTTTTAGTTTCTCTGTATAAGTTTTTTTAGTCTAGCTATTTCATCACTAACAAGGGGAATATCTAGATCTTTGTGGATGTTAGCATTTCTTATAAACCATGGTGCGCCTGAAATGGTCCTTAGAACTTTTGATTGTGCCCTTTGTATAAGTTCAATGTTTGAATTACTGGCGCTGCCCCATAACTGTATACCATATGTCCAAATAGGCTTAAACAAGGCTTTGTAAAGTAAAACTTTAAGATCAAGCTTAAGCTTAGATCGCTTGTGAATAAGCCAGTAGATGTTATTAGTTTTTAGCTTCATGTGTGTTCGTTTAGCCTCTATATGCTTTCTCCAAGTGAGTCTTCTGTCGAGATGCATACCTAGATATTTAGCTTCGTTTGCTTGCGGGATGAGCACACCATTTAGATTTACAGCCGGACATGTTTCTTTTTTGAGGGTGAAAGTTACGTGTATACTTTTTATCTCATTAACTTTGATGCGCCAGTCAATCAGCCATTTTTCGATAGATTTAAGGTGCAATTGCAGAAGATTCGAAGCAGTTTGTGGATTTGAGTGAGTGCTAAGAATCGCTGTATCATCGGCAAATGTGGAAGTGACTAAGTGATCGCTAGTGGGAAGGTCAGCTGAGTAAATCAAATACAATACAGGGCCAAGCACACTACCTTGAGGAACACCAGCCTCAATCGGGAAGTCTTGTGAGTAGAAGGAGTTAAATTTTACTCTAAACTTTCGATTTAGCAAATAAGACTGCAAAATTTTATGTAGGTTTTCTGGGAGAAGACTTTTAATTTTGTAGATAAGACCTTCATGCCACACTTTGTCGAAGGCCTGAGCTACATCTAGGAATATTGCTGAGCAGTATTTTTTTTCCTCAAAAGCTTTAGAAATTTCACTAGTAATTCTATGCACCTGCTCTATCGTTTCATGTTTTTCACGAAAACCAAATTGATGGTGTGGAATTTTATTGTTGCTATTAAGGTGAGGCAGGATTTTTGCAAGAAGAAGTCTTTCAAAGATTTTAGATATAGTTGGCAATAAACTAATTGGTCTATATCCTGTTACCTGAGTAGGATCTTTTCCAGGTTTGGGGATCATTATGACTTGAGAGATTTTCCAAACTTTCGGGAAGTAACCAAAACGGAGCATGGCATTAATTATAAAAGTTAATTGATAAATAGCTACATTTGGGATTTCTATTAACATTTTTGCCGAGATCAAGTCATATCCAGACGCTTTCTTGGGATCTAAACTTGACAACATTACCTTTTTTATTTCTTGTGGCTTTATTTTAAGCGGGTTTTCTGTAGGAATAGGTGGCAATACGGGAAGCTCAAAGTCATTGAGAGCTGGATATGGCTTGAAAACATCTTTTAGATGTAAAGCAAAAGCGAGACCCTTCTCCTCGTCGCTTCTAGCCCAATTTCCATCTGATAGTCGCACAGGCGACACTAGGTCTGTTGGGTGCTTCATGTTCTTTGTTGCTTTCCACAATTAGTAGTTTGAAGTTTCTAAAGCGGACAAATTACTTATATAAACTTCAAGGTTCGATTCTTTTTGTTCATGTAAGATCATTTTAAGTTTTTTACATGCTATCGATAGTTTTTTCTTAAGCAATGGAGACCTGTATTGTTGCCATTTACGTCTTAAACGTCTTTTTTCAGCTAACAGATGATTAATTTCCGCAAAGGTTTTAGGGCGCTTTACTGAAGTTATTGAGCCATTTTTTAGAGGAGTGGCGTGAGAAGCTGCTGACAGTAAAATCTCATTAAATGACTGCAGAGCCATTTCAGTTTCATTATCGCTTTTAAGGCTAACGTCAGCTGGAATATGACTACTTATGTATTTCTTATATTTATGCCAGTCGGTGTTTTTACTTGTAGGACCAGCAGACAGATCCAAAATTTGAAAATGATGGTAAAGAGATATAATAACCGGTGAATGATCGGAAGACAAGTCATAACAAGGAGCAGCCTTTATTTGCTCTCTTTTGAGATTTTTTGTGATACCAAAATCAATTAGGTCTGGAATTTTATTTCGATCAGTTGGCCAATAGGTCGGAAGACCAGACGAAACGAAATCAAGATCTCTTTGAGATAGAAGTGCTGATCGCAATTGATTGCCTTTTGGGTTAGATAAGCGAGAGCCCCAATGAGTATGTTTAGCGTTATAATCTCCTGATGCAAGAAATTTGTTGCCAAGAGTTTTGAAGAAATTTAAAAATTGAGTAGAGGTTGTCGAAAACCGTGGAGGACAGTAAACTGATGAAAAAATAATTTTCTCACCAGAACACTCTAAGCAGATGGAAGTTGCTTGGAGATAATCTTTACAATATTCTTCAAGAAGATAATGCTTAATTCGCTGTTTTATTAGTATTCCTGTACCACCATGGGCTTTTCCACTAGGGTGCTTAGTGTCGTAAAATTTGTAACCAGGAATCTTAAAATTATATTTTACAGTAAGGTGTGTCTCCGAAATGAGCATTATATCTATATCGTTTGCATTTAGAAAATTTTCAAGTTCCAATTTATGTTGGCTTACGCCGTTCGCATTCCAATGACAAATTTTTATTAAATTCATTTGGAGGCTAGCAAAGCTTGAATTATTTGGTTTTGATTATTCATCATGTCCCGAAACATGGTTTGCATATTGGCCATAAACTGAGTTAAACTTTGGGTCAGATTAAATATCATCATTTCTAAACTTTGAGATGGTTGATTAACTGTTGGCTCGGGCTGAGGCGGTTTTAGAACACTCGCATATGACATGCCAGGTTGGACTGGCATGCTTATTTGGTTTTGAATATGAGAGGATGATTTTTGTGCAGTTAGTAGTACGGGGGGGTTCTGTCTGGGGAACATTCTTTGTTTAATTACAGAGTAAACAGGGCAACCTCTGTAATTCGCAGTGTGAGAACCACCACAGTTGCTGCATTTTTTAGTAGTTGTAACTGTTTTGTTAGAGGCGCATTCAGATGATGAATGAAAATCTCCACAGACGACACAAACACTACGAAGAGTGCAATACGTTTTTGTATGGCCATATTCTTGACAATTAGTGCATTGGACAGGGCCGTTACGTGGACGGGGTTCCTCGATTGTAATTCTACGATGCAACAGATATCGTAAATTATATATAGGATGTGTTTCGCTTTTTTTTAGTTTTTTTGAATCGGGTACCAATTCAATACGGAATAATGGTTGGGGTTTTTTGTCTTTATTTTTAATATTGTAGACAGATTTGGCTTCAAAACCTTCTACATTTAGGGCTTCTTTAATTTCAGACGGATCGACATCTGACTCAATACCTTTTATCACAACAGATATTCCTTTAGAACTCTTGAGTTGGTAGGTGTAATAATTACGCTTGCTGTTATCAAAGCTTTTTACAACCAAACGATAGTTATTTTCAGCATAAACTTGAATTTTTGTTTCATGTATGTTTCCCTTCAATAAAGGGATAAGATGAAACCCATTTGTTCCTGTCAACTCTGTTAAAACTTTAATAAGTGCATTAGAATTACGCTCTCGAAGGTATATTGGAGGCGGTTTGATTAGGGGTGTAGTAGATGGCAGTTTTTCTGCTTCATCGTTGCTTAATAATGCAAATCGGTTGCCTGAAGGTAAATGAACCGAATCTGTTTTCGAAAGTTTTGGTGCATTTTTATATTTTGCAGACTGCGGGCTGAGTTTGCGTTTTGTGATCGTAATATAGCGGTCTAAACCAATCTGGTTTTTAGTGCCAGCTACAGCTTGGTCTTTTGCATTCATAGTTATAGTGTGACTGGATTTTTGCGTATCAGCCAAGTCACACTGAATCGGCAATTTTGATGCGAAAGGCGCACTCAAATTTTTTGAAAATTCTGTTCTGGAATTAGGATTCCATGAATTAATAGGAGTTAAAAACTCACTATTATTATCCGAAATGGACGTTTGGGGGGGGGGAGTGCGCCCAATGTTGGGCATTAACTACAATTATTATACAGAGTTAATTCTTTTGTTTTTTTTTCTTTTTGCTTGCTGGGTTATTTTGAGCCGTACAGTACCGCGCCGTCAACGACGTCGGTGTGTTCTCGGCCTAGATTTGTACACAACGAGACAGATATCGTTTGTCTCGTTTGTTTTGATCTTGTTTTCGTTTGTTTTTTTGTATTTATTTGTTTATTGTTTTAATTTCTTTGCTTTAATTTGCACAGAAATCAAAACAAGAAAACATAAATAAAAAATAAAAACAAATAGAAGAAAAGTTAATTCTACTCACTGCGAGTAGATCGCGGAGTGACAGTGGTCCTGCGGATGGCTCCGGTTCCAAGACCGGGAAATGGCAGCGAACAGACGGAACGCAGAAGAATCGCAGTCCCTTTGACAAAACCGCGCTGGTATGGTCAGAAGCAGCACAAGGAATCAGACCGCCGTGAGCCGAGCAGGCACCCGTGGCGTTTTACTGTTTGCAACTTGCACGGAAAATGACCGCTTTCTGGACGGACAAAATTCACCGCAATTTGATTTGATGTATGTTTCAACACAAATAATATTTCTATTTAAAAGGCTTTTTTTAAAGGCTTTTAATAGAATGCAAAGAATTAAAAACTCGCGAAACTTGTTCCGCGTAGCTTTATTAGCCTTTTTTCAAACTTGCTGGTCAATTTTCTTGACCAAAACACGGCAATTTTGAATTAATTCAGGAGCTCAAATTTAGGCGACTAAACTAGCAAACAACTTTTTTATTCAATTCGCAAATATCGGGTCAGAGGTGAAGCACCATGTTTCGGAGGCAAAGTAAACCCACCGTCGCTCTTGCCCAAGTCAGCCTGTCTTTTTCTACGTCTGATAGGTCCGACTTGTGCTCAAGATGTGTGCTTATTTAAACAGCAGCTTTGTCTTGAACTTTGTTTTAAGTCTTTTTTTATTAGATACCTCACGGGTTCCTTTCCTGCAAGCGGAAATAATATCCTGGGCTTTCCTGGATAGCTACAAAATTCGCTTTTGCCTATTATGTTGACGATTGTAACACTTTCATTGTCCGAGTCTGGATACGGCACCACTGAGTTTCCTAGAAGGGTTAGTATTACTTTGACCTGCTCCTATCTCAGTTGAGATGTAGCTGACGCCATGACATTTTGTTTCGTCATGTCCGCTGTATGTGGTGGCTTTGTTATCAGCCGATCGGCTTCACTTCTAGCGGTGTACTTACAAATTGTTGTATTTTATTTTTTTGTCAGACATGAATATCATACAAGTGTGGGACACAGAGGTCCCTCAAAGCATAGCCCCTAATAATTTCGGAATTATGTGTTAATCTTAATTGATTGAATGAACTATACATTCTGCTATTTTTTTTCTGATAATATATTACTGGATTTCACCTTTCAAGTTTTTAAAAATTAGGATGATCCACCTAATTTGATTCTGATATTTTACAATGTGGTGAATTTGTACTAGTCGGTATGACCGACTATAATTTTACTTGTTTTTATTGCTTTTATGCGATCGTCCATTAAATTTACCAGATTTTACATTGTTTTTGCAATAATTACCGGTGTACCACACTTTTTCAATGGTTCGGTGCAATTTACATAATGTTCAAGGTTTCTTTTTTGTTATCTACATTGTAAAGATATGCAAAAAGTACTCACTGAGATTGAGGTCGGGGCTGTTTGCGGACCAGTTCATCGTCAACACCAATTTCTGACAAAAAGTATTTTACCTGTGATGTTACAATACCAACACCAAAAGATGTCTTAAATTAATTGCCATACATATAACAATTAAGATAATACATGTATTAACGAAATGAACATGGTAGCAAGGCGCAGAGTCGTATTGAAAAATCTGGTCATCAATCTTTAAAAAAGCTCCTCCATTATGGGCTTTAAATTGTCCTCTTTTATTTATTTTTTGTAAAAAATGGCGTTCACCGTTCCATTCACTTGTGCCAGCTGTCCAAAAACATGGAAGGAAAATCCTCTCCATACCATTCGACCATCTCATTGCCAAATTGTACGTTAACGCATTCGTCAGTGTAGAATTCACCGGTCTTTCGTCTAACGTTTTCCATTCCATCGGATCCGAAGAGATTGAATTTGACTTATCCGAGAAAATAACTTTCCTCCAATCAACCGTAGTTCAATTCCTGTGATTTTTGGGGCACAAATCAACCTCTTTAAGTTTTTCCCGGATTGTTCTTTAAAAATTTTGATGCGAGAACGCAAAGATTTCCGTTTTAGTAGCCGATCTTCTGCAGCAGTCGTCTTTTTTATTGTGCCTGAATCGAACTTTTGTCTAATTAAGTCGATTCTATCATGGTTCCATAGAAAATCGCTGATGTAAGATTTGCTAAATTTAACTCTTGAACTAATGATACAAAGACTCAAATTTTTCCACTAAAAAACTAAAATTCCAGCTTTGTTGCACTCTGTAAGGATTCACGTTTTTTACTTGTTTCAAATCTAATATTTTAAAACAAAGTTTAATTTGTGTTCTTTGTTCTTTATAAAAAATTAATTTTTCTTCGCTTTCAAATATTAAATAAAAAAAGACGTTTTTTTAAATAGAATTTTTTATTTAAATTTGGTGACCCCGACAATTATGCCGTTTTGCCCACGCGACGAAAACATCGCATCTGGAGTTGGTGCTCAGCATCAGGAAGCTAGCGGAGAATCTGCTGCTGCTCAAGAATTGGTTGCTGCTGGAACAGCTTCCTCGACTCAAGAAGTCTTTGCAGCGCGTATCGCTAAGCTTCCCGCATTTTGGCGAGAAGAACCTGAAATATGGTTTCTACAAGTGGAAGCTTTCTTCTGTCATAACTCCAATGACATTTCATCTACATTAGATTCTCTAGTCGCTCGAATTGACGCATTAGAAATACGATCACGATCTACTCATAAGTCTCAGCCATCACGAGGTCGTTCGCCAGCTTGTAGAGAAAAATCGCGCAACCGCAAAGATTCTGGGCTTTGCTGGTATCACTGGCGTTTTGCCGAAAATGTGTATTCAGCCGTGTACATTTGAAAATTCAAAAAACTAATTTCGTCATCTTCGGATATTTCGACCACCGAAAGTGATGGTAATTTTTCTGGTCGACTGTTTAATACTGAACGAAAAACAAAATTTTTAGTTGATTCTGGAGCAGATATTTCTGTTTTCCCTTGCAAAACCATTAAAGCACCAAACAAGCTCGTTTTATACGCTGCCAACAATACTGAAATCCCAACATATGGCGAGAAATTATTAGAATTAGATCTAGGACTTCGGCGAAACTTTAGATGGAAATTTATCTTGGCAAATGTATCGCGACCAATCATTGGTGCGGACTTTCTACGATTTCTTCATTTATTACCGGATCTATACAGTCGAAAGCTTGTCGACGGAACAACGATGCTGGTTTCTAAAGCCTTTACGGTCAATGATCCACTTCTTGGTATCAAAGCTATTTCTGACGAAAGTGAGTTTCATTGCGTAATGAAGAAGTACCCTGAATTGTATGTGCAACATAACTCAAAAGTTGTCTGTAAACATCACGTGGTTCATCATATTGACACAAAATGAAATGCAGTTAAAGCTCGTCCAAGACGATTAGATCCTCAAAAATTGATTATAGCCAAATCCGAATTTCAATATCTTTTAGACAAGGGCATTATTCGTCCCAGCAAAACTAACTGGGCTAATCCTCTTCACATGGTTCCAAAGGCTGATGGTACTTGGAGGCCATGTGGAGATTATCGAGCGCTAAACAAAATTACATTACCAGACAAATACCCAATTCCATACCTGACAGATTTTACTTTACTCATGGCTGGATCAAAAATATTTTCAAAATTTGACTTAATGAAAGCTTACTATCAAATCCCGGCCAACAAAGAAGATATTCCGAAAACAGCAGTCATAACTCCGTTTGGTTTATTCGAATTTTTAAGAATGCCTTTTGGGTTATGTAACGCCGCTCAAATATTTCAACGTTTTATGGATGAAGTCGTTAGAGGTTTGGAATTTGTTGTCGTTTATCTGGATGACGTTTTGATTTTTTCCAAGTCTGTTGAGGAACATCTTCAACATTTGCATTTGCTTTTTGACCGTTTTAAGAGTTACGGAATCGTGATGAACGCCGGAAAATGTGTCTTAGGTGTTCCTGAGCTTGATTTCCTGGGACACACAATCAGTTCGGCAGGTATCGGTCCTATGAAAAAGAAGGTAAATGTTATCCAGGAATTTAAAATGTCTTCTACGATTAAAGCTCTTCGTCAATTTTTGGCGCTAATAAATTTTTATCGCAAATTTTTGCCACATGGCGCTCAAACTCAAGCTCCACTAAATAACTTTCTGGTCGGTGCAACAAAAAATGACATGCGGCCTGTCCCTTGGACAGACGATACACAGACGATTGCTGTTTTAATAAATGCAAACAAGAAATTATCGATGCTACAGTTCTTTCTTTTCCTCTTGCAAACGCTCAACTTGCTCTGAAAGTGGACGCTAGCAATTTAAATGTGGGTGCTTCGCTAGAGCAATTGGTTAAAATTGCTTGGAAACCTTTAGGATTTTATTCAAAACAATTTTCTCCTGCACAACTTAACTACAGTACTTATGATCGCGAGCTGCATGCCATATACGCAGGTATCAAGTATTTTCGATACTTCCTTGAAGAAGGCAATTTAAAATTTTTACGGATCATAAGCCTTTACGCCTTTCAACAAAATCTAAATAAAGCATCACCTCGTCAGTGTCGTCAACTGGATTTTATCGCTCAATTTTCAACGAATATCAACCACATCTCAGGCTCCGAAAACGTTGTAGCTGATGCTCTGTCGAGAGTGGATTCAATAGGATTCAAATCAATAGACTATTCAAAGATGACTCAGGCTCAAAGAGACGACGATGAATTACGAAAACTGAGGGAATCTGTAGGTAATTATGACCTCAAATTGATTACTTTGCCGAACAGTGATGATCAAATTTACTGCGATATATCGACCGGAGTAGTTCGGCCTTACGTTCCAAAAATTTTTCGAAAGGTAATTTTCAAAAATAGTCACTGGCTCTCTCATCCTGGAATACGAGCAACGAAAAGACTGGTAACAAGAAAATTTTTCTGGCCATCTATGAATAAAGATGTCGTAAATTGGACTCGATGTTGTATTCCTTGTCAAAGGTCGAAAGTGAATCGACATACAATCACTCCGTGTGGAAAATTTCCAGTCAGCAGTGGACGTTTCAAGGAGGTACACATTGACCTAGTAGGTCCCTTACCGCCTTCAGAAGGATGTTCCTATTTACTTACTTGTGTAGACCGTTTTAGTCGCTGGCCGGAGACTTTTCCTATTTCTGATATCAAAGCGGAAACCGTTTGTAAAACTTTTTTCAACGGTTGGGTATGTAGGTACGGATGTCCAGATGTTCTTATTTCTGACAGAGGTCGACAATTTACCTCCAGTCTTGTTAGAAATCTAACAAAATTTCTTGGATGTGCGCATCATTTCACTACGGCGTTCCATCCACAGTCAAACGGAATGGTGGAGCGCTTCCATCGAACGCTAAAAGCTGCATTAATTTGTCAAGAAAACCAACAATGGACAACTTCACTTTATCCAGTGCTACTTGGAATTCGCACTTCATTTAAGGAGGATATAAAGACATCTGCAGCTGAAATGGTGTATGGCGAGGTATTACAGCTTCCGGGAGATTTTTTTCAAACAGCAACCATTGAAGATCCTTCGTCATTCGTTACATCGTTGAGGAAAGCATTGGTTAATTTGCAACCAACATCAACTACTTCTTCCAATAGAAAAGTATTTATCAGTAAAGATATAAATACTTGTACTCATGTTTGGATTCCAGTAGAAGGTGGACATTCTGCGTTGGATTTCAAATATTCTGGACCTTTTGAAGTAAAAAAGAGATGGGAAAAGTATTTCGAAATACTTCGTAAAGATAAAACTGAAAAAATATCGTTGGATCGTCTTAAGCCGGCATTTCTTGACATCAGTCAACTCAAAAACAGAATCAGAAATTTAAACGGATTTTGCAGTTAAAATAAGAAAGCAACATTCTAAAAAAGTAAAATTTTCTGAAAAAGAATATGTAATTATTAAAAGGGGAGCTATGTAAGGATTCACGTTTTTTACTTGTTAATTTCTACTTGTTTCAAATCTAATATTTTAAAATAAAGTTTGATTTGTGTTCTTTGTTCTTTATAAAAAAATAATTTTTCTTCGCTTTCAAATCTATATACATATGTATATAATAATGAAATTTTCTATCTTTCTTTGTCCCCAATGCGCGTCTAAACCATTCATCCGATTGTGATAAAATTGGGAAGTTGTTGTGCTCACGCCAACTTAGGTTTAGGGCAAAGAAAATTTTGCCACGCCCACCTATTACGCCCACAATTTGTAAAATTAAGTTAAAATATTCGATTATTTCGCTAATATTGCTCCAAAAAATCTGAAATTTGATATCTGAGTTTATATAGACACTGTCGATAACATCCTCAAAAATGGGCGAGGTTGGATCAATTTAACGCCCGTTTTGAAAAAAATAGAAAATATGCGATAACGTGGCTAATATTGCTCCTAAAAATTTGGTATCTGAATTTGTATTGGCACTGTCGATAACTTCCCCAAAAATGGGCTAGGTTGGATTAATTTAACGCTTAGTTTTGTTTTTAGTTAAATACTTTTGATTTTGTAAATAAAATGAATAATTTTTTGTAAATGGATTATAAAGAAATGTAAAATAAACAAATCTACATTAAAAGAAATTTTAATAAATGTAAATACATGTTTTTTTTAATAACAAAGCCACAACTATCTGCTTTTGTGGTACACTGTACATACAAATGAATACTTTTTAAACTTTTAACCGACGAATCAATGAAGAGACGCCATTGTTTAGGAACATAGGTGTAAATTATAGTGCCAAACAGTTTTTCAAAATCAGCTACGTATGTAAGTATAATTTCGTCATCAACGACAAATCATTTATCAAAAATGCGTGCGTTATTGCACTTCCCGCGGAATAAATCCGATCTGGCCTATCTCAGAACTAAGTCTCAGCATACAGAAATTTCAGCTCTATAACTCTTAAATTAAGGTTGTTATCGCTGGGACAGACAGACGGACAGACATACGGACGGACATCGTTAAATCGATTCAGAATCCGACGCTGATCATTTATATATTACAAACGAAAGAACAAACTCAATAATTCTCAAAAATTCTACAAAGTGTTTGTTGCGGCAGCATGTAAAATAATTAAAGCACGAACATACAGGGTGGCGCAACAGAAATCACCCTATTGGAAGATGCTCTCATTTTTGCAAATGGCCGCCAATGTCAAATCTGTTTTGACATTTGTGGACTAGACAGATACAGAATACAAGTGAATAAGTTATGGAGCGATACACTCCCCAAGAACGCGGAATAATTGTGTCTATTTTTTTGCGTAACAATTCGTCTGTGGTGTTGGCAAAAATCATAATGAGCGATGAGGCTCATTTTCACCTCAGCGGGTACGTGAACAAGCAAAATTATCGCTTCTGGGGAACCGAAAATCCGCGAGTGATGCACTAGAAACCATTACACCCGCTCAAAGTGACTGCGTGGTGCGCTGTTCACGCTGGAGGAGTCATCGGGCCGAACGCCGCGGGTCAAACGACAACAGTGGACGGTGCGCGCTATAGGGCAATGTTGACCGAGTTTTTTCTGCCCGAACTGGACGAATTAGGACTGGTGGACATGTGGTTCCAACAGGACGGAGCAACAGCACACACTGCACGAGCCACAACCGACATTCTGAAGGCCGGATGACTTATTTTGCGCCACCTTGTGTTAAGAACCAAATTTTATTGAGTATTAAAAAAACGGCGGCGGGGTATGGTTTGACTTAGACTAAGGCGTGGCGTGGTTTTAATGTGGTTATAATATCTAAAATATATATGAATATGATTAATTATAAATATAATGAAATACGAGTACGTACTTATTCGTGCTTCGTGTTTGGCAATTCAACTGTATATAATCGGAAGCAGCCATAAGACACATAACTTAACTAAATAAACATAACGAAAATAACTTAACGAACTAACACTCAGAGGTGCTTACAAAAAGTATTAAAAAGTTACAGTTTATATAAAACTGCGTAATAAATAAATATATTAAATTTCGTGGTTATCCACAACAGTGTTGGTGCTAATTAAGTAAATATTTGCCATAGTAAAGCTAGTACTTCTTCGAGCGTCACTAGTTGTATTAATTCCAAAACTAATTGTCAAGGAAGCTTACTGTAGTCCCGGGTAAAACTCTGTTTTCTTACTTCTATGGAAGATGTGTTGCACCGTGTTTTAACTTACTTAAACATGACTCGGGAAAATAAAAATAATAATATTTTAGAGACTAAATTTTATTTTTATTATGAAATTCACAAGTCATCATTTATAGTAATGGTTCTGGAGAATATATATCACAAAATCATATATTCAAATTTTTTACCTCCTGGTGCAATTGTCAATGAATTTAAGCCCAGTGAAAATAAAAGCCGTTTGCTCAATATGCTTAAAAAATAATCAAATTAAATTCGTGCGGTTTACTTTATCAAAACATACGTGGTTTAAATATAAAATTTAAAGATCTTTTATTAGCTCCGACTTAGAGTGTGATATTTTGATTTTAACAGAAACCTGGCTTAAACCTCTACATTCTGAAATTTTGTGCACTAATTTTGATATTTTCCGTAAAAACCTAATTTCAATACAATACAAAACATTACATCTAATAACGGTGGTTGATTGATTGCAGTAAATTCATCTTACTATTCTGAAGAAATTAAATTATCTGATACCGTAGATATTAAGTTTTACTGTGTAAAAGTAAAGTGTAAGTCCCTAATTTTATACATAACGTGTTCCTATATTCCACCAAACTCTTCGTTAGAAATATATAAAAAATATTTCACTGCACTAAGCTAGATATGTTCTTTACTTAATTCTAGTGAACACATACTGGTCGCTGTTGATTTTAATTTACCAAATATATATTGTGATACTAACTCCGATGATCAATTTAAATTATTATCTTCTAATAACTTAATAGATACAGCATTTTTATACCATTCGGTATGTGCAAGTGCACGATAACAGCCTTAGTTTAAGAGCTATCGAACTGAAATTTGGTATGTGAGTTACTATTCTCCAAGCGAATGCTAAGTTCTAAAATGGGCAGAATCGGACCAAAACTTCTACCCCTCCCATACAAACCGCCCCTTTTTATACGAAAACAAAAATTAATTTAAATAGTTCCAGTGCAGATATCCAGTTCACATTAAGTTCGATATTAGGCACTTTAGTATTAACTCAAAACTGCTCATAAAAAATTAGCGTAATCGGATAAAAACCACGCCCACCTCCCATACAAACCACCCCTTTCCTTTAAAATAGCTACACCATAAATAACCAATTCAAATTCGGTATTTAACAATTTGGTAGGAACACAAAACTACTAACCGAAAAGGGGCGAGATCCGATATGAACAACGCCCTCTTATAATAGAGATATGTAGCATTAATGTGCTAATAGAAGCACATTTTTTGGTTTCACTGAAATGACGGATGGTATATGAGCTTCGGTGTAGCCGAAGATAGTTCTCTTACTAGTTTTAATTTTTTTTAAAACCACGTTCTCAAAAACGTACGATGCTCTTACATCTTTCCAAATAAAATTTCATCCTCTTTTGTCTCTCAACCTGTTATGGGTAAAGATACTTTGCTTGAACATATAAAAATGTGAAAAGTAGTTTTAAAGGTGGTCCCAATAATATACCATCTTGCATTTTGAAAAATTGTGAAGAAATTGATTTACCTATTACTCTTGTCAGAGTACGTTTAGGCGAAATAATTGATTTTAACAAAAGAAAATGTTTATTGAAAATAAATAAATACAGGCGAATCTCGACACCACGGTTTGATTTTTTCTAAGGCGTATATTGATGAGAACTTCCGAGATTTCACCTGCATACCCGGAATGTCTTCGACCAAGAACCTATCCTTTCCGATTACTTTTGCGATGACATACGGTCCGCGGTATTAAGGTTATAGTTTTCGTGACTCTCCAGTAGCTGCAGCTTCATTTTCGATGACAATGAGGTCGTTTTGCCTATATTCAGTCGGTTTGGCATGCTTTTGATCAAATCGAAGCTTCCATTGGGCTTGTTCTTTCATAATATTGAAAATTGCTTTATGTCGTTTTTCATCGATTGCTAATTTCGTTGATTGTTCGTCGGAATCGTTGTGGACAGCGGCAATTAGTCGATTTTGAACAACATCGTTCAGCTTAAAATCAAAAATAGGCTCATTTGGACTAAATCCAGATGTTGCATTAGGTTGAGAATTAATTGTCCACGGCAAGTCGCGTAGTAACAAATCCCATTCCTTCGGATCATCAGTGGAAGTTCGCAAATAGTTTAAAATGGTTTGGTTCATTCGCTCCCGGAGTACGAACTGCGGTTTTAACATGCTGAATACAATAGTGTTCGCAAAAATCTTCGAATGATTTCGATGTGAAGGCGGTACCTTGGTCACTTATGACGGTTTTGGGTAAGCCAAAATAACTAGTTATTTCATTTAAGGCATTGATCCCAGGAATCGTTTTAGTGTTTCGTGTTGCTTTTACAATTGAAAATTTACTGAAGGCATCAGTAACTACCAAGATATATAAGTTACCTCGCTTGCTGCGAATAAAAGGTTCCAAATGGTCAATATGGACTAAGCGAAGTGGTATTGGTTCAGCATTCGATAAAAATATTCCTGCAGTGTCTCGTTGTGCTGGCGCCTGCTGCGAGCCATTTTTATGTAAACATTTGCTTTATTTTCGGTGCAAGGAAAAACAGTTAAAAATTTGATTACAAATTGTTCCCAGGTATGGAAGACGTGATTCCACCCATAATTTGGCTGGTCCGTTCATTTTTTGTTGAACCGCAAAAATGACGGTCTGGTCACTCCAGTTCACAAATTGGTTTGAATTCAATAATCTGTCATTTGACGAATTAAATTCTGGCAGTAGCGCGATTACATCCTTGACGTCGCCATACGGACTCGCAATCGAGTGTGAAACGTGCTGTGACAGACATGGAGGCTGCTCTGCATAATTTGACGGCGAAACGAATGGCGGCTGCACTGTGTATTTCGGCTGCGCTGTATACGTTGGCTGTGTTGTGTATGTCGGTTGCGCTGTATAGGTCGGCTGCGCGGTATACCTCGGCTGTGCTGTATACGTCGGCTATGCGGTATACCTCGGCTGTGCTTTATAAGTTGGATGCTCACAAGACGTATGCGCTGCATAAAACGAAGGCTGCATCGCAACGTAGGGCGCGACAAACGTAGAAGATGTAATGTAGGGTGTCGTTATGGGTGCGGCGTTGGCATGATAACGCTTTGTGGCGGTAGAAACGTTTGCGAAGCATAAACCAGATTGGCTGATCCAGTTGACGTTACTGCTGCAAATACTTGCTGTCGTACAGCGCCTGTCCAACCGACGGAGTGCTAACTGCATTTGAAACGCACGGCCCTTGTGGCTGCGACGGCAATGTATAATCGTGTGTCGGCGCTACATTTTGTTGCGACGAATTCGGCACCTGCAACAAATTAAATTAAAAGTACTTATCTGTTGAGTAGCGGACGAGGTGACGGTAGGCGCTTGAATGTTTAACGGCGACGACATCAACGGTATTATGTTCTGGTTATGTTATGCCACGTTTATATTTATGAATGCCTAGAGTATTATATCGAACTGTGTTGTATTTATTTAAATCAAAAAGTCTTCGCGGTAGAAATTCGTATGATTATTTTTTTCCGCTTGGAAAGGGGTGGTTTGTATGGGAGGTGGGCGTGATTCTTATCCGAAAGTGCTAATTATTGATTTTTGACTGGATATCTGCTCTGGAACCATATAAATTAATTTTTGTTTTCGTATGGCAAGAGGTGGTTTGTATGGGAGGGGGTAGAAGTTTTGATGCGATCTTGCCAACTTAGAACTTAGCATCCGCTTGGAGAATAGTAGCTCACATACAAAATTTCAGCTCGATAGCTCTTTTGCTCCGGCTGTAATCGCTGGGACAGACGGACAGACAGACGGGTAGACGGACGGACATCGTTAAATCGACTCATAATCCGACACTAATCATTTATATGTATACTTTGTCATACCTACCACGCCCTCTTCTGGGCGTTACAAACGGAAGAGCAAACTCAATATATCATTCGGTACGTGCACTTGCACATGGCGGAGGGTATAAAAATGCTGACTTTCCACGGTGGAAAAAAGTATCAAATACGCTCGCATTAAGGCTAACATTTTTTTGCGGTTTTTTGTAATGGTTCTTCTATTCTAGACACTTGGGTGATAAGAAATTTGAAAAACTAAACTCGATAAACTTATATGTATTATTTTGGTGGATATCTAAAGTTAGGTGTTTTTCTATATCATAAAATATTTTTAAAGAGCTATGTTAAAATATGTGTAACACTAGTAAACAATGATGAAATGTAACAAATTTTTATGACAAAAATGCATAAGAATAGATCTAAATTTTGGTGTATAAATGATACCAATT
This sequence comes from Suillia variegata, assembly GCA_949127995.1. NCBI lineage: Eukaryota > Metazoa > Arthropoda > Insecta > Diptera > Heleomyzidae > Suillia > Suillia variegata. Next base: position 25,073,048 of record OX421843.1, read on the forward strand.
TCATATTCCCTTCAAGGGACAACTTTAACAAGTCATCTTGAGTAATCATCAAACCTTCTTAGTCATTTAGCGCGATGTTTTGATACCAAACACTTTTGCATCTTTTTGCCGATTTATAAGATATTTTGACTTAAAAACCATCATCAAGAACCATAAAAAAACAAAAATTATAATCGGCATATAGCTGAATAGCGCTATGGCAGGTATATTGAAATAAAAATGTGTGGGAAAATTAATGTAATGCAGAATAAAACTTGGTTGATTTAGTGAAGATTAAGGTGGTCCTAATTTTTCTTAATAGAAGGACTTTAAATATTTTATTACGTTAATTTTAGATTAATATACCAGAATTATTGTTGTGGTATGTATAAAAAGTAATAATAAAAATATAAGGTAGTATATATGTAAAAGTCGGTAAGTCTAAAAATATTATTTTAAAATTTTTATGAATTGTTATCAAATGAATTTAATGCCATCCTCACTTCCGCATACTGTCATATAATTTTTTAAAAATATAAAACTATCTTAAAACTTAATTGTAAATTGAATAAATACTTAAATACTTTTTATTTTTTATATTAAAAAGGAAGTCATCTATAGGAATTTTTAACTTAATTTATCAGGATCTATAGAAAAGATAATAATTTTCAAGAAAATTAAACAAACTTTTTATATATATTCATAATTCATAACTGGCCCACATTGCGTTTAACAAAAGACTTTAAAATTCGAAATATATTTTAATTTACTAAGAAATAATCTATAATAGATTATTTATTTAACTTTATTAACATTTTTTAATATTAATAAATAATAACAAAAAATGTCGATTCTAAGTTTAGGGAATTTTTTTATTAAAAAAATATACTGTAGTATTCTCTAAAAAATTTTCTTCAAGACACCCAAATTTAGGTTTCTTATCTTTTATGGTTCTGACTTAAACTGCAGTAATATGTCATGCGGTCATATTTGATACTTTTTTCCCACGCTGAAAACGCAGCTTTTTTTATATTTCGCATTTAGTTTTGCTGTCGCACGGGGTTATTGTCAAGTTGTTTTATTACTTCAATTATTTATTTAAATATTTTTACAGAATACTTCTGAAGAACAAATGGAAAACGAAACAAACGAGCAATTTGAGGAAAGAGTTTTAAACAAACGAGCTGCGCAATTATTCTTCACAGTTAAAACACGTATGGTTAATCAAGAATGTTTAATATTATCGGAATTAACATTAAGGAATACAAGAAAGCAGGTGAGCAAGTCGTAATAAAATTTCTTTAACTTCATTCTTGAGTAAAAATTGCATAACGATAAGATATTTTTTATAATGTTTTTTAATTAGGTTTTTGGTAACTAAATAATTGTCCTAGACCATTAAAAAATCCTAGATAAAAATTTTGTGGTTTATTATTGTAAATTTAATTTTAGTTTATAGTTGTTTATAGGCTTGTTGCTCATATATTTATAACCCGAGATAATTTTTGCAAAGTTAATGATTTTTAAAATATAATTGTTTAATATTTTTTAATGCCAAATCGTTATTTCAAACGTAAATAATAAGTTAAAAATTTTATCAACATATATATGCACATATGTTAGTTTAATTATATATACAAAAATATACACACAGCCTTCGGGTTCTTCCAATTGTAGTTTTTTAGATATAGTTATCATGTAGCTCAACACAAAGTTTTTTTTATATTTTTTTTATTCAAGTTGATTTTATTTATTCTCTTATAAATAGAGACTAACAACTAGTAAGAGAATTAAATAATATGAAAAAAAAAAATTATTAAATTTTTATATATTACTGATTTTTGGATTGAAATCAATTCGAGAATTTACAATTCCACACGATCCGTTATTGAGTGATGCGTGTTCATAGGTATGCAACTTTATATTATGTTCATATGTGTTGTCGAAAAAGTATTTTCGTAACTCTAATAAAACTTCGACTAATTTTTTTTAATATTTTTAATGAACTTTATTGGACCAAATGTGTACCATTTTGGTCGACCATCTTTTGCCATTTTTCTGCTAGAGACATTATTCCATCAGTGTAAAACTTTTGTGGTTTCTCGGCGAAAAACTGCAACAAGTTATTTTCACAGGCTTCTCTTGAAGCCAACTTTACTCCATTAAGGGAGTTCTGCATTGACCGAAACAAATGGTAGTCCGATGGTGCAAGGTCAGGGCTATATGGTGGTTGCATCAAAACTTCCCAGCCAAGCTCTCCCAGTGTTTGCCGAGTCATCAAAGATGTGTATGGTCTAGCGTTGTCGTGATGGAAGACGACCCCCTTTCTGTTGATCAGTTCTGGCCGTTTTTTTTCGTTTGCTTGCTTTAATCTCATCAGTTGATGACAGTAAAGTGTAGAATCAATCGTTCGACCATGCTGGAGCAGCTCATAGTGGATGATTCCTTTCCAATCCCACCAAACACTCAGCATAACCTTTCGAGGCGTCAATCCTGGCTTTGCGACCATTTGTTGAGCTTCACCACGCTTGCACCATGATCCTTTTCGCACATTATTGTCATATTTGATCCACTTTTCGTCTCCTGTTACCATTCGCTTTAGAAATGATTCGATTTCATTTCGTTTCAGCAAAGAATCGCAGATGTTAATTCGGTCCATTAAATTTTTCAGAAAATTGACATGTGGTACCCAAAAATCGAGCTTATTTTTGTAGCCAGCCTTTTTTAAATTGTTCAAAACCGTTTGATGATGAATGTTTAGTTCCTTGGCGATGTCATGGCTGCTTATGTGACAGTCCTGGTCAATCTTTTCCATAATTTCATCGTTTTTTCAACGATTGCGTGACATTCTTCCCTTTTTTTATAAAAAAATTTCAAAATATAGCGAATTTCTTCATTATTTTCACTCATTTTTGAACAGCTGTAACTTTTTTTCAACTTCTCCAAATTTAATTATTTGCTTAAATGAAGCTTAAAATGTCACCTTTCTAACACCATATGGTATGACATGTGATTGTTAGCACTAGAGATAGACGACTCCAGCGACATCTATTGACAAAATACGAAACAAAAAAATTAAATAAAGTTTTAAGTTGAGTTTACGGCAAACAAAAATGATTTAACATTTAGTATGACTACCTTTCTGGTCTCTAACCAATTTAAGCATCTTTGGAATGGATCATATTCCTCAACTAATGCTGTTTTCAGAACGGATTTTTTTTGTTGATATTTTACGTTTTCGGATGTAATATATTGTATCTAAAATGTCCAACAAAATTTCAATCACGTTGATTGGTGGAATGGTTGGACTAGATTGCGTAACTGCACAGTCACAGTTTTATACCCCAATTTCGACTAATTAATCTTGCATTTATAGAAAGTTCATACGCTTTTAATGGTAAATGCCAAACTTAAGCTGGTTATCTACACTATAACTACTTTTAATAAATTTTTTCCGTACGAAAGTTGAAGTTTGTATGGTAGGGGTGTAGTTTTTGTCCGATCTTGCTCATTTGAGAACCTCTACTTGAAGAATAAGAGCTCTTATACCAAATTTCAGCTTGATATATCTTAAACTATGGCTGTAATTGCTGGGACAGACTGACGGACTGATCGACTCGAAATTCGACTTTGATCATTTATATATAAATATATATCCATTACGCCCTCTTATGGGCGTTACAAACGGAAAAACAATATCAATATTTTTTGGAATATTTAATTTTGACTCTTCCGCGAATTTGACAGAAAAAATTTGGGTTTTATGACCCAATTTCGACCAAATAATTTTTTGCATGTATTGAATATATACGATTTTAATAGTAAATTCCAAACTTACAGCCTTATGATAATCGGAACAAAAGTTTTCTTTTCTTTCGAAATTCATTCACTTGCGTTTAAAATTGCTATTATAATGTTTTCAAAAGCTCTTTCGTTTTCTTTTCGTTGAGAATTTTTTCTAGTCATGTATGTACGTTTCCCATAGGTATTTCTCGCAAAAGCTAAAGAAAACAACAAACATTTTTGCGTCTTAAGTTGTGGCATTTATGTTTTTGAATTTTGTTTAAAAATATTATAAATATAGTTAACAAAATGTTTTTAAATGCGGGTTTTCAACGATTGAGTGAAAACCGAATGCAGTTAAATTTGAGGAAAAGAACACTTAGGGAAACCAGAATCAGGAGTTAGTTATTTTCTATATTCTTCCGATTGTTCACTATACAATTGAAGGTGATGAATATAATTGTATGCCAATTCAATTGGCTTTATTTAAGAAAATATAATGATTTTCTTGAAATCCAACTTCCGTTGCTTACGAATTTTTTTTTCAGATTTTTAAGTAATTTTTGAATGAATAAAAATGTATTCTAAACCATTCTCGATGACATTGCACCTAAAACGAAAACAAAAATGTATGTGACGGAAACGAAATTTCGTTTCATCAATTTTTGTTCTACATAATACAAAAAAGCTTTTTCCTCTCTCAAAAATTCATTTGAGAGGTGTTCTGTATGTTTTTGTTTTTTTTCATAAAAACAATTTTAGTTTCACTCACATTTCAAAACGAAACGAAGGAAAACGAAAGGTTCATAATAAGGCTGTTAAGATGGGTTAGTGCCTCTTCCATCTTCGTCAATAACGCATCACCTTACTTGTGGGACACCTACCGGTCATATAAATTATTCAAAAAGTTACAATTTGTTACATAAACTTAGCTTTGCATTCTTTGAGCACTTTTTTGTAGATTCTTTTAGCAATTGACTGCATTTAATGTTATTATTTTTAAAAGTCCAAATGTAAGTTTTTTAATTGCAGTCCACTTTTTGAGGGGGTGTGGCATAATGCATATAATTTTAGTGAAAATCCAATTTACCATTTTATAGTATACTAGCTTAAATTACCCGGCTGTGCCCGGGTTCTTTTTTAATAGAATCAAGTCTTATTTGTTAATAAAGATTAATAAACTTTCCAGCCTAGCCCACCATTTTAGGAATTATATTTGTATGAATATTTGGTAAATTTGATAATTTTATAATAAATTTGTATGCAGAACTTCCCGTTACTCCCCGTTGTGTGTTTGGAACTATTGTCACCATGTACCTATAAACTGAGTTTCGCAACTGTTGCAGTTAACCTCCCCGGTATTCGCATTTGTATGTAACTAAAATTGTAATAGCACTTTCCGATTTAGTTACTAAGAACCAAATTTCTTCATAGTTGTACATCACGTTATGGCGGTGGGTGTTAAATTGACCCCAGTTTTGCTGAGATGGTAGATATAGTTCCCAAACACCTTCACACTAAAGTTAATCATCGTACAGTATCACGTTTCTGAGCTGCAACGGTGTGCGTTCAATTAACCCGACCACGCCCACTCTTTGTAAAAAGGTAGATTTAGTCACAATACACCTTTATACAAACGTTTATCTCCGTAGAGCATCGCGTTCCTGATATATAGCGGTGGGCGTTAAATTGATACCACCACGCCCACTTTTTTGAGATGGTAAATTTCATCATCATACACTTCTATATCAAATTTTATCATCAAAGATCACAACGTTCATGAGATATCGCGGTGGGCGTTAAATTAATCCCACCACGCCCGCTTATTGTGAGGTGGTGGATTTTGTCACCATACACCTACATACCAAGTTTTATCATTGTAGACCATCGCGTTCCGAAGTTACGGCAGTGGGCGTAAAATTCATCTAACCACGCCCACTTTTCGTGGAGTTGTTGACAGTGACCATACTAACTCAAATTTTTAATTTGAGATTTTTTGGAATTTTATTAGTGAAATAATCGTTTTTGTTGACTTAATTTGACTACTTGTGGGCGTAATATGTGGGCGTGGCAGATTTCATATAGCCTATCATTCCTTCCAGACCCATCTCGATATATGTTCCAAGTTTGAAGTAAATCGGTTCAGCCGTTTAAGCGTGAAAACGGTACAAACGAAAATAAATAAATAAATACACCTTCCTTTATAATATTAGTAAGGATAATATAAAATCTATAAACTAGTAATTATGTATATCATAATAAAAATTAATTACAAATATAAGCAATTTTCATAATCCGTTAACGCATCAATGGTACGATATGGGTTAAAGTTAACCGATATCAAAAATGATCTCAAAGATGTCATGGTGAGTTCTCTCAGGCCGAAATTTTGTCACTTGTGAGCTGAGAATCGTAGGGGTTTCAAATCACAGTAAAGAATATCTGCACGATATTTTTACATCTCTATGTCATACTCTGCAAATATCATCGCTGAATTCAATAAATATATACCGTCAACAATTTAAAAAAACATTAAAAATGCATCGTCTAACACTTTATCGTCGTAAAGGTCTCCATACGAAAAATATAATTTTTTACGTGCTGTTGCCACTTTTATGCGTTCAATCGGAGTGCCTCGCAATTCTTTATTCCAAGAAAGCTTAGAATGCTATTGGTCAAACATATCTTGTGCCTATTTTATTATATGCGAGCGAAATATTTGCGTACAGTGATGTCACAAGTAAACGTAAATTAAGTGGTGCTCGATACGTTTTCGGACTTAAAAGCTCTGACTACGCATCGAAGTATGCAAAAGATATTTTTAATTAAACATTTTATAACTTGTTAAACCACAGAATTATATTCAAATTACATAGAATTATCTACACCAAACAACCGAACTATTTATTTGAAAACATTAAATTCTTAAAACGTTTGATATCACGTTTTGATTTAGTCCAACCCAATTCTGTATGTTTAGTTTTGGACCGTAAATTTTTCGTTAATGCAATATTTCTTGGGAATTCGATGCATGTGGTCTCCTGTTTAATTTCGTGATGGTTTTGGAAAAAAATTGCCACGCCAACCTATTACGCCCACAAACTGAATAAAAATATTCAATTATCTCGCTAATATTGCTCCTAAAAATATTAAATTTGATATTTGAGTTTGTATAGGCACTGTCGAAAACTTTCCCAAAAATTGGCGGATAAATTTAACGTGGGCGTTAAAAAAAAAAATGGAAAATATACGATTACATTGCGAGTTATGCTCATACAAATTTTAACTTTTTATCTGAGTTTATATAGGTATTGTAGACAATTTTACCAAAAATGTGCGTGGTTGGATCAATTTAAATCCCACTTTTAAGAAAGGGTGGGTCATTTTTGCGCCTACACCATTGCTCAGAAACTTGATGCGCTATTTAGAAAACATTTATAGGGATACCCCGGGAAGAATGACAGAGAATACAAAATCTGCCACGCCCACTTATTACGCCCATAATTTGTTAATTTCATGAAAACATACGATAACATTGCTAATATTGTTCCTAAAAACTTGACATATTGTTTCTGAGTTTGTATGGTTACTGCCTATAATTTCACCTCCGTTATCGCTACTACGATGAGTACCGCGAAGTTTTGCAAAGATTTTCTTTTTTTAAGTGGCATTGGAACGCATGCCGGGCATTCGCTAGTCTTATATAAAATATTATTATTATTATTAACATTTATTGACTTAGTAATTAATTACAAAGTTAATATAAAGTAGGAGCATTAGCTGCCAGGGCTATCAGCTCTATTAATATATAAAATATAGTATAGAAAAATTTATTTTAAAATAGTATTTTGTTATCCAACAAATATTATTCTGTCGAATAACTGAATAACGTACACTCTGTCATCTGACCCAAAAATTTTATATTTGCTTTCATCAGTAATTAACACGTTCTTCCAGATAGAAAAATCTTTCCAGCGTAGCTGTGAGCAAACTGCAATCGAATTTGTTTCTTTTAAATGGTTTCTTGGGTGCAATTCTGCCATTTAGTCCATTCTTTCGAAGCACTCTCCGAATTGTCTTAGCGTTGCTGCTTATGTTAAAGTGTTTCTCAACCATGTCCCGCATATTCGTTGCGTGTGTGTCCTAGGTCATCGTAATCATTCTAACATTTGGTGCCTCCTGTGAGGATTCGGCGCGGCTATTAGGCATCCATCGAGACGATTTTGTGCAAGGTGCTTTTCATACCGATCAATTTTGACTTTGGAGTGTGGCGCACCTAACCTCAAAATTCTGCTTGAAAAAAAAAAACGTGGTGGAAAATGGCGGAACAAGGAAAGCTTGAGAAAACCGATTTTGTAGCCGCGCAGAAAGATTAAATACTTTCGGTATAAAAGGCGTGACGTAATTTCAAGAGAGACGATGCTTTGCGAAAAACGGAATCCTATTTTCATGCTAAGTCTGAAATTGTTTCACACCGAGTTCCGCGAAAATCATCGGATGATAATGCGCTCCGCTATAACCGATTTAGTGTAGAGCGGTTATATTGAAAATTACATGAATGACCAATTTGAAAAAGCGTATCTTAATGCAGCGATCACTATTCAAGAAGCAGATGTGGCCGCATTTCCGTCTACGCCACCTGCCGCTTTCACCATTAGTGTCATTGCATCTAATACTGGCACCGGCGTTTCTACGCTAAGTAATTTAACTAGAAGTTAAATTGCCAACATATTGAGTGGCCGATTTTTAAAAAAATGTTTTTATATCGCGTGCATACCAGCAAGCGGCTAAAGGATCTTCACCACTTTCATTATCTCAAAGGTGCTCTCTCGGATGAACCAGCACAAAACATTCAACATTCAGCCTTCTTGGGGAAAATTCTAACTGATTTGTATGACAACGACCAAATTTTATTTTTTCATTATATGGATGTGTTCGACCAGCAGCCTGATGTCACGTGCGACGATTCGGCTAGTTTAAAGCGTTTTATGCAAACGTCATCGAAGACAAATAAGCAGACGTCAACGCACTCAATTGTCGAAAGGGTGAGTACAGCTCATGGTCAGTGAAAATGTACATACACTCTACACATCAAAAAAAAAAATGTATCAGTTGTCCGGTTTGTACGAAATCGGAGCATTCAGTTCGTGACTGTCTCGTCTTTCGCGATCTAAATGGCAGCTGAGAAGAGAGAAGCGGTTGCAAAATTTAAACTATGTTTCAATTGTTTGGGATATTACCATTTATCTTTGATATGCAACAGTTGACGAAATTGCTTCACTTGTGGTGGCAGGCATCACACGCTTATTCATATTGATCAAAATCCAAAACCATAAGCAACGACGTCGATGCATTTAGCGATTGCACATATAGATCACACAATAAGAGGCCTGCCTTTTAGTAATGGAGCGAATATCAGACCAAGCATTGACATTTCTACAAACTATGACGTTTTGCTGCCGACAGCTATTGTGACAATTAACACGGTGGACGGACAACCCTTGAATTTTCGTGCATTTTAGGAAAAAGGGTCACAAGCAAAAAATCATTTATCAACATCAAAGGATTAGCGGAATCAAAGGTTGCGGAGGCGCGCTTTTAGGTAAACATCATGGTGGGATCACATATCGATCCAAATATCCAATACAACGTTTTAGCATACGTGTTACCTAACGTTAGTCATGTCATGGTTGACAAACTACTTCCTTCGGCAACTTGGCTACAAGGGTGAATCTTGCTGATCAGAAACGAGCAAATTGGTGCTTTACTCGGCAATGACGTTTAAGGGGTATCCCTATCGCCCAAAATACTACTTTTGGCTAAATCATATCGTGCAAGGTCTTTAAGCAATCATTTTCCACGATCACCGTATCATCGCTGCATACTACTATCGAATTCGACAACGGACATTCAAAGTAATTCAACTCTGGACCAGTGCTAATTCCACAAGGAAACTCATAAACGGTTAGATAGTGGTAAATACCTGGTACGCTTACCATTGTTATCTTAATTTGATTTCCGCGGCGTTTTGGGTACCTCGTGTCACAAGGCTCTAAAGAGTACCGAGATTTGGGACAAATGAAACCTGTCATCACCTCAGAATAACAACATTTACAAATATCCAAGGATAATCTACGCTTTTTGACATCTTGTTATCTTCCGCATCATCTCATTATCAAGGAGTCATCGTCCACCATTAAAGTCAGAGAAGTCTTTGACGCATTCACCAAGACCAGTAATGGAAAGTCTTTGAACGATGTTTTAGCGACCGGTCAAAACGATTTGTCTGCAGTAGTCAACAACTGCCGGATTCTAAAGTTCGCCTTTACATCGGACATCGACAAAATTTACCGTCACATTGACGTACATGAAGAGGACGCACAATATAAGCGCGTGTTGTGGTGAAAAAGCCATTAGGGAGTATTACTGTTCAACAGTAATTTTCGGTACAGGCTCAGCACTTTTCACGGCCATTCGTACCATGCACCAACTAGCAAACGACAAAGCAGAGACATATCCGTTGGCGGTTGATGTCGTTAAAAATCAAATGTATGTAGACAATATTTTATCTGGAGGTTACTAACTTCAAGAAGCGTTGACTCTGCAAGAAAAAGTTATTAATATGTTGCGAACTGGGACATTTTAACTTCGAAAAAAAAACGCGATTCCAGCTGATCATAGAAAAACAATCCATCTAAACGTAGGAGACGCTCAAGACGCTTGATCTATATTGGAATCCTAAACAAGATGACCTTCGGCACAAAATTAACTTTTTAGCACGAACCTCCACCTAGCGAATAATTTTGTCTTCGATCGCTCGTTCGACTCACTTGTGTAGTTAAATGCAATGATTGTCTCAGTGAAGATAAGGCTACGGTTATTAAAAATCGGCTTGGATGTGCCTGTTCCAGAAACAGTACAGAAATAATGGAACCAATATTTTGAAGAGCTCACTGCCATAACGCAAATCCGTATTCGAATCGCACGATCACTTGCGAACTTAAATTGTTTTCTTCGATGCATGCCTATTCTGTCTATACCTTTCTTTGGACGGATTCGATGAACGTCCTGGTTTGAATCCGATTCGAATCCATCAAAACCAAGCTTAAAAACTAATGACTTCGTGCTGCAATCCTGACAATCGGTGGCCCCTTGCTCGTATTGTTGAAACCCATCCAGGAGCTGAAGAACTATTTCGCGTGGTGAATCTGAAAACTCAAAATGGATTGCTGAAACGACTGTGTCCCCTGCTTATTTCCGATAATTGACATGACGACAACCAGTCGCTTATAGATGTTTCTGTTTTACATTTTTATCATCGCAACAGCTTTTCGCCTGGCTCGTTCATCGGTGCCAGGCAAATGCGGAATTTTTGAGCAACATTTTTTTAAAAGAAAAAATCTTCTTGGGATTGCGCTCAGTCTGTGTTTTAAGCCTGAACTCGTGGCAACACTGCTGATCAGGAAAGCCAATATGCACATTTGACTTTGTAACTCCAAGAAGTTTTCAATATGTCAACCCCCGTGAATACTTGAAAGATTATCGAGGACGTTAATAATTACGAGACCCGGTAGTTCAACATCAATCTCTATTTTAATTTTACTGCACGGCTAGTGGCGGCTTCATTTCCACGTTGATAATTGCCACTTGATAATTGTCTCAGGCAATCTCGTTGAAGTGCCTTGATATCGGTGATACTGCCTTGGTATTGTTTCTTGGTTCAACATCCCCAGTCGATTTTGACTTTTTGGGGTTGGCGTTGTCACTCTTATTCTGTGAGCGAAAAATTTTATCATAAAGGCCAAATGACAAAAATTAGTTAACTCATGTGAAACGGTTGACATGTATAAAAAAACTTTTTTCCAAAATTCAATATTTATGATATAAACTCGTATATAGTTCTAAAAATCTTCAATATATTCGGTTCTAAGCTTTTGAACCTTTAAAAATAATTTTTTTTTTTTTTGAATTTGAAGTTAAAATATGGTTATCTTATATTTGAAAATTAGTTTATATCTTTAAATTTTTTAAAATATTTATTTTTCTTTTTCAGGCCGCCCAAAAATTTTACTCTCTTCTTGTTCTAAAAAAATTTAGGGCACTTAACATATCTCAGTCTACACCATATGACGATATCATAATATCAAAAGGACATTTGTTTGAAAATCCAAAATTGTAAAATCCTGTAATTTTTATATTTATATTAAATAACATTTTTTTTATAATTATTTTGTATTTTTAATATTGACAAAAAAAAAGTAATTCAATTTAATTAATGAATATTATTACTTTAAGATAACAATTTTCAATCTCGAAATGAAAAATTTTTATTTATTTAAACTTTTATTAAAATTTGTCTTGGCAAGGGAAAACAAGAACTGTGTTTCTTTTAAACAATACACAAAGGGAAAAATAGTAGAAGAAAAATAATAAAATTGACAAAATGTTTTCAATATTAAAATTATTAAAAAAATTGCACATAAAATTTTAATTAAATTTTACAAAACTATTTGTCATTTGTCATGGTGCTCGATAAATAAGAATAGCCGAATACGAATCGAGGCCGATTATCGATGCCATTTGCGAAGCCCACGAACTCCCGATATATAAATTATTAGACAAATCCCGTTTCGTTCTTATAGGTTCTTGTCGAATTTGTTAACGAAGCCACCTCCGTCCGTGTGTGTATTGTATTCTGACAGCGAGGTTACCGTGAAAATTGGCAGAACCTAATTTAACTGTTATTTCTTCCAGTCTTAAAAGGCCTGTGGAATACGCAGTACGAGCAGATCGTCTTCTCACCACCAAACAAAAAAAAAAAACAATTAAATCAGAAGTCTGGATATTAACAAAATTGTTTAAATTACTGTAAAGCCAACTGCCATTAATTTGTATCTTTAAATTATCATTGTTATTTTGAAGTACAGATGGCGCTTTGATCATTCTTGTCTGTCAAATGATTGTAATTTGAAAATGTCGGCTCGGTTTGTTTTTTGTTATTGTATTGTTACCAACCCTTTTCATATCATAAATGTTAGGACCTCCAGCTAGCTCAATACACTGAGCGTGGGGTATTTAACCCGACATACCATTTCGAGGAAGACTAAATTTATTTTTTTATCTCATTTGACCCAAGACGAACTTGGAGAATTAAGTTGAAAGTTATGGATCAAAAACACTATAGATTTCGTCAATTTTTTTTCTGCCCTCAAATGACAATGCAAGTGTGAAATTTCGTGCGTAATTGTGACATATGTAAGGAGACCAAACCAACGAATTTAGAGATACGGCCGACAATGGTTGCCGAAGTGGTCACAGTTCGACCATTCCAAAAGATATACGTCTTCCACGACCTGCTTGTCATCTCCTGTGGCAACGATGACACAGTCAAATGGCTAAAGGCATTAGTGCCTAAACTAAAGTAATGGAAGGATGCCGAGCTGAAGATCGTAGAAGAGAATGAGTTACCACACCCCCAGATCTATATTGGCTACTTCCCAGAACTGGATAGTACAACCACAGAGGACATACTAAGCCTCATCAATGGTCAAAATATCGGCCTAAGAGTCCATGATTGCCGGGTACTCAACCGAGTGCGTAAAGAGACAGTTGCGGAGATAACATTCGCAATCGATCCTTCCTTAATGAAAGAGGATCAACTCTGGTTAAACTATGGCTTTGGCAAGGTTCAAATCAGCCCCGAAAATAAAAATTAAGATAGAGACGAGGCACCGGCAACAAGCTCTCTTACTGCCGGCTCAGCTACTTCAGCGGCTGCAAGAGCAACAACAGCTGATCTACCAAAGTGCTTAGGAGCAGCATCAACACATGCTACAACAACACCTGGCCCCAAGGCTCCGTCAGACGTCGCAAAACGTGGTCGCTGAAGGCATAAGACTGCAACCACCGCTTCATGCTGACCGACGCAGTCAAGACCACGGACACCCACGTGCTCGCAAAGACGACAGTTCCGCAGAGGAGGCGGTCCTGCTTGGTAGCAACACAGGGAAGAAGAGGGCAGCGATTGCCCATAAAAGGGTCAAGGACCATACCCCCACTAAAACCAAACAACCAGAGAAGGCAACTCTGATGCCTTCAAATAAATCTCCACCATGCCAAGTCAGCCTCGGATGTACTGGCAAGGAGGTTTAACGCAGAGCTCTTGGATATAGTCTTCATCCAAGAACCATGGGTGTACAAAGGAGGCATAAAAGGTCTCCAAAACGGTAAGTTAATTTACGCCACCAATAATGTTCGTCCCAGGGCGGTTTATAAGAAATGAACTAACCTATCTTCCTATTTCACAGTTTATTTCTGAGGATCTTGTAGCGATATGGGAAAAGTGCCTACCAGCAAAGGAGAGCATGAGGTCATCCTTGCCTCTGCTTATCTACCGGGAGAAGCTGACATGGCTTCAACAAGGGAAGTTATAGCCCCAGCGGACCACTGTGTGAAGACGCAAGTCACATCCCTTCGTTTGCGGCTAACATTAATTTATTTAAGTTTTTAAATCATTTTTTTTTAAGTAAATTAGAGAAAAGAATAATTTTAAGTTATTGGATAATTATTCATTAGAAACGTGGTTAACACAGAAACCATCTTGAACAAAAAGTTTTGAATTTTACAAACGTCGCCTTACAAAAGTTTGGAAAATGTCAACACAAAAATGCATCTCTATGGCAGAAATTATGATCATTCAGTTTAGCTCAAGTCTTATCCGAGCTAAGCAGAGAACAATAAGAAGGCACTCTTCGTGTCCGGCATTACACTGTCCTTACAACAAACACAATAAATGTTGTTGTACAACAGCAACAACTCAGCCGAAACTCCCCACAATTTCCAACAACCACATTGTAGTGTTGTTGGCGACAATTTTTTTCGAAAAATTGAACTCTCCACAATTTCCAACAACCACATTGAATTGTTGTTGGACGCTGCTTGTGTGTATTTTGTTGTTTTAGGTGAATAATAAATCAGCTGTTTAAATTTTGCGACAGCCGAAAATGAAAATTTTTTTATTTAATCATAAATTGCAATGATACAATACTTCTCTTTGCATCGAAGTGAATAGATTCCCTACGCTAGTAATATAAGGAACATTTCGACATGAATAAAGTATAAATTTATGCGGTGAAAAGCACACAATCATTGAAAAATGCTGAAGGTTCCGCTGAATAATTTTTTGGCCGACAGTGTTGCCGCCTCATAACCAAACAAGAAAAGGCTAAACCGTAGAAAAATTAACCTTAGCGGGTAAAAATTGATTTATATTATTTTTCTAATATTATAACGAACAATTTGATTTGTGAAGCGAAAATTATAAAAAAAATACATTAAATATTATATTACAATAAAATAATTTAAAAAAGTTAGTTATAATAAAAAATGTTTTTATTCTTTATAAAGAATTGTTTTATTGAAACTTAAATTATTAAAAAAGGGGTAAAAGAATAACCTTCAGCTAAGCCGCCATTTCAGTGACACCAAAAAATTTGATTTTATCACTAAAGTGCTACATGTCTCTATTATAAGTTGGCGTTGTTTTTATCAAATCGCGCTCATTTTTGGTTCGTAGTTTTGTATTCTTACGAAAATGTTAAATACTGAAAATTTACTGGTTATTTGCACTGTAACTATTTTAATTTATTTATTTTTCGTATAGAAATAGGTGGTTTGTATGGGGTAGTAGTAGTTAAAGTCGGCCAGCTAACTTTTATTTGGTTTTAATTGACAACACTGTCGGCCCGCAAACTTTTTCACGGAACCTTCAGTAGTAATTCAATGATTATGAACTTATTTCTGCATTGAGTTGTATTTTATATGCACCAAAAGATTTTAGAAATGTATATATATTGAAATGTATTCTTTAAACAGTATATTAACTCGTAAAATCAAAGCAATTTGTCTCTTAAAAAAATTTTCTAAGAATCTTAAAAATTGAACAGCTGTTTAATTATTCCCCATACTATTTCCATCTTTCGTTAAACCAACAACAAAAATGACGAGGTAAACTCCGCCAATGAAATTGTTGTTACTTTGACAGCAGTGTGCTTTAAATTTATCTTCTTTCCACTCCTATCCTCCTTGGAGCTAAGTCGTCTGGCAGTTAAGCTTGAGTTTATCCGAGCCACGACTGCGCTGCCAGTGCTTCCGCGAAACGCATCGCTGCCGGGGCTTCCGCGAATACTGACGACATCACAGCCGGTACTCACGAATACCTTTACTGTGATTGCGCTGCCGTGGCTTCCGCGAATACATACAGTAGAAATAGTACTGTAGGTATTCTAAGGAATATCCGCGACGCAAGGACACTTTCGGTGCTTCCGAGATCGTAAACGCCGTCACCTGCTACTGCGCAGCTACTGCTCTGCCAGCCCAACCGGGGCTCCCGCGAACACAAGCCGAAGCTTACGTGCTGCTACCGCTCAGATACTGCTCTGGCAACCAAACTAGGGCTCCCGCGAATATAAGATAACGGAACGTGCAACTGCGCAGCTACTGCTCTGCCAGCCCAACAGAGACTCCCGCGAATGCAAGGCAACGTGAACGTGCTGATACCGCGCAACGACTGCTCTACCAACTCAACTAGGGCTCCCGCGTACATGTAGTATGGGGAATTACAAACATCAACCCAAGAGGTGAGTACCTTCTTGAGTTTTTACTTAGGTATAACTTAACTTTACTTAACCGAGGAAACGAAACGACTTTCATTAATGCTATACGGGGGGAATTCTTAGATCTTAGTCTCGCAAGCCACAATGTATCGTCCGAAGTCTCAAATTGGCATGTGTCATAGAAAGCATCTTTGTCTGACTATAGGCATATACGGTTCGATGTGGGTACCACTGTAATACAAGAAAAAATTTACGGAAACCCCAAAAAGTCTAATTGGGATATCTTCCAATTAGACTCAAAAAATCATATCGCTCTGAAATCTGAGCTTGAAATGGAATCAAAAGAGCTTCTTTCAAATATTACTAGTGACTTTCATGACAGTTGTCCTGAAAAAGCGCAAAAACTAAGCAGGGATGCTGCCTGGTGGAATAAGAAGCTTAGTGACCTCCGACATAAATCAAGGCAACTTTTCAATAAAGCAAAACTAACAGGAGATTAGTTCTCCTACAGAAATGCTCTAACTGACTATAACATAGAATTGAGGAAATCTAAAAGAGCTCTCACAGCCACAAGGGGTTGTCCGCAAGGGGTGTACTCTCCGCTTCTGTGGATGCTGATATAGACGAACTCCTTCACAAGCTTAATAGACTAGGTTTTCACACACAAGGTTACGCAGATGACCTAGTAGTGCATATAGTAGTCTGGCATGAGCAGACCATTTCGGACCGCATGCCACATGCCTTACAAATAATTAATAAAGGTGTGTAGAAAAAGGGCTCTCCATCAACCCGACTAAAACTGCACTGGTGTCGTTTACCAGGAAAAAGAACATTAATCTTACATGTCCGGTCCTTAACTGCACCACAATCCAATTCTCAAATGAAACAAATTATCTAGGAGTAATCCTTGATAAAACGCTAACTTGGAACCCTCATCTTGAGAAAATTTAAAAAAAAGCAACAAGGGCATTCTTTGCCTGTACAAAACTTTTTGTAAAACTTTGGGTCTAAATCCCAGTATTATCTACTAGACATTCACCACGGTCATCAGACCAATAGTCACTTATGCATCTCTTGCATGGTGGCCTAAGGTCAAATAAAGAAAGGCAGCAGACATACTGAGCAAACTACATCGCTTTGTTTGCAACAGTATTTCAGGTGCTATGAAAACTTGTCCAACGCACGCACATTTAAACACTCCTCCACTACCTATCCTAATAGAAAAGGAAGACAGTCGTGGCGCCTTGAGGTTAGAGGGTATCGCCGAACTAAAAAGCGGAGATTTTAAGGGGCACTTGAAGATTTTATAAAATCAACAAAGTCCCTTTTTATATAGAGTAGATACCTTATTCTCAAATCCAATCTTGAAAAATTTTAAAATCATTATTAATGATCGTGAAAACTGGAAAATCAATTTCATCAATTTCAAACCGGGCTTCCAAATATAGTTCCCAGACGGATCTAAACTTGAAAATGCTAGAACAGGGGCGGGGATATTTGACCCGAAATTAAAAAAAACAAATCCCAATGGGTTTATACCCAACGGCAAGCAAAACGATTCCTCATTTCACTAAGTAGAGAGGACTTACAGATTTTATCGGGTTACTTCACAGGTCATTGTAACCTAAGATATCATCTAAAAAGTAAGGCCTTTATACGTCTGTCGTTTCTGTGAAATATACACTGAAAGTTCAGAGCATGTGCTCTGCGAGTGTCCTGCACTCGGCAGACAATGATATTGTCACTTCGGTGACACCGTTGTAAATCCATATAAACTTTGGAACAACAATATAGATCTTGTTGGTCGCAGTGCTTCCTGGCTTCTAATAATAATAATTTAAATTTTCAAGAGTAGTGACGATGTCATCTTCAGTACTTATTTTCTGGTTAGTACATATGTGACTGTTAACGTACTTTTTGAATCTGAGCCAGTTTGTTTTGTTTGTGGTAATATGATTAAGACTTTGTCTTATTTTAGGTTTTTTGTATTGTCAGAAGACAATTCTAATAGTGATTCTGTGACTATTACTTCCCTATCAATATTTTTTGAAATACAAAATCTATTAAGTCTAGTTTTTTTGCGTGGGTTTGGTGAAGTATGTTTTGGCAGTATGTGTGTTGACCAGAAGAAATGAATTTCAGATTGCTTGCATTTAATCTTTTGCGAGGTCTTCTGAAGTGTATTATTTGAGCCGGTTTTTTTTATTAAGATTCCAGTTCCACCATGTGCTTTTCCATCAGAGTGATTTGAATTGTAGAATTTGTAACCTGTTATTCCAAAGTTAGTTTTGTTTGTAAGGTGGGTTTCTGAAGTCAACAGTATATCGATTTCGTTTGTAACAAGAAAATATTTTACTTCTTCTTTGTGCTAGCTTATGCAGTATTTAGATTTTGTTCATTTATTTGAAATAAGAATTTGAAACAATTGGTTTTGCGTTTTTATTAGATTATCAAACATATATTGCATGGACGTAATAAATTGGGTCACACAGTACGTTAGATTCATAATAATAGAATCTAAACTTTGTGGTAAAGTATCGTTGCTGGGGCTAACATACGCATAAGTAAATATTTTCGATGCGGGTTCGAAAATTGCTACATTAAGCTGTTTCTTTGGAGTTACAGTGGTTTTGATTAATCGATCAGTTCTTGGCCGTTGATTTAATTTATTTTTTAACTCAGCGTAAACTGGACACCCTCTGTAGTTAGCCGTGTGGTTTCCAGCGCAGTTGCTGCATTTTTTGACAGATGAGTCGCAAGTCGTATTTAGTGTGAGTTTCATTCTTTTTTAATTTTTTGGCACTTGACTCGAGTTCTACAGGAAATAGTGGCTGAAAAATTTAATTCAGTTTTTTAAATTCTATACATTTTTGGCAATGAAGCCAGCATCTTTCAACCTATCTTTGATTTCGTTAATATCAACTTCAGTCCTACACCTTTTATTATGACGACAATGCCTTTGCTGCTTTTAAGCTGGTATGTATAGTAGTTTTTATTGCATGTGCCTAAGAAGTCAACAATTTTATGAAAGTGGTCTTCAGTGTAAGATTGAATTTTAATTTCAGATATAAAGGGTTTTTCAACAGGGACGCTACAAAAGTAGACCGATAGGGACAGCAAACGACGCCATATTTTTTCCCGCTCTCTTGACATATCTCTTCAGTAAGGTTTGCCATTTCATCATGGAAAGATATACGAGCTACCAACGAGTCGAAATTATTAAAATTTACTACCGAAATTCGGAGTCAGTGGCCTCAACTTTAAGAGCGCTACGTCCAATTTATGGTCGTCATAATCGTCCTACCAGATCATTAATTGAGCGTCTAGTGGAAGAATTTGAATCCACAGGCACAGTACAAAATGTTCCCGTGCCAGTGAGACAAAGAAGTTCCTGTAGTGTCGAGAATATTGCTGCCGCTGATGCTTCAGTTCAAGTAAGCCCAAATGTGTCTCTCACTCGTCGTTCTCAAGCGTTGGGCATCTCTGTGACGTCGTTGTGGCCAATTTTGCGAAAAGATCTTGTCCTACATCCTTACAAGATCAAATTGACGCAAGAACTGAAGCCGCTTGACCACCAGAAGCGTCGTAAGTTTGTGAATTGGGCTGAGCAACAACTTGAAAATGATTCGGATTTTCATCGAAAAATCATCTTCAGCGATGAGGCTCATTTCTGGCTGAATGGCTTCGTCAATAAGCAAAATATGCGTTATTGGTCAGGCTGCAATCCACACGTACTCCATGAGTCATCATTGCATTCCGAAAAAATTACGGTTTGGTGCGGTTTATGGGCCGGCGGCGTCATTGGGCCGTACTTCTTCCGCGATTATTAAGACCGGTACGTTACTGTGAATGGGAATCGCTACCGTTGAATGATAGCCGAATATTTTTGGCCCCATTTGGATGATATGGACTTGGAGGACATGTGGTTCTAACAGGAATGCGCCATAAGCCACACAGCGAATGTCACAATCAATTTATTGGAAACCATGTTTGGTAGACGTGTTATCTCACGAAATGGCCCAGTCGATTGGCCGCCTCGGTCGTGCGATTTGACGCCGTTAGACTATTTCCTGTGGGGCTACGTCAAGTCTATGGTCTTCGTACGAATATTCTTCTTTCCATCTCCGACTAAACTGATGATAAAATTCTTTTAGTTTTTCCCATCGGTTGATGAGAGAAATATCTTCCGAATTAGGTTCGGGAATAGCCAAGAGAGGAGCGCCTCGCAGGAAGTGCCCTGGAGTTAGTGATAAAAGATCAGTTGAATCTTGAGAAAGAGGAGAGAGTGGGCGCGAGTTCAGAACTGCTTCAATTCGAGAGAACAGGGTTGAAAACTCTTACAAATTGAATTGATCACAGCCGGCTATCTTTTAAAAATGAGTTTTAAAACTCTTGACTGCTGATTCTCAGAGACCACCCATGTGGGGTGCACTAGGAGGAATAAATACCCAGTCAACTCCTTGAGATGAGTATTTCTGGAGTATGTCTTGAGATACTTCTTTCGAAAATTGGAGGAATTCTAGACTCATCTCGTTGAGCTTCGACGAATGTCGTACATAATTTTGTTGGGAAGACCTCTTCGGCTTACGAACCTGGCGAACGCTACGCGGAATGCGTTTGCAGTGTGATCAGAACACAACTCTAAATGTATGGCTTTTGTTGAAAAACACACAAAGACGGCAACGTAACCTTTGAGAAAGGTAGCAGTTCGAAGCTGGGATGCTTTGATTTGAAGAGGACATGCAAAATCAACGCCTGTTGTCGTAAAGGGAATCGACAACGCACAACGTTCTGGTGGCAAGGCAGACATGATTTGTGATCGAACCTTTTTCTTGTTAATAGTGCAAACTTTATAAAGATGAATACAGTTTTTATCTGAGGGATAAGACGAGGTATAAACAATTCTTGACGAGCCATTCGAAACATGAGCCGATGTTCTGCATGTAATAAAATAGTGTGGAGAAACTCGAGGAAAAGCATGCAATACCGTGATCGTTCAGGCAATATTAATGGATGGCGCTCGTTATAACTAAGACCTGTAATGCGTTTCTGTAACTCTTCTCGATCGCTTTTCTCACTTTTTTAGTCGATTTTACGTCACATCTACGTCACTATCACTTGCACTGTTTCTGTAACAATTTTGTCAATTTCGATCGGTCAAACTCTCACGTTCCAATTCCGTTATTAGAGGAACGCTTTTAAGAAAGTGTTTCTGTAAGCAAATTCTCACCGTGTTAGCAGGTGGTGAGAAGGAAGTTCTAAACAATACAATCGTGTTAATTGAAATTAAAGCTCTAAAATTACTGAAGTTAAAAAGATATATTTATTTGTTTTATCAAAATATTGTACAAATACTTTTTCGTCTTTGCGAGACCGTTATGGAGAAAACGGAATATATAAGCGAGAACACGAAAAGCTCGGGGAAGCAAAGAGAACCGCGCTAGTATGACGGCTTCATCTTCCACGACAAGATTCACTTCTACTCTTCTTTGCTCGGGCTGCAAAATCGAAGAAAAGGTAGGTTTTGGCCAGGCTTCTTCGGGAGACTGAAGCCATTTAGGACCATTCCACCATAGAGAATTGAAGGAAAGCTATTTGGGATTAGAGCCTCGCGTTCCTAAATCAGCGGGATTTTCGCTGCTAATAACATGACGACTGCCACATATATTTTGGTGGAATCCACCGAGAAGAATTTGTGGAATCAAGTCACTTCCGATGACCATGGCAACTTGGCTTTTTTGAAAGTTTGGATTTGCTAATTCAAGCCCATCGAAGTGCTTTTGGTCAATTGTGGGAGTACAATTTGAAACAGTTTGGATTTGCTAATTCAAGCCCATCGAAGTGCTTTTGGTCAATTGTGGGAGTACAATTGCCTGAGTTTTAATTTTTTTGGCCAGTTTTAGTGGCAACTAGCGTAACAGCACAAGTATAACTGGAATTCTGAATAATTTTTCCACCCATTCCAGCTATTTCGAACTGAGCCCTAAGTATGTGCTGGGAGCTCAGCCGATTTTGAACTTTTGAAGAAATAAAAGTTCTTTGGGAATTTTGGTCGATTAGAGCTCGAACCTTGTATAGCTAACCAAGATGCTCAATAGAGACAAGAGCCGTAGAAAGAATCGTTTTTTCTTTGTTAGTTGAGCACAGGGACTGTACCGACGAACTGTATGTCCTTTTTGATAAGCTGGGTTGTCGGTCATCGGTTTGTTGATCTTGATGACTTCCTGGTTCTGGTGTTTTCTTCTCTGAAGTTGGGTGTTGACTAGTAGCGATCTGAGAAGTCACATTCCGTTGCCGATTAGGATTGTTGTCAGATTGAAAGTAAAGCAATGAGTGATGTCTTCTCTAACAACGCGCGCAAGAGTGTTGGCTTTCGCATTCCTTTGTCAAGTGACTGAATGATAAACAATTCTCACAGAAATTGTTTTCGTTTACCATCTTCAGTCTGTCACGAGCAGATTACCTTTAAAATTTGTTGCAATGCCTTATAGCGTGATTTGCTTGACAAATGAGACAAGAGAATGTCGTACTGCTTTCAGTGAAGAAGTTACTCGTCCTGCGATTTTGAGGAAAACCGAATTTTGTTCAGCCTTACGCTGTTCAGACGCTTCATCACTTCGTACCGCATGGTCAAAAATTCGTCCATCTGCTTCCACGTCGGAAGATTCTTACGGGAACTTAGGAATTGTTACCAGAGAGATAAGGTCTCCTCTGGAAGTTTAGTTGAGCAAATATATACCAAGATCGGATTCCAATTCTCCGTCGGGACGCCTTGTGAATTCAAGACGGACAGAGAATTGTTGATAGAAGTTTGGAGTTTTCGTAGAGCTTCACTGTTTTCTGAAGTTACTTGATATAAATTTAAAAGCATTTTGATTTCTTTATCAACCAAAATGCTTCGATTTTCAAACCGTGATTTTAATGCATTCGAAGGCAATGCAAAGTTTTCATTGTTAAGAGCATACTGTTTAACAATAGCCCCAGCTTTTCCAGATGTCTTGTATCTGAGATGATACAGCTTTTGGGCCCAGATGAGTTTAGAGTGGTTAATGTAAACTGTCGCGGAATGACGGCTGCTCTTCGTACCCTCCGGAAAAGTTGTCGGTGTCACAAGCTGGGACATTTAGACAAATAGGAGTGTTTGTTATCTCTGCTACAAAAATTGAGGGTATTTCTGCTGGACGTTGGGCTTCAGCTGGTTTGGGCCGTTGTACATCCAGGAGATCTAAAATGTGAGCTCGTTCCTGTCAGAGTTCCATTTTATTCCGAGCAGCCAACTTAAAGTAATAGGGCAAGTCGTCATCTGGAGTTAAACCGACTTTCCTATATGTGCATTTGATGTTTTCATAAAAACCTTTTATTTCGTCAAGATTGCCTTCAAGTAAAGCCGGTGTTAAATCATCAAAGGGGATTGATGAGAATATTGTGCAGAAATGACCCAAGTTATCTGCTTCAAAAATAAAGCCATATAGGGATCATAAGCTCGTCTTTGGTGACTTTTTGTCCTTCACTTATAACTTTTGCGGTTCTTATAGGTTGCTTTTTTGGGATAGCACCTAAAGAGTCAGTTCCAAAACTTTCCGATTCAACCTCTGGCGTTCTAGAGAGTATAACTTGCTAAGGATTCTTGATCAATTTCTATCAAAAGTTTTTTCGAGTCAGCTTTATGAGAAGCTGCTCTTTCAGGGAAACGAATGATTGGCATTATTGTACCAGGTGAAGAAAAATTCAAAGGGTGCTATAAAAAATTGAGATCCCCAGAAAAAAAATTGAGAGATATTTTGATATCTAGTTTCGTATTAATGTGCAAAAGTGCACAGCGAATTAAAATAAATTTAAAACAAATGATTGTTTAAGTATTTAGAGAATACCTTGGTTATTTATTTCGCAAAACGAATATAATAATCAATAAAAAAAAAATTATTCTTTTTTGTTGCTTAGTGTATCTAAGTATAAGGGGATTACTTAAATAACCGCACAGTTAATATGAGAGATAAAAAAAAAAAAGATTCAAAAACAAATTTTCAATTAAAGGGTTATATTATACAGTGTAAAAAAATCGCTGTAAAAAACGAATACAAAACACACCGAAAAAAAACACAATTTTTGAATAAAAATTATTTCACTTGTATATAGTGATATATACCAAGTTATATATTATTGGTAAAATATATAGAAAAACAACTTACAGTTTCTCAGCCAAGGGGAAAGGCGATTTACCAAAAAAATGTATTTAATGTGTCCGTCTTTTTTAGCTGCTGCCCCACTGTGCACGTTATTTATTGTACTGCCTATATATTCGTTCACAACTGTTGTTGTTTTCCTGTCTCCGTAACTGCAGCTTATATGTTTCGTATTGTAGCCGCTATTTTTATACCATTCGCCACGTGCAAGTGCAAGTACCGAATGGTATATTGAGTTTGTTCTTCCGTTTGTAACGCCCAGAAGGGGGCGTGGTAGGTATGACAAAGTATATATACAAATGATCAGCGTCGGATTCTGAGTCGATTTAACGATGTCCGTCCGTCTGTCTGTCCCAGCGATAACAGCCGTAGTTTAAGAGCTATCGAGCTCTTATGCGAGCTCCTATTCACCATGCCAAGGCTAAGTTCGAAGATGGGCAAGATCGGATCAAAACTTCTACCCCCTCCCATACAAACCACCCCTTTACATACGAAAAAAAAATTAATTAAAATAGTTCCAGTGCAGATATCCTGTTCAAATTCGATAGTTTTCACTTTAGTAGAAACACAAAACTGCTGATTCTTATCCGATCACGCCCACCTCCCATACAAACCACCCCTTTCCATTCGGAAAAAAATTATTAAAAACTAGCTTAAATTACCCGGCGGTGCCCGGGTTCTTTTTTAATAGAATCAAGTCTTATTTGTTAATTAAGAATAATAAACTTTCCAGCCTAGCCCACCATTTTTGGAATTATATTTGTATGAATATTTGGTTAATTTGATAATTTTATACCAAATTTGTATGCAGAACTTCCCGTTACTCCACGTTGTGTGTTTGTAACTATTGTCACCATGTACCTATAAACTGAGTTTCGCAACTGTTGCAGTTAACCTCCCCGGTATTCGCATTTGTACGTAACTAAAATTGTAATAGCACTTTCCGATTTAGTTACAAGAACCAAATTTCTTCATAGTAGTACATCACGTTTCTGAGCTATGGCGGTGGGTGTCCACAGTTTTGCTGAGATGGTAGATATAGTTCCCAAACACCTTCACACTAAAGTTAATCATCGTACAGTATCACGTTTCTGAGCTGCAACGGTGAGCGTTCAATTGACCCGACCACGTCCACTTTTTGTAAGATGGTAGATTTACACCTTTATACAAACGTTTATCTTCGAAGAGCATCGCGTTCCTGGTATATAGCGGTGGGCGTTAAATTGATCCCACCACGTCTCCTTTTTTGAGATGGTAGATTTCATCATCATACACTTCTATATCAAATTTTATCATCAAAGATCACAACGTTCATGAGATATCGCGGTGGGCGTTAAATTAATCCCACCACGCCCACTTATTGTGAGGTGGTGGATTTTGTGAAAAAACTTGGTATGTAGGTGTATGGTGACGAAATCTACCACCTCACAAAAAGTTGGCGTGGTTTTATCAATATAACGCCCACTGCCGTAACTCCGGAACGCGATGGTCTACAATGATAAAACTTGGTATGTAGGTGTATGGTGACGAAATCTACCACCTCACAAAAAGTGGGCGTGGTTTTTGGCAATATCCATGAGCCAACCGTCGGTATCCCGTTCATTGCATTACATTTCCCAACTCATAATACAAATCAAGTCCAACAAAATACGATTTTCAATGACGACTGAGGAACTACTTGATACAAAGACAGGGTTAGTATAAATACTTATGTCAAGGACACGATTGGAGCCATCGATTGCACGCATATTGGCATAATTTCAACTCCAGCAAACGATACAAGTAACCCACTCAGCATTTACATGAATAGGAAAGGATTCTATAGCATCAATGTGGAATTTTAATGCAAAAAAAAAATATTTTCCATTTTTCTCTTCTTCTTTTTTCACATTTCAGTAGTCATAAGAAGGTGAATTTGATTAAGCTTTTTCGGTTATACCTTTTTGCCAGAATACCACAATCAAATAAGGGTAACAAAATTGTATCAATTGGTTCGTGACAATTGATTGAAACCTTTTTGCCGGAATAGGTCTGTAAGTGGCGACAGATAAAGCTACACTAGAGTAAGTTTTAAGACCAACATTTTGAAATTCGGACCGCGTGTTAGGTTCTAAATTTTTATCAGTAGGTGGTTTTTCCTTTTTTCCAAACAATCTAACTCTTTTTAGACTCTAATTGGACTCCTAATTCTGAGCCTTTACCCTCACAAAGAGCTCATATTAGAGTCCGATATGAACGTGTTTCCCTTTCTGTAAGGGCACTCAGATATGTGTCCGAATTATGCGTTTGAAAAGTGTCATATATGAGTCTTTTCAGACTCCAAGAAGCGTCTGAAATGATTCTTTTCTGACTCTTATTAGACTTCAAAATATGTGTCCTAAAAGTGTATAAATAAGAGTTTTTTCGGACTCTCTTAAAAATCTATAAAGAGTCATAGGAGCGTTTTTCGGACATTTTACAAGAACAAAAAACACATGTTCACTGGTGTCTTTTGATTATTTAAAATATGAATTATAAAGCGCTGACTTCAATTTTATCCTTTTGCTGATAATAGAATTAAACGTTTGAAGTATCTTAAATTTAAAGTTTAGAAATAATTATTATTTGATAAAACCTTTACCTTTGGTGAGATTTGAGCCACTGACTCTCGGATTTGAAGTTGCGTGGCCTACCTGTGTCACATCATATAAATACACGAAGTGGTTTAAAATTGTAATGCAAAGAACTAGGCTCATAAAACCGTCAAAATTTTGTAATCTGATGGTTTTATGAGCCTCAGATTTATGACGCTTACTAACGGCGCGTATGCAATTTGTTATTATATCTTGTATGCAACAGAACGGTACATTTTGACGACGGACTTTTGTATACATTTAGTTGGTAAAACGTACAACAGTCACGAAACCCTCAGAATTATAACTCTTTTATGTGTCTCATGAAATCATCATTATGAGCCCTTAGAAAATGGTTTGCTGGGTATGTACGAAATTATGTATGTAAAAAAAACCGTAGTACATACATATATTTCGAATTGCAGTTAATGTAAAATGCAACATATATGTACGTCTAATTTCCGCCATTTTAAATAATTTTTTTAACATTTAATTTGCAATTAATTTTAGCACTAGTTTTAAGTATTTTTATTATGTAATTGAATTTTGCATGTAATTTTGATGTCGTTTTGGGGGAATTTGAATGTAATTTTGATGTCGTTTTGGGGAGATTTGAAAGTAATTTTAATGAATTTTGAATGCAATTTTTGTGGATTTTGTATGTAATTGTGATATTATTTTAGGGTGTAATTTGGATGTTTTTTGCATGTAATTTTTATGTGGGTATTGCAAGTAATTTTTTTTTGGGTGTTTTATGTTTGAAATTTTTTGTGTTTTGTGAAGATTTTTGCATGCAATTTTATGTAATTTTGCAATTTTACTGCTTGCTTATTTTATGCAATTTTATTTTGAAATTTTTATTTGGTTTAACATTTTAGCAATTCTTAGAAAAATTTGAATTTAAGCTCATCTAAATTTTCAATTTCGTTGGAAATAATTTTGCTGCAACAAATTCCCACACGTGATTATTTAATAAAAACAATTGAATTTTTGGAGCACTTTCGAAGGAAGACCACGCACTATGAATTAATAATAGAATACTGACTTACATACGCAGTAGCAGCACAGCAGTAAAGATGATCTTTTTTGATGTTCTCTCTGGAAAAATTGGATGCTTGTTGGAATGGTGAATGTGCTCTTCCTTGAGAGATAAAAGAATCCGGTTCGTTGGACCAACTGTTGTGGCAAATAGGGATTTTTTGCTTCTGAAGTGTCGGTTCTCTTTCTCGCTGTAAGAAAAGCTGATCAGACTAGCTCTCAAACCCCAATGGAGAAATATGCAGAAGAAATAAGAGGGAAAAAACAAGCGTTTAGAAGTTTTAGGTATTTCTTTATTTTTAAATATATATCTCTATGATGCTCAGTGGTGTTCAGCGAAGTAACTAAAATTTGATGTCGCTACATCGAATGTAACTTATTTTAAGTAACAGTTTCTTATACAATTTTCAGTTATATAGAAAACATAGAACATAGAATTTTAGAACATGCACAATAATGTTCGGCACGAACACTACTGTATTTAGTTTTTGCTGCATTTGAGGTTGCATTTATGAAGAGAAAGTTCAGATACTGCAATATTTACAATCTTTTAGATTATGTTAATTTTTATTACGGATTAAAAAATTTATACTCACGATATTAAAGTGAATTGTCTTATGTAAACAAAATTATAACACGAACAGATTTTGTTGTTTTATAAACCACTGGAATACAAAATTTATGATTTCCTTTACGATATTATAACTTTAATTTGAATTATTTAATTTTACATCATAATCACCTTTGTGGAAGTAACAAATTATATTTAAAATATACCGAAACACCCAACAACAAAGAAAGGCACAAATATAATTTTTGTATCCTGTTCCCTCTTTGACGATTTTCTGTTACGATGATTCTAGACAAAAGATTTTATAGATACTTTTGGGCGAATGTCACGCCAGAAATATTACCGCCAGTCTCATCTGCCATTTGTTAAGTAAATTTTCAGTTTTTTTAAGAAAAATAGTTTTTATGACTTTGTCAAGAATAACTAATGTCAGTATTTAACATATCGGTAGTATTTATGATATATTTTGTATTCGTTAGACAGATGCAGTAACAGGCGCTTATCAGCTCCAACAAGTGACCGATTTGCATTTTACAAAGTACGAAATATTCGAAACTCAATGGGAATTTTTGTTTGGTCTCGTTATATCCCGCTCACTACTACTACTACTACTTTAGAAAGAGATACTAGTGTTGCCATACTGTAGTAGCCATCTGACTTAAAGTATTCAGTATAAAATGTTGTTTATTTTTTTGAATTTGTACCAACCGCAACAATATTTTGCGGTTTTTTTGCATTCATTTTTGCAATAGCCAGCAGATAAAACCAATAAAAATGTGTATTTGGACTTTCTTCTAATAATTTTAAGCTTTTTTTCGTAATAATTTGTATTCGTGTTTCGTGTGGAGACGATCTCCCAGAAGCGCTTGGATTTTTTATTTAGACCTTTGAGCTGGAATCTTCTTTTTCTGATATTTCGCGGAGAATTCGCCATTTTGCCTATTTGGAAACTGAAGTCCTATTTTATTTTTGGAATTTGTACTAGCTATTTAGAAATATACAAAGTGCGGTTTTGAGGTAATTTTTGTTTATCTTAAATATAAATTCATTTTCGTTTTGCGCTTGTTTTTTAATTTTGGTACAAAAGCTTAGGATTTTTTTTCTTTTTCTTTTGAAAAGTGCTTTCTTAAATTTTCGTTCTTCGCTTTATAACTTTCGTAAATTCAAAGCATATTTTTATTTTTAACGGTTGCGTTGTTTTTTACCTCGACTTTTTTCTTTATTTAATATATAATAAAAAAATTTAAAACAAAATTTAAATTAAAAGACCGAAAAATATCGGCAATAGTGACAAACAATTTTTTTAATAAAAATGCAGAAGGCTCAAGCACGTGCAGATTTTTTGGCCCAGCACACGGACCGACCTCAGTTGCAGCGCAATCCTCCCCAAGAAACGAAATTTGCAGAAAAACGCATCTAGGTCAACCTCTAATATTTAATTTTGATATTTATTATTAAAATATAATTGTAATCGACGATTTTGACTATATTTTTGAAGTTTTTTTTTTGCGTTTTATTTGCATTTTTCATAATTTTTTTCATTTATTTGAGCGTTGCCACCTTTTGATTGTATTCATTTATAAGAGATATTCTAAAATCCTCAAAAAGATTAATTTTTAACTATTTTGAGTTCTTTTAAGTAGTTTTTAAAATAATAATTTGTGTGCTTACATTTTTAAAGTACACTGAAAAAAGCAATTATTTGGGATCACGTTTTTGAACCTTGTTATATTTTGAAAAATAATTTTTAAATATTAGTTGTACAAATAAGTTTCCGCCGTTTTTTGTTAATAAAATAATATTTAAACGAATTTAAACGATGTGAGACTGCTTACTGAGTTACTTCTAAACTAAGTGCAAGTTCCTTTTGTGTTTGAGACGAATCTTCACCCAATAATTTCTCCAAATCTGCATCCTCGTAAATTTTCGGCCTTCCACTGGATCTTTGTCTTTTATGTCAAAATCACCTTTTTAAAATTTTTTAAACCACTCACGACATGTTCTCTCACTCAAAGCATCCTCATTATATGCTTCTACGAGCAATCGATGCGACTCAGCAGCAGATTTTTTTAAATCTGCGAATTCCAACGTAAACCTCGTGCCACGCCATCTTTCTCAAAACGGCGGAAACTTATTTGTACACCTAATATTTTGACTAGTTTTTTTCTTGGTTGATTTTAACACAGATTGGTAAGAAAGTTAGAAATTTGAATGATACCATGTCGAGCCGACTTAGTAAGTTAGTAAGTTGGGAAAATTATATGAGTTAGTTAAATGGAGATGTTTGTTAACTGAATAAGCAGCCAAGAATGACATCCACGCATGCCATGTTGAAAGTCATAAAAAGGAACCCTTCCCGAAAACACCTGAGAGCAGAAACTCAAGCACAACAGCCGTACTGCATAGAGTTTTGCAGAAACCTCAAAAAACACAGATCGATAGGTATAAAAAGAGCACCACGAGCTGAAATCGATCAGTTAACTTCCGGCCAAAAACTACATAAAGACAGGAGACTCTTTTTTTACACAAACAATTTTCACTAACACATTGCCACTTGCACTAACACACTGTTAAAAAGTTGCGCGGAAACTCAACACTATTCTTCGGAAGAAAAAAAAATGCACTAGAAATTATTTTCAAGAATAGTGTTGAATATGCCGAATGAGAGTAAAAACTGTGTTGAGTTCGCCGACGGAGCGTAAATTATTTCCTTACGCTCACTAGATTAAAACGAAATAAGAAAAATGCTCTCTTTATACTTCAAAGACAAAGGTGAAAATATACTGCAAGCGCCAGAGGTGATTTTTTTCATACTATTTTTATTACGGTTTTGAATGCCATAGCCTGAACATTTTTGTCAAATTTGTAATAAAAGAATATTTTTATTATTAACTTTCATTACATTTACCAAACTCAAAACTAGTTATACAAAAATTAACTTTTTATTCAAATGTTTATTTTAACATATATATTTTATCTTAATATCAGAAATTAAAATATGATTTTATTCATAATACTTTTTTTCAAGCAATACTAAATGTAGTTATTGAACTAATTTAGTATTTAATGTTCAAGGTTGGTCGCTTATAATTTGCAATGTAATTTAATTTCGATTAATTCGATATATTTGTTTTGTTTTTCGCTTTTTTTTTCCAAAAATTTGGAAAAAGGTTCATAGATAATCTTTTGAAATGTTATTATTATTAAATTTATCTTGAAACCAGATTTTTGCAACATCATTAAAATAAAATTAAAAGTTGTATTAATAACATATTAAAAAGTTTTTTTTTTATACAAATAGTGTATACTACGAAAGCGTTCTAAAAATAGTACAATATAAAAAAAAACACCTCTGGTTTCAAAAATTATTCTCCTCTTTGCTTTGTGCAAAACACAATTTCATCGAATATTTGCAATTTAAGGAGATTGCCTGTATGTTTAGAGTTTTAAAGTTGTGCCTTAAGTTTAAACTATTAAAAATACAAATATTCACATGTCTTTTGTGCATTGATTTCATTGCATTTATAATTTTTGAAAATTTTTTCAAATCTATGAATATCGGCGAATTAAATCAGCTGATTTATTTATTAAGCAAATTCACCTAATTTTTGACATTTCTTCATCTACACTGTCTGTGAAATGCTCAATTTGAAAAAGTTGATGCTCTCAAGTAGCTACTGAGAGGAGTCTCCTGTCTTTTTATAGTTTTTGCTTCCGGCGATGGTCGCAAACAGGTAGTAGAACAGGTGAGTGAAATTTTGATATAGACTAGACGAAAACTAGGTCGTTGCTAGCTTGGTAGGTGGGCATTTATGTCATTGTTAATATTGCGAGTGGATCATACGAACCACACGAACAGTACGTTGACGGATCAGGTCGTTGCTAGCTTGATAGGTGGGTAATCGTGCTATTACTAACCTTGCGAGAGGATCAAAACGGGGACCATACGAACAATACTTAGATGGGCCAGGACGTTGCTAGCTTAGTAGGTGGGCATTTATGCCATTGCTAACCTTGCGAGTGGGCCATACGAATACCACACGAACTGTACGTCGACGAACAAGGTCGTTGCTCTCTTGGCAGGTGGGCATTCGTGCCAGTGCTAACCTCGCAGGTCGACCATACTATTACGAACCGCTCGCAGACACAACATACGAGTCACGCGAAGACAGATGAGGTCGTTGCCGACTCGACAGAAACATAAGTCAATCAACTGGGAGAAAAAATATCCCACAATCGTTAAACAGGATAATGTTAAGCTAGTATAAGTGAATTTTAAAACGAATATAAACGGTTTTATTATCTAGACAAAGAAAATCTCGTCGCGTTCGCCCACGAATTTGAGTTCGATCCGTTCGGTACCGACGCGGAGCTTCGAAAACGTTTCGTGGAATTTTTTTACGAAAACCGACCACACCGCGAAATGCCGGCAGAAAGAAACACAAACGAATGCCCTCACCTTCTCGCTTGCGAATGGGTTCGTAGGCTAGCGACTCTACAAAAATTAAACAAGATGAGCCAATGTCACTCCTAGTCGTTCCCGACCAACACACACAAATCACAGCTGTGCTTGTCACTCCAGCCACAAGAATTGCCTTCAGGACTTCAAGCTGTAACTCTTTATTAAGTTCTTCGGAACCGCCC
Source organism: Suillia variegata (assembly GCA_949127995.1). NCBI lineage: Eukaryota > Metazoa > Arthropoda > Insecta > Diptera > Heleomyzidae > Suillia > Suillia variegata. The sequence goes on from OX421843.1 coordinate 25,106,472, forward strand.
ACGTCTTGTGCGGCTGTTATGGATCAGGTACGTAAATAAGTTTATAAGAACGATGGAGTAAAAGATCCCCTGGGATTTATAGAATGTGTCGAGGAGCTGGCGGAGAGCTATGGAATGACCAAAGAACGATAACCCCGTGCGATGCCAGACTTCTTCCGAGACCGGGCACTGTTGTGGTACAGACAAACGGGAGTCATGGAAAAGTTTTAAAACCGACTTTTTTTAATTTTTCTTATCAGCACGATACTCGAAGCACTTAGATGATGAAGTTCGTCAACGGTTCCAGCGCGAGAAAGAACCGTTTAAGGATTATATGCTAGACCTACAAAACCTCATGAGGCTTGGGAGATACGCTGTCGAACAAAAACTTGAGAGGGTTTTCCGCAATGCACGGCCGGAAAATCAGTGGTACATTCGAAAAGATTTTAATAACATACGCGAGGATGAGACCGAAAAACCGGCAGTTATGACAGCAAACCGAACGGAACAGCACCGCACCCGGAAAAATCGACGTCCGATCGGCATGTCGTCGATGAGGCCAAGTAGGGCACCTTGCATACACCTGTCGCAATCAAGTTCTTCTATTTTGTTAGCAATGCGGTCACCAAGGTGTAAGGTCGATAGAATGCTGTTGCCGATAGGGAAACGACAACGGGGACCAACCGAGCCGCGAACGGATGGCCCCAAAACCATTAGAACCCTCGGCGCAATAAAACATTCCCACAACAATGAAACGGGGTACTACTGAACGATGACAAGCACGTCTTCGTCAAAGTAATCGTTTGCGGACAACCTGTGCAACCAACGCCTCCAGGTGTTTCATTAGTAGTACTTTTGTCCAACGAGTCGGATCACGGGGCAAGTTTGATCAATTTTATGGTGATGTAACGCTTGCGGATGATTCTGTGTTAGCACTTAATCAAACGCTAAATACCGAAGTGGTGAACGAAAGAGTACACTCAAGTTTGTCGTGATGCCGGAAACAAGCGAAGATGTCATACTAGGGTTGGATTACTTCATGTTCACGCAAGCGACATTGATCTGTACGGGCGTTACCTTACATTAAGGTCTCAACAAACAATGCTCAACTGTAGATTGGCCACTGAACTAGTGTTTATCAAATTTTTTGGCTTCTTGTTTCTTGATCGTGGTCTTGCATTTTTTTCAAGACAAAACCAAGATCAAGATCCCATTTTACTTTCGAGTACAAGACCAAATCCCAAAATGAAAGACCAAGAGCGAGATCAAGACAAGGAATTCAATGGTTATCAATATTGGCGAGAGTCTTGTGAGAATCTCGGTTATTTCGAGCCTCTTTTCAGAAGAGGAGTAGAGAAGGCTTTATTGGCTGCACCATTCACGACGGTATCTGTCTCTATATAGTGCGATGGCATTTCAAACCCTACTTCACCGCCAAAAAAAAACTATTTAAGCTACTAGCCTATAGTACCCGTTGTTTTGAATATAAATAATTAGTAAGAGGGACATCCCGTTATTCCCCGTTGTTGCGTTTCTGAGTTATGGCGGTGGGTGTTATATTGATCTTATCTCGCCAATATGTGGTGAAGTTATCTAAAATTTATCCGACTTATTTAAAAAGTGGGCGTTAAATAAATTCAACCACTCAAATTTTTGGTGAAGTTTTCGACAGTGCCTATACAAATCTTAGATTTTTAGAAGCAATATCAGCGAAATAATCGAATATTTTTATTTAGTTTTACAAATGGTGGGCGTAAGGTAAAGTAAACTTTCACCTTACATTTTTATACATATAAAGGGTTTTACAATAAGAGCGCTACAAAAGTTTTTGAAATAAAACAAAAACGGTTTTGGATATCAATGAAATTCTTTATTCCTATGAAAGTACATTCGATGCCATTTTGTAAGGAACTCGATTTATTTTGCATGGCCACCACGGGCACGCTTGCAGAAGTCTAGACTAGACGCTGAACCCAATTTTCGACGGTTTTCAAGCATAAATCGGCCGATACTACTGAAATGTCAAGAGAGCGGGAAAAAATATGGCGTCGTTTGCTGTCCCTATCGGTCTACTTTTGTAGCGTTCCTGTTGAAAAACCCTTTATTATACCTGTTTAAACTTCTAAACAGCACCAAGAAATGTTTGATACAAACAAGTAGTCTAATAATTGTGAACAAAGCGATATATAAGCAGTACCTAGTCCGTAATGATCTGTCTGGTCAATTAGTGACCAGCCAGTTTATTTAGGTTACAAATCTTATTCTAAAAGATGTGTCTGATCGTTTTATGATCAGCATATTTGTTTAGGTATGATTGTTTAGGACCGATAGAGACACTAAACGACGCCATATTTTTGAATCCACAGGCTCAGTACAAAATGTTCTCGTGCCAGTGAGACAAAGAAGTGCCCGTAGTGTCGAGAATATTGCTGCCGCTGAGGCTTCAGTTCAAGAAAGCTAAAATGTGTCATTCAAGCGTTTTGGCGAATTTTGCGAAAAGATCTTGGCCTACATCCTTACAAGATCAAATTGACGCAAGAACTGAAGCCGCTTGACCACCAGAAGCGTCATATGTTTGTGAATTGGGCTGAGCAACAACTTGAAAATGATTCGGATTTTCATCGAAAAATCATCTTCAGCGATGAGGCTCATTTCTGGCTGAATGGCTTCGTCAATAAGCAAAATATGCGTTATTGGTCAGGCAGCAATCCACACGTACTCCATGAGTCATCATTGCATCCCGAAAAAATTACGGTTTGGTGCGGTTTATGGGCTGACGACGTCATTGGTCCGTACTTCTTCCGTGATGATCAAGACCGGCACGTTACTGTGAATGGGAATCGCTACCGTTCAATGATAACCGAATATTTTTGGCTTAATTGGATGATATGGACTTGGAGAATATGTGGTTCGAACAGGACGGCGCCACAATCCACACAGCGAATGTCACCATCAATTTATTGGAAACCATGTTTGGTAGAGTGTTATCTCACGAAATGGTCCAGTCGATTGGCCGCCTCGGTCGTGCGATTTGACGCCGTTAGACTATTTCCTGTGGGGCTACGTCAAGTTTATAGTCTTCCAACAAGCCAGCGAAGATTGATGAACTTCGTACAAATATCGAACGTGAAATTGCAGTAGTATCGGCTGATTTATGCTTGAAAACCGTCGAAAATTGGGTTCAGGGTCTAGACTTCTGCAAGCGTGCCCGTGGTGTCCATGCAAAAGAAATCGAGTTCCATACATAATGGCACTTTTACAGGAATAAAGAATTTTATTGATATCCGAAACCGTTTTTGTTATATTTAAAAAAACTTTTGTAGCGCTCTTATTGAAATACCCTTTACATCAACGCCCGTTTATCGCTGACACTCAGAGAAGACGATCGAGGGATACAGCTGTAAACGCAAAAATTTTTAGATTTCTGTAATGGCATCGGGTTGTTAGTGCTAAACGGAACAACACAAGAAGAAAAAGGACGCCTTACATTTATAAGTAACGTCGGCGAGTCGGTTAACGACATATGTTCAGTTTCACAAGAGTTACCAAATGCAGAAACCTTTTCTGTGGACCATTAATCGATCACATTAGCGATATGTTTTAAAATTAATCTTGATGTAAACGCAAAAACAAAACTGAAATAAAAACGACAATGAACCATTCTAAGGTCGATTGAATCTAAACTTTACGAAATTAAAACAAAAAAGGGCGATATAGATCTGATAATGTAAAAAAAATTATAAACTTAACCAACACAATTGTTGAATTTATAAAGGCCTGATCGACTACTATCGACCAAGCTCATTTATTTAATTAAAAGTTCATTCTTACAATTCACCTAATATAGTCTAATTATTGCTAATATCAGCAAAAAGTGCAAACAATGAATATATGCCAAGTTGGTCAATTCATTGCTTACGTCTTTTAGCAACCGTTGCACTTATTCTGCACATATTGAATTGCATCAATTTCCAAATCAATAATTAGGTCACTATTTCCGTTCATAATTTAAGTAAACAAACGAAAACAACTGTGTTACATATACTTATAATAATAATAATAATATGTTTTTGTTGATTTTATACATCAACATTTTGCCTCGTCCGACACGATGTGGTGTTGGTGATTAATTGCATCTCTCCAGCTACCAGTTGACTTTAAAAGCGGAATTGTCGTTGCCCTTGATGTCACGAAGTTCGATGTTGTTGGATCGGGGTAAGCCAGGTAGACATGGAAGCAATATAATTGATAATGTTGATGTCTTGTTCTTTTTATCTCTCCCGAGCTGTCCTATAATGTCTGACGCAGCTATATTGAGTTTTTCTGGTAGATTTATCTTGTCATTGTCTTCAGTTGGTAATAAGCAAAGTTTTTGTACAGATCTCTTGACAATTGATTTTTCTGTCTTCACGCTCGCAACTCGAATGAAGCCATCTGCTCCCTTGTGGACTTCTACTATCCTTCCTAATGACCACTTTGATGGAAACATCACTGAATCTTTTATGAGCACCAGTTGACCAACCTCCAGATTTGATTTTGGTTGTGTCCACTTATATTTTTGTTGTTGGATACCCTTTACATAATCTTGGTATCAACGGTTACAGATATCATTCTTTATTTGTTGCATAGTTTTTCATCTTTTCAAACTACCTCCAGCTAGACTCAGGGCGCAATCGTGGGCTGGCGTCATCAAGGCGGTACCGACAATAAAATGACCTGGCGTTAGTGCATTAAGATCTTCAATGTCATCTGATAGTGCAGAGAGTGGTCGTGAGTTGAGACATCCTTCTATTTGGATTAAAATTGTATTCATTTCCTCGTAGGTCACCAACAATCCGATTCAGGTGATGTTTAATAGATTTAACGCTTGCTTCCCAAAGCCCACCAAAATGTGGTGAACCCGGTGGAATAAAGTGCCATTAAATACCACTTTCTGTTAGACTGTTCTGTAGTGATACCTTCTGAAGATAATTGTTTGCTCCCACGAAGTTGGTACCATTATCACTGTACATGTGGTGTACCGATCCTCGTCTGCTGATCATCCTTTTGAGTGCCGCCAAAAAACTGTCAGTCGTAAGAACTACTGGGAACGTCCTCCACTGTAGTAGTAACAATAATAAGTCTTTTTGGATTGAGGGACCTGTCATCAAGATGTTATTCAGAGAATCCCTTGATGTTGTCTTGGCTGATGCATCGAATACCACCCGAAGTTTTGTAGTTGTACTGCTTTATTTAAGGACAGGATGATGTGGCATATAATACGTCTTTTTCGTTGATGCCGGACTGACCTCTTCCATATGTCCTAGCCTTAAATACTCCTGAATAAATTTTATACATTCATCACGTAAACCTGTATTCTTGGCAAGTCGTTGTTCAAGTGAATAAAACCTTGAATCACCAAGATCCGTTCGATTTTGACGTAATGGTAATTTGACAATATATCGCCCTGCCGCATTTCTTGCCTTGACCTTCACATTCTGATTCTTCGTTCGTCATGAGATCTGCTGTTGGAACTTCTTCTAATCCCCATAACTTACTTAGACCCTTCATCCTCGCTGCTTATGTTGACGCATGATGTTACCTCGTTAACAAGAATGTTCCGCACATTCGTTAATGATGTTGTAGCTACTGGTCCAGATAAAATCAAACCGAACATAGTATTTTGAGCCATTGGTGTGTTAGCAGGACCCTTAATTAGCCCGTACCCAATAACTTTTGGAAACACATCTGATCCGATCAACAGGTCTATTTCTTTAGATTCAGAATACCAGGGGTCTGCTAGCTGCAATCCTCTGCTTTGCTTCAAATCCTTTGTTTGGGAGCATGGACGTTATGTTAGGCATAACGATTGCTTCGATTTGACAGCTTTGTTTTTCATCATAGATGGACTGAATCTGAATTGAACACTTTGCTATTACTTGCGTTGCTTGCCCGTTTATTCCATTGATTTGCGTTTCGTATTTCATCAATGGAATTTTAAGTTTTCGTGCTAATTGTTCCGTCATTACACAGGACTGTGATCCTTGATCGATGAGTTCCCTGACTGGATTGACTCGATTTCGCACAAATATGTTCACCATAGATGTTGCCAACAATATTGTTTGTTCTTGATCTCTGGTCGATATGCTACTACCTCTGTACTGTTGAATGGTGCCGCTGATGGATTTAGTTTCCCCTTGCTACCAGATTGAGTCTTTTCTGCCTTGTCCTCGTGCAACAAAGAATTGTGTTTCATGTCACATGTTGTACACCTTTTTTTGTTGGTACACTCATTTCTTGTGTGTCCGCTTCGAAGACAGTTGAAACACAATCGCGTTTATCCCATATACTCATACCGGTGAACCTTTTGCACATATACAGTTGATGCCCTTCGCCACAGACAATACATACTATGTTTGTTACCGTGGTCACATGACTTTTTGTGTTGTTCGAGCCATTGCGTTCGCTCTTGTAGCCTCGGCTGCTTTCCTTGTTAGAATCTCTGCTGTTTTCTAAATCTCGGAATCTGGCTTCGATGAAGTTGAACAGGTCACCTAACTTTGGTATCTCTGTTGACGATCCTTTGGAGTGCTGATACATTTTTCTAGTTTCACCATCGAGCTTTGGTAGTAGTAAACTGATGACTAAAGTATCCCACGATGTTACATCTACTCCTAAGTTGCCGATGCCGTATAAAATTTCTTTTGTAGAATCCATTAAAGTCTTGAGGTCAAACGCATTTTCTTCACTCACAGACTTCTGGCCCAACAACTTTTGAATGTAGCTGTTTACTAAGGCCGAAGGATTTTGAAATCTTTTATGCAATAATTCGATTGCGGTTGCATAGTTGGCTGCTGACGTCATCAAGTGGCCTATAATCCTTGCAGCTTCTCCTCGAACATTGCTTTTTAGATAGTGCATTTTTTCTATGTCGATCAGCTCCTTGTTGTTGTTGATTAGCCTGTCGAACAGCTCCCAAAATGTTGTCCACTCTTCGTATCGTCCACTAAAAGTTGGAATACTGAGCGTTGGTAGTTTGATTTTTCGATGTGTAACCTTGTGTGGTTCTTGATTACTTGAAGATAGTGATTCCTGTAGCATGATGTACGACTCTTGGTATATTTCTGCTAATGAGTCGAATTCGTTGTTCTTTACGTAGCTTTCTTCATAGTCATCATCAACTGCATTTGTCATGATGTCTTCATTTAGTTGTGTAATTTTACTCCAACACTCCTTCATTTGCTGGGCTCTATATTGTACCATCAGAGCTCCTTTACTGATGTCAATTGCGTTTATCGTTTTAAACAAATTTTCTTTCAGCACGACCATACGTCGAAAGTTCAACTTGTTATTTGCTATAGCCGCTGCTTCAGCATCATGTTTTTCCACCCGAGCTGCATCATGTTGCCATTTTGTTTCGGCCTTCTTCGACCTCACCAGTTCGGCTGCTTTCTGTAATTCGGCAGCCCGCTGGAGTTCAGCTGTCTTATGTTGATCGGATGTCGTTTGTTGTTCTGCTGCTACTTTATCCGCCTGTTTTCCTTCTTGCATCAGGTCTTGTCTTCTTTTTTCCTCAGCCATTTCTGCCTCAACACCATCTTGATCAGCTCTTGTTGCCGCGTGTTGAACCTTTCTTAAGTCGCCACGCCAAGTCATTTGCATGTCGCCGTATTTTGCCTCCACCTGATTGAAGTATTTCCTTGTGAAATACTCGTTATCTTGGTTGACGGCCCGAAATTCTTCAATTTCATAGTTGTTGCCCTGGAATTCTGCCCACAATTGTCTCAATTCGTTTTTCTCTCCGGAGAGTCTGTTTTGTTGTTTGTCCATAGCTGCTGCAATTTGTTTTCAATTGCCAGCTGTTTGTCGACAAGTTCGTTGAACTCGCCCATGTTGATTTAGCTGACTGCTTACTTTTTATTTTTGGAACTACCGAAGCTACGGCAACGCTTTTCACTTTATCACTACCGCTATCGAAGCTACGGCAACGCTTTTCCCTTTATCACTACCGCTATCGAAGCTACGGCAACGCTTTTCACTTTATCACTACTTCTATCGAAGCTACGGCAACGCTTTTTTATTTGATCACTGCCGCTATTAAAGCTACGGCAACGCTTGTCACTTTTTGATTTTTAAAATTGTTCCTTACCCTTGGTGGGGGGAAACCAATTTGGATTGTTTTTTTTAGATTCGAAGGACCGCTATCAAAGCTACGGCAACGCTTTTTTTATTTGATCACTGCCGCTATTAAAGCTGCGGCCACGTTTGTCACTTTATGGTTTTTAAAATTGTTCCTTACCCTTGGTGGGGGGAAACAATTTTAAATTTTTTCGTAGATTCGAAGGACCAATGTTGAATTTATAAAGGCCTGATCGACTACTATCGACCAAGCTCATTTATTTAATTAAAAGTTCATTCTTACAATTCACCTAATATAGTCTAATTATTGCTAATATCAGCAAAAAGTGCAAACAATGAATATGTGCCAAGTTGGTCAATTCATTGCTTACGTCTTTAAGCAACCGTTGCAGATATTCTGCACATATTGAATTGCATCAATTTCCAATTCAATAATTAGGTCACTATTTCCGTTCATAGTTTAAGTAAACAAACGAAAACTGCTGGGTTACATTTTATACATCAACAACAATTATAACTATTACACATAGAAAAATATATTGTTCAACAGTGCTCGCAATTCGGCAAGAAAATAATCGTTTAAAATGTTAAATAGCTATAATGAAATAAAAAATATAGAGAGCAAAGAAAAGTATTTAAAAACTAACAAAGAATACAAAGAAATTTATGAAAAAACTAAGACAAAACACTACCAAGAAATTTAGATGCAAATAAATTTGGTCAAGGATAGCAAGGATTATTGGAGATTATCTGCATTGAGCGAAACAAATGGTAGTCCGATGATGCAAGGTCAGGGCTACATGGTGGATGCATCAAAACTTCCCAGCCAAGCTCTCCAGTTTTTGCCGAGTCATCAAAGATGTTTGTGGTCTAGCGTTGTCGTGATGAAAGACCCCCTTTCTGTTGATCAGTTCTGGCCGTTTTTTTTTTCGATTGCTTGTTTCAGTCTCATCAGTTGTTGACAGTAAAGTGTAGAATTAATCATTCGACCAGGCTGGAGCAGATGATTCCTTTCCAATCCCACCAAACACTCAGCACAACCTTTCGAGGCGTCAATCCTGGATTTGCTACCATTTGTAAAGCTTCACCACGCTTGCACCATGATTGTTATTTTAATTTTAATGAAAAGGCGGTGCCACCAGCGGAGAGAAGAGTAAACTCATTGGTGTGTGTCCACAGGAGTCGCCCCGGAGTGGCTCAAATCTTGATGAGGAGTCACGAATTAAACTGTTTTTCTTGAATAAGTACTTGGGTTAGAAGGTCTTCCAAGTCTCCAAGAAGGTCTTTGAAGTTTGAGTCTGATTAGTGGTTGGACACGTCGGAAGATTAATTGTGCCTGACGGAATTGCTTGAATTGTTGGTGAAGACCTCAAGAGATGTTCGAAAACGCTGGCTTTAATTGTTCAGGGGTTATTGTTGTTTGCTTACCTACCACAATAATTTTGTAAACCGCATCAGAAATTCGTTCGATGACCTCGAACGGTCCTCTATAAGGTTGTTTTTTTAAAGGCTTCTTAACTTCGTCGACCAGAACGAAAACATGGGAACAAGTAGTTAGAGTTTTATGTGCAAACGCGCGTGATTTATTGTGATGAGCAGAAGGTGCTGACCGAACATTGCGCATAAACTCGCAAAATTGTTCAACAAACGGCTGTGGATCTGGTCCTACATCTTCTTCGATGAAATATTATCCTGGAAGTCGAAGAGTAGTCCCGTAGAGCATTTCAGCTGAACTCGCTTTGATATCTTCCTTGTACGCAACCCTAACACTATCACGGGTTACACGCTGATCCAATCGCTACTATTGTGACACATAATTGAAGCTTCTAAAGATCTGTGCCAGCGTTAGATCATGTCGTTTGAAGCAGGGTGATACGCAGTGGTGCGTGTGCAGCCGATTAACTTAGTGAGCGCGTCAAAAAATCGTGACTCGAACTGAGATCCTCTGTCACTAGTAATTGTCAGCGGTGCCCCAAAACGACTAATCCATCCATCAAAAAAAGCGTTAACGACTGTAGAGGCGTGAAACGATCGATTAGTGTCAGGCAATATCGATAATCATGTGATTGTAGCATAACAATTATATCTACATGAACGTGTTTAAAGCGCTGTTGTGGTATGTTGTGAACGTGACGATGAATTTTACTCCGCTGACATTGCACACAGCAACGTGCCCAGCTGCAAATGTCGCGATTCATGTGGGGCCACACAAACCGTTGACGGATAAGATTTTTTGTTGACCGACCATTTGGATGTGACAGATTATGAATGTTATCAAAAATTTGTCTGCGTAACGAGAGAGGAATGTACGGCCTTACCTTTTCGTGCGCTACGTCGCAATATATTGAAACTTCTGAGTAATCAACTTTAAGTTTTTGTAGTTGTAAGCCAGTTGTCTGCGAGCGTAATAAATGCTGTAGCTCTTCATCGTCGTCCTGTTGTTGAGCGTATAAATTATAACTAGTTGGTAAATTTATCGTTGTATCGAGACATTGCATCAGCTACTACGTTCGATTTGCCGGAAACGTGTACAATATTCGTCGAAAATTGACTGATGTACTGAAGTTGTCGCTGCTGTCTCGGTGAAGCCTTGTCTGAGTGTTGTACAAATGCAAAAGAAAGCGGACGATGATCTGTAATGGTGACCGTATTTCGTCCTTATATTAAATGTTTGAAAAATTTTACGACTTTAAAAATAGCTAGTAGCTCGCGATCATAGGCGCTGTAATTTCGTTCGGTTTTATTAAGTATTTTTGTGTAAAACCATAGCGGCTGATGAATACCATCTACTAACTGGTCAAGCGCTACACTCACTGATTTGTCGGATGCATTACAGCGGAGCGTTAACGTTGCGTCCGGAACAGGATATGCAAGTTGAACTGCGTCATTTTTACATTTTTCAAATGCGTTTTCTGCTTTACCAGACAAGGAACGGGGCGTTTGTCATTTTTCTTTGCGCCAGAGATCAGCTCGACGAGGGGAGCATGCACTTCTGCTGCGTTGGGCATATTTAGCCTATAAAAATTCCAGGAACCCAAAAATCGTCGAAGGTCTGCAATTGTTTGAGGTTTAGAATAACTTTCCATGGCTAAGACCCTCTCTGCTGTAGGCTTAAATCCACGTTCGTTGATAGTATAGCCCAGATAAGTAACCACTGGTTTCGCAAACATGCACTTGCTTAAATTAATTGACTGTTGTTGTAATTTTTCAAATACGCGAAACAGGTGCTCCTCATGTTCCTCTTTAGTAGCGGAGGCTATAAGTATGTCGTCGATATAAACTTGACAAAAATCGAAAAAACGAAAAATAGAATCCAATAAGCGTGGAAATGATTGTGCTGCGTTGCACAAGCCGTTGACCTTGAATTCAAACAGGTGTAATCACATCAGTTTTATGGCGGTCTTCTGGAGTAACAGGAATAAGTGCGTGTTAAGGCCCACGTTGAAAACACCTTGCGACCATATAATTGAAACGTAAAGTCACGTAAATGTGGTATCGGATACCTATCCGGAATTGTGACTTTGTTAAGACGGCGGTAGTCTCAACATGCGCGCCATGTTCCGTCTTTTTTTTAACTAAATGTAGGGGACTAGCCTACTCGCTTTTTAAAGTTTTATCTGCGTGTAACTTTTCACCAAATAGACGACGTGCTCTTTCTGATACGGGGGCGCCATGTGTAGTAATATAGTATTGTACGCCATGGCTTGGCGCATTGCAGTTGACGGGTCTAATAACGTCATTGAATTTCTTCAGCAGATTCAGATCTTGATTAACTGTAGAAATTGTCGGCTGTGCTGAAATCACGAGCTGTGCAGGAGAATGTAGTTTTGTTTGTGAGTCGCAAATCAATGATGCTTTATAACATCGGCTCCGAGTATTGGAAGCGTGACGTCAGCTATGGTGAAGGTCCAAAAAAATAATCGCCGAAGACCCAGGTCGACTGACAGCGATTTCGTGCCGTATGTATTGATCGAAAAACCATTTGCTGCAAATAATTTAAATTGATTATCGTCAGAATGAGTAATTTGTTTGCTTCGAGAAATTTGTATTTTTGGGATGACTGAGATGTCGCCACCCGTGTCGACTAGAAATTTTAAACCTGTAATTTTGTCTTGAACTTGCAGGCAAGGAGTTTTACTGCCCTCGGAGATGCCTGCTAAAGTTTCCGAAGGGTCGTTTAGTTTAAAGCTAGAGTTGCACTCTTATTAGAGCATGGCGCACGGCAATTACGCGCCTTGTTGCCGAAAAACAAAATTTGTTGTTTTTGTAATGTTCGCGCAACTGGCTACGAGAGCGAGCACCGTCGTGTTTAACAAATTGGCTACGAGAGCGAGCACCGTCATGTTTAACAAAATGGCTTAAATGTTCCATGTTTCTAGTAAGCGCTTGAATTTGTGCACTAAGACCGGCGTAGCTTTTGTGTTGTCGATTGACATAATACTAGGTCGAGACATTTCCAGAATTTTGTCAGCCTGCGAAGCCAATTTAGATAAATCTGGAAACTCACGTATTGCTAAAACTCCTCGGATTTGTTCCGGAAGTTGTTCAAGGAAGAAAGCGCGCAGGACGTCGTCTGGGAATTGATTTCCAGCTAGGTTTTGAAGACGTTGCAAAAAATTTGATGGCTTTTCGTCACAAAACTCCGTTCCGCAAAGCAGTCGGCGCAGCTTCGAATCATTCGTTCCAACAAAAGAATTGATCAGGCGCTCCTTAACTGTATCGTATTTGTTAAGCTCGGGCGGCGCAGAAATGATGTCAGTAATAATAGGTAGGGCATTGGTGTCCAGGTGCACGAGAACGTATCGATACTTAGTGACGTCAGCAGAGATTCGTGAAATTTCGAATGCAGCTTCCACCTGCGCAAACCATAAAATTGGATTTTCTTCTTCGACAAAAAAAATAAAATTTGTTCATAGTCATCGAAACATAAATTTTTTGTTCACAAAATTTATTTTTTTAAGAATGTTTTCCTTGCCGTCACGGAAATTTTTTAATGTTGAATTGTCAGTTAAGGTACATTCGTCTATCGGTTTTCTCGCTCATAACCAATATATCTATAATGTAATGTTGCTACAATGTAAGAACAGTAGCAATATAGAATTATTAAACATATGAGTCAGATTGACAAGTATTGCGAATATGAAGTGCGCGACCGGTTGACCGTTTGATGTCGCTGTTCATCGACCCGTAAATAACCCAACGTAATCGGGTTTTTATGGCGATCCGGGCCTTCGGAAGTATAACTTCTTCCGGTACCGTTACGACGACATGTGTTAAGTTGATTATTAACTTTGGCTGCATGTGGTCATAATTGTTCAACGGCAACCATGCCCAATGCTAATTTTTTCCATGATTTAAAAACTAACCGACATTGAAGGTTTGGTGGGGAAACGCCTAGCTTGATGTATATATCTTCGACATCTTGTATTTTATGGCGCCATTTTCAGGTCCACTGATAATGAAATTCACAATTTCAGTATTTTGTCTTGTTGTTGTCTGGTTTATCCACTGTAGATTAAGCGTGTCAGCACGTCCGCGAAGAACCAAGTCGTTGTCAAGCATAGTTACGTTGGCGCCGTCGTCAACGAGTGCGTACACAGTTATGCATCGATTAATTCCATTAAGCTTCACTGCCAAGATCTGAAACAGCAGTAGACGTCGGTGATGTATTTAATGGCAGGAATCCAAGCCGTAACGCTTCCGAACAAAACATTTGTTGTCTTGTTGCCCCGTTTTTGGCAAGAAAAACATGTTTGGTGTTGCTTACCGACGGCCCTACGATCGGCTTCTGAAAGACGTTGGTGATCGCTTAAGAGTGATACATTTTTCGGCTGACGTGGTGTGGATAAATTTTAGTTACCTGCTGGCCATCGTTGCTAGCATAATCCTTAATTTCGCTGCAATTTGTCATCGGTTGGATCGACGTAGTCTTAACATGCATCGGCTGGACCGATGTAATGGCGCCGGCATTAAATTCATAAATGGCAGTAAATGTTGTTGTAGTGGTGGAAAAACCATTGTAACAGCGCAAATTGTTGTTGTGGTAAAGGCGGTATTTGCTCTGATGATGTTGGCTAACAGACTGACAAATATTTAAAAATACTTCACCATATTTTCATACCTTTCGCCAAGTGCAAATGCACTTACCAAAGGGTATATTGAGTTAAATCTTATATATATATATATATATATATATATATATATATATATATATATATATATATATATATATAAGTTAACACTTAAGTGTTACACATAAATACAATACATAAGAATATCAAAACACTTTGTTTATCCATTCGCTCTAAACGCATTTCGCTGACACAGGAGTTGAGCGCCCCGACTATTTTGTCGGCAGCAGCAACGTGACACTGGACTATGTCGCAAGTGGCTACGTTAGCGCTTGCCGACTGCAACTTTGTAGCTTATGGATTTTTGTAGCAATGGATTTTTGTAGCAATGGATTTTTGTCTTTTAGTTTAGCTATATGTCTTTCTTGAATTTATTGAGTTAGTTCTGTAAAACGCGCAAGCACATAAGACGCAAATAAACATTGCTCCGGCAACAAGTCGTAATCATTGTTTTTTATTATCGCCTAGTCCAAGACTAGCGATTGAGGGTTAAGTCACCTCCGCAACATATTAACCACAAGAAGTATAACCACTGACCCAGGAGTTGACACCACAGTCGCTACGTGGGACCGGATAACTTCGTAATTTATATATATACTAGCTTAAATTACCCGGCGGTTCTTTTTTAATAGAATCAAGTCTTATTTGTTAATTAAGATCAATAAACTTTCCAGCCTAGCCCACAATTTTTGAAATTATATTTGGTTAATTTGATAATTTTATACCAAATTTGTATGCAGAACTTCCCGTGTTTGTAACTATTGTCACCATGTACCTATAAACTGAGTTTCGCAACTGTTGTAGTTAACCTCCTTAGTATTCGCATTTGTATGTAACTAAAATTGTAATAGCACTTTCCGGTCAGATTTAGTTACTAAGAACCAAATTTCTTCATAGTAGTACATCACGTTCCTGAGCTATGGCCATGGGTGTTAATTTGACCCCAGTTTTACTGAGATGGTAGATTTAGTTCCCAAACACCTTCACATTAAAGTTAATCATCGTACAGTATCACGTTTTTGAGCTGCAACGGTGAGCATTCAATTGACCCGACCACGCCCACTTTTTGTAAGATGGTAGATTTAGTCACCATACCTTTATACAAACGTTTATCTTTGTAGAGCATCGCGTTCCTGATATATAGCGGTGGGCGTTAAATTGATCCCACCACGCCCACTTTTTTTGAGATGGTAGATTTCATCATCATATACTTCTATATCAAATTTTATCATCAAAGATCACAACGTTCATGAGATATCGCGGTGGGCGTTAAATTAATCCCACCGCGCCCACTTATTGTGAGGTGGTGGATTTTGTCACCATACACCTACATACCAAGTTTTATCATTGTAGACCATCGCGTTCCGGAGTTACGGCAGTGGGCGTTATATTGATAAAACCACGCCCACTTTTTGTGAGGTGGTAGATTTCGTCACCATACACCTACATACCAAGTTTTATCATTGTAGACCATCGCGTTCCGAAGTTACGGCAGTGGGCGTTAAATTCATCTAACCACGCCCCCTTTTCGTGGAGTTGTCGACAGTGACCATACCAACTTAAATTCCAAATTTGAGATTTTTTGGAATTTTATTAGAGAAATAATCGTTTTTGTTGATTTAATTTGACTACTTGTGGGCGTAATTTGTGGGCGTGGCAGATTTCATATAGCCTATCATTCCTTCCAGACCCATCTCGATATATGTTCCAAGTTTGAAGTAAATCGGTTCAGCCGTTTAAGCGTGAAAACGGTACAAACGAAAATAAATCAATAAATAAATACACCTTCCTTTATAATATTAGTAAGGATAATAAGGATAAGGATATATACTATATATACGTGATATATACGGCTATAGAAGTACTCCGACCTGAAAGATCTATTGTGCAACCTAGTTGCTCTACAAACACAATTCTAGACTATTTATAAATCTAGTAATTGTTGTGGGCTTAATTTTTACTATTGTTGTACAAGGTGGCGCAAAAGAAGTCATCCGATGTTGTTTGGCTCTTATTTTTTTTCTAAATAAAAAACTTCGATTCTGTTTTTTGATTATGTTTATTTAGACCTTTAGAATTAATTGTGTTAAGTCGAGAAGATGATATCGGATAAATGGGCGCCGTCACAATTGATTCCCATACGGGCTCGTTTTATGGCATTTTCCATCACTTCGGCGAGAGTTTCGGGCGATAAATTCTCGCATTCGTGTCGGATATTTTCCTTGAGGGCTTCCAAGGTCTCAGGCTTGTTGATGTAAACACGAGACTTCAAAAAACCCCATAAAAAGAAGTCCGGGACCGTTAAATCGGGCGATCTGGCGGGCCAGTGCAAATCGCCAAAACGCGAAATTAAGCGACCCGGAAACGCGGCCTTCAGAATGTCGGTTGTGGCTCGTGCAGTGTGTGCTGTTGCTCCGTCCTGTTGGAACCACATGTCCACCAGTCCTAATTCGTCCAGTTCGGGCAGAAAAAACTCGGTCAACATTGCCCTATAGCGCGCACCGTCCACTGTTGTCGTTTGACCCGCGGCGTTCGGCCCGTTGACTCCTCCAGCGTGAACAGCGCACCACGCAGTCACTTTGAGCGGCTGTAATGGTTTCTCGTGCATCACTCGCGGATTTTCGGTTCCCCAGAAGCGATAATTTTGCTTGTTCACGTACCCGCTGAGGTGAAAATGAGCCTCATCGCTCATTATGATTTTTGCCAACACCACAGACGAATTGTTACGCAAAAAAATAGACACAATTATTCCGCGTTCTTGGGGAGTGTATCACTCCATGGCTTATTCACTTGTATTCTGTATCTGTCTAGTCCACAAATGTCAAAACAGATTTGACATTGGCGGCCATTTGCAAAAATGAGAGCATCTTCCAATAGGGTGATTAATTTTGCGCCACCCTGTATATTGGCTTATTCGCATGAAGCGGATTGTACTTATTGCCAAATACGATGAGCTACAAAAATTGCAAGCAATGCGGAAATGGCAATTTTGTAAACTAACAAAATCGGAATCGACTTTCTTATGTTACTAAGACTACGATTAAGCAAATACATAAAACTAGGTCAACCAATGCAGAAACCGTGATCGATTTGTGACGTAATGCGCAGAGAGAGTCAATTTTTCAACGCCAGTTTGCGCAATCTTTATATTTCTCATTCCTGGTGTTCAGCCGTTTCCTGCTTCTCTCGGCAGACACGAATCATATTCTACCACTCCTATTTTCTTCAGATGGTAATTGAATTTACAGCTTCCTGTTAATTGTTCACAGTAGAGTTTAATGTCCTTCCTGCTTTAGGTTTAGAATAGCTTCTTTCTTGATATGTACTATGTTAATGAGTCTTCTTGACTGCCGCATGCCTGTTTAAGCTCTTCAGTGCCCCAACGTAGACATTATCTGACACTAAGCTTTAAGGCGTGGACCACCGCCTGAAAAATGTAAGCAATTATTCTCATTTTTCGGCTATGCCGAAGCTCATATATCCTATGTGCATCTTTTAGCACACAAGTCTCTATTATAAGTGGGCGTTGTTCTTATCGGATCACGCCTCTTTTTGGTTTGTAGATTTGTATTACTGCTAAAGTGCTAAATATCGAATTTGAACTTAATATCGGCACTGAAACTATTTTAATTGAATTGTTTTTTTTTCACATGGAAAGGAGTGGTTTGTATGGGAGGAGGTAGTAGTTTTGGTCCGATCTTGCCCATCTTCAAACTTAGCCTCTGCTTTGAGCTCACATACCAATAATAATAATAATAATAATAATAATAATAATAATAATAATAATAAAAAGTGGCAGAGAAGGCAGTTGCGCTGTAAGCGGCGGAGACGGCATTGACGGCGGCAGAGCCTGATGAGAATTTTGATCAGAGGACAACGGGTGCTTAACGGGACAAAGTTCTTTTTGCAAATCCAAAATGTCATGTCGCATTTGTTGATTGTTATTGGCAAATACGTTTTGCATGACGTGCATTTGCCGTTGTATTTTACTCATAAGATGCTCAAACTTTTTGTTTATGCTGCTATTTACTCTGCTAAACGAGAACAGCGTACTAGGTAATGCAACGACAACAATTAAAAAAGCACTGGGATTACAAGAAGATGTGGCCGTAGGTATTTTACCAGGGGTCGGGCGGAAGATGGGGTAGCTAGTGTGGAGATTGGCGGTGCTGCACCGGTCTGATCACATGCAGTAGGCAAAACGACTTGTGAAATGTTACTCTTCGCAAATTGCGAAAAGTGTTGTGTTCTGGAACATATGTGGCATATCCGGCAGACGGCAAAATAGTTTTAAAAAAAATCGTCAGGAATCGGCATTAATAAGAATTAAACTTCGGCAAATGGAAGAATAAAGTTGTCGCTTTTAAATAAATGGTGAGAAGGCGCGCTGTTTTCGAATAAACTTCTCAATTAAAAATGCGGCAGATATTATTTTTGAAAAAGCGTTAATTCTCAGTAAAAAAAATTTAATTAAAAACATAAAAAATTTATATAAAACATACTCCACAAGGAGGGGTGATCTCGCCTCTCCTATGGCTGTGCGTGTTAAATGATATTCTTTTCCGATTGAATAGGGGAGGGGTTAAAGTTGTAGCGTGTTGAAGATTTTCGAAATCATTTTATATCGCTTCTAAGTCAATTAAGTAATGCTACGCCAATATTTTGGAATTTAGCGCTGGCATTGATCCGTTTCTTGACTCTCCTTTTGAATTTCGCGAAATTCAATTAGTCCTTTCTTTTTTATTTTTATTTAAACTGGTATTTATTGAATCATCTAAGTTAACTTAGATCTAAAAATAATTTTGTATTTATAATTTAACTTAAACTAAGTATATTATTTTAATAATTTGGTTTATTGCCTGGATCCAATGATTGGCAAATAAATAGACACGCATATAAATCAATATATGGGAATTTTATTGATAACGTTTAAGACGTGAAGAGTTCAGAGGTCTTAATAAATCTCTTGCTAGAATGTTAGGGTGAAACATTAGTTTCGCTTTGTAATTCTGGGTAAGATATAAGATTTCATCCGTTACAGTTGGGATTTTCAAGTCTCTGTGGATGTTTGTATTTTTTATATACCAAGGAGCTTTGGCAATTTGTCTCAAAATTTTAGATTGAGCTCTTTGGAGTTTTTCAATATTCGATGGAGAGGCTGTGCCCCAGAGCTCAATTCTATATATGGGTTTTATTTTGCTTTTGTATAGTTGGACTTTGTACGTGAGGTTGAGTTTAGATACTCTTGCTAAAAGTCAGTGCAGCTCAAGCCTTTTAATTTTAATTTGGGGAATTTTAGTTGTGATGTGTTTTTGCCATGTAAGTCTACGGTCGAGGTACACACCGAGATACTTATTTTCGGGACTTTCGGGTACAACTTGGCCATTCATTTTCAGAGCAGGGCATGTTCCTCTTCTTAGAGTGAAGGTTACAAGGCAACTTTTAGATTCGTTGACTTTAATTTTCTAACGAGTCAGCTATGACTTACAGTGTCTAAGTGTGCCTGTACGTAATGAGATGCCCTGTAGGGGTTTGAGTGGGAGCACAAGATAGCCGTGTCATCAGCAAAAGTTGATATGAGGGTTCTATCACTTTTGGCATATCAGAGCGGGAACACTGCCTTGTGGAACACCGGCTAGTATTTCGTATTTTCGTATGTGATATCGAGAAAAACTGCGGAGCATTAGTGTTTGTTTTCAAATGTGGCTTTTATTGAATCCACAATGCGATGCACCTGTTCAATTGTGCCATGTTTCTCTCGAAACCCAAATTGAGGATTGGGAATCACAACTTTTTCAGTAATTTTGGGTACAATCAGCTTTGTTAAAAGTTTATCAAAGAGTTTTGAAATAACAGAGAGCAAGCTTATAGGTCCGGGTTAGGGTATCATTTTAACTTGTGAAAGTTTCCAGTCATCTGGGTAGTGACTAGTTCTAAGAATAGCATTAATTATATAGAGCAAAAAAGTTATAGTAATGGTTGGCAGCTCTTTTATCATTTTAGGTGTTATCAAATCCGAACCTGGAGCTTTATTTGGTATTAAGCATTTATTTATTGTCTCCATAATTTCCTTTATTTTAAAGCGAGGGGTATTCGAGATATGTTGAGAAACTAATGCCGGTAATGGGGTGGTTGACAAAGGCCGCACCTTTTTCCATATCACTTCTGGCCCAATTTCCGTTTGCTAGCCGAATGGAGGTTTCTGACAGTATGAGTTTTTTCATATTTTTGCCAGCTCGCCAGAGAGAGTAGTTTGACGATTTGGTGGGTGCGAGCTGTTCAACGAATTGTTGAAAGTGTCTTTGAGATTTCCACTTTAGCTCTTTTGAAGACTTTGGGTAATGTCGCAAAGATCTTTCTTCAGAGTAGGAGATCTATGATTCTGCCATTCGCGGCGTATTTGCCTTTTATTTTTTATTAAATCCTCTATGTCCTTTGGTGTGCTTTTTTTATATGTGTGGGTTAAATTAGTTCTTAATGAGTTGCAGGAGTTGCAGCGGTAGCTGCTTGTGTTATCAGAAAAGTTTGTTACCGCTATATTTATTTGGTCTTTCGTTTTAAGTGACACATTAGGGTTTATGTGTGAGCTTATTTACTGCCTATATTTGATCCAACTTGTGAGCTTGCTGGTCAATTTATTTATTGGATTAAAATCAATGCTTGGGACATAATGAATTGTAATGATGGTAGGCTTATGGTCTGATGATAAATCTAGAGACGATTCAGTAGTTAATTGGCTTCATTTTAATGTTTTAATGACTGCAAAATCGATTACATCGGGAGTTTTGCGTCTGTCTGTTGGCCAGTATGTTGGTTTACCAGAAGAGACTACGTCTAGACCAAGTTCAGTAACTGTATTCCACAGCAGCCTTCCTTAAGGTGATATAAGACGAGATCCCCAATACGAGTATTTGGCGTTATAATCACCAGCAGCGAGAAACTTTTGTCCAAGAGAGCTGAAAAATGACTGAAATTGCTGTTCACTTATTTTATGTCTAGGTGGACGTGATATAGCCGTTAGTGTTAGACCTTTCAGATATTCATCGAGAGAAATACTAGTTGCCTGTATATAATCTGTACAGGAATTCTGAAGAGCATAATGTTTGATCCTACTTTTAATGAGAATTACAGATCCACCTCTTGCGTTACCGCTTGGATGTTTTGTGTCGTAGAGTCTATACCCCGGAATATTGAAATAGTGTTTTTCGGTAAAATGAGTTTCAGAAATTAGCATTACACCTATGCTTGATTCTTTTAGGAACTCGAGAAGTTCTAGTTTGTGTAGACAGAGGCCGTTCGCATTTCAAAATGATATTTTAAACCATTCATGGTTTAGATAGGAGATGCTGAAGCAGAAGGTTTTGATTTTTAATCATGTTTTGCACCATGTTTTGCATACTAGACATAAATTGAGACATGTTTTGCATAACCATTTGAAGAGTTTGGTCGAGATTGCTGCTTTGAGGAGCAGGCTGTACGTTTACGGGGACTAAGTTGTCACCTTTTCGAGCACTGACGTACGGAACATCTTGGTACATAAAGTGATTTACATTAATTGATGCATTGGATTGTTTAGCGGGGGTGGGCAACTTTTGCATGATTTGGTTGGAATTAGTGGGTCCAACTGGATTAACAGCCTTGTTTTTGAAGGTCTGATATACTGGACAGCCACGATAGTTTGCTGTGTGGTTTCCAAAGCAGTTGCTGCATTTTTTTACATTAGCATCTTCTTTTATTTTTTGGCATGTTTGGGATAAATGGAGATCTCCACAAATTACGCATACACTGGGAAGCGTACAGTAAGTTTTTGAGTGGCCAAATTCTTGACAATTTTGGCACTGGATTGGTCCACGGCGTTTATGGGGCTCTTCTACAGTAATTTTGCGATGCAAGAGATATCGCAGTGAATAAATTGGGTGGGATTCACCTTTTTTAAGGGATTTTTTTTATTGAATTCCCGTTCCATTAGGAAGAGAGACTGGGGGGTTTTGTTTCGAGTTAGTATATTAGATACTATTTTAACTGAGAATCCCTTTTCCTTTAGTGCTTCTTGAATTTCTTTGCATTCAACGAAAGAGTCAATGCCTTTCAATATTACTGATAGGCCTTTGGAGCTCTTGAGCTGATATGTGTAATAGCTCTTTTTCGCTTTATCAAGAGAATTGATAATTATTCTATAATTTGGCTTTTTGTTTCATGTATTTCTCCTTTGCGGATAGGGACTACATGAAAATTATTTACGATTTTGTGTGAGTAAATCTAAAAGAGATTTAGAGTTTTGCGCACGTAGATAGATTGGAGGGGGTTTTTGAGTTTTCGGCTTGGGATCCGTATTCATGTGATCGGCAAGAATCGCATACCGATTCTGTCCCAGCTTAGCAGACTTATTGTTGGGATTAGTTTTTTGAATTTTGGGCAAATTCATATTTTCAGCACGAGGAGGCATAAGTTTTCGTAGCGGTCTATGCCAGTCTGCACTACCGCCAATTTTCTATTTTCGTTTACAGGTATAGTGATAGATTTTTTCGCAGTAGTGGGAGTTATATTTTTTTTTATTATTATTTGGAGTATCGCGAAGAGGGATTTGCGTATTGAATTCAATTAAGGGAGATACAGAATTAACTGTGTTCAAGTTTGGAGTAGCGCATTGAGAACTCCATGGGATAGCAGGTGAGTGAGACATAGCTTGTGGTGTTAGAGAAAGTGTAACATTTTGTTTTTGTTGTAGTTGTTGAACCTGCTGCTGAAGATACCGAATTTGTTGTTCGCTATAATCATATTGATTATAGTCGTTGGTCACTAATGTTCCAGCTGAGTCTTGCATTTTTCCCACTGGGTTGTGGATTTTAGAGTCGGCAGAACGCACAACAGTACTCTGAGCTATGTTAGTGTTTGTTGCTTGCTGATGTTTTTTTTTTTTCTTGAACAAATGCATTTGCGGGGGAAGGCGGTAAACTGTTTGTTTTTTCGCAAGAGTCAGTCAAATTAATTTGCATTGTTGGTAGCGTTTGTACTGGAGATTTTTTATCCGTTTATAATTTTGTCACGATAGTTGGCAAACTTGTTCGCTCCTTCTGAAAGCAAAAAACAATACGGCTCTTGGCTCGGATAGTATTCCTTATGAATTTTATAAATATGCTTCGTTCTCCTTTCTGGAAGAAATTTATGTCTGCTAAATAATATCTATCTTGTTGTTACATACCTCCATTTATTCGTAAATCAATAATTGTACCGTTATTTAAAAAAGGCGACCCCAAATCGCTCATTGACACGCTCCATAAAATATTTACGGGTCTTATCCTAAGCAAGCTTCCAAAGCTGGTTGGATTGTAATTTTATAATTAATGAATTTCAAGCAGTTTTTCGTAAAGTTTATTTAACAATCGATAATTTATTTAATTTATCTAGTATTACTCAGGTAAGCTTTAAAAATAAAATAAAAACTTATGCATTCTTTGTTGATTTTTCTTGTGCGTTTGATTCAATTTCAAGAAATGCTTTATTCTAAAAATGTTCGACTATTAGTTTATCCCACAAAATGATTCAAGTACTGCAGATGTTTTACACATATACCTTATGTTCGATTTGGGATGGAAATGCGAGGATGTTTGTTGAGCCCAGTTCTGTTTAGTCTATATCTCAATGACCTTAATTAATTTTTACCTGGAGGAGTGAAGAATGCTTATACATTGGTTAAAGTGTTGATGTATGCCGATGACATTGTTCTGCTTTCAGACTCTGCAGCTATATTACAGCTGATGACTGATTCACTATACAGTTATTGCTCAATGTGGTGCCTAGAAGTAAATCTTTCGAAATCAAAAGTAGTTGTTTTTAGAGAATGCACGAGAATCAGCAGCAACTTATTTTGGAACTATGGTGGTGTTCCGATCGAGATAGTAAACGACTATAATGATCTTGGCATTCTTCTCAATTATAAATTAAGCTGCAGTAAATACTTAGACACAAAACTGTCTGATGCTAAAAATGCTCATCGGGATCTTTTAGTTTCTTTGCCTTCACTGCACTCGTTGCTTTTATTTCTTTGCCAAAGAAAAGGTCGAGTATAAAAAAATTACAGTCTGTCTTGTGGTATACCCATGAGTAAAATGTCTCACTTTTTCATACTCGTTCGCATCTCAACTCTCCAATCTCCGCTAAGCCAAATCCATCGATCCCACTCCGGTAGACTTTTCCGAGACTCTATCCAGGGTTGCTTTTTTATAATATACTTTTATTTATTGGATCTTCTTCTTGACTTAAGAACTAACAATAATTTTTCAAATTTTAAAACTAAAACGAAACATTGCACTTCGAAAGCAACTGTATATATATATATATATATATATATATATATATACAAGGTGGCGCAAAAGAAGTCATCCGATGTTGTTTGGCTCTTATTTTTTTTCTAAATAAAAAACTTCGATTCTGTTTTTTGATTATGTTTATTTAGACCTTTAGAATTAATTATGTTAAGTCGAGAAGATGATATCGGATAAATGGGCGCCGTCACTATTGATTGCCATACGGGCTCGTTTTATGGCATTTTCCATCACTTCGGCGAGAGTTTCGGGCGATAAATTCTCGCATTCGTGTCGGATATTTTCCTTGAGGGCTTCCAAGGTCTCAGGCTTGTTGATGTAAACACGAGACTTCAAAAAACCCCATAAAAAGAAGTCCGGGACCGTTAAATCGGGCGATCTGGCGGGCCAGTGCAAATCGCCAAAACGCGAAATTAAGCGACCCGGAAACGCGGCTTAGAATGTCGGTTGTGGCTCGTGCAGTGTGTGCTGTTGCTCCGTCCTGTTTGAACCACATGTCCACCAGTCCTAATTCGTCCAGTTCGGGCAGAAAAAACTCGGTCAACATTGCCCTATAGCGCGCGCGCGTTCGGCCCGATGACTCCTCCAGCGTGAACAGCGCACCACGCAGTCACTTTGAGCGGGTGTAATGGTTTCTCGTACATCACTCGCGGATTTTCGGTTCCCCAGAAGCGATAATTTTGCTTGTTCACGTACCCGCTGAGGTGAAAATGAGCCTCATCGATCATTATGATTTTTGCCAACACCACAGACGAATTGTTACGCAAAAAAATAGACACAATTATTCCGCGTTCTTGGGGAGTGTATCGCTCCATGGCTTATTCACTTGTATTCTGTATCTGTCTAGTCCACAAATGTCAAAACAGATTTGACATTGGCGGCCATTTGCAAAAATGAGAGCATCTTCCAATAGGGTGATTTCTTTTGCGCCACCTTGTATATATATATATATATATATATATATATATATATATATATATATATATATATATATATATATATATATATATATATATATATATATATATATATATTTTTTTTTGCATAGGCAGCGAACATCATGGTCAATGCAATACAGTGGGACCTTGAATCATGTGGTGTACATTTGTACAAATTAATATTCGAAGAAAGCCAATGCGACCTGACGCATCATGGGGCTTTACTTGTACTTGTTGGTATTTCTGGAGAGGGCCAATGTGACCTAGCGCTTCATGGGGCCTTAGGTGAATGAGTTAACATTTTCGGAGAAGTTCAATGCGACCTAGCGCATCTTAGGGCCTTGTATAATTAAATGCTATTTATGTACAGATCAATGCGACCTAGCGCATCTGGGGTCTTAGCATGTAGAGAATAATATACAAGTGTAAACAATGTCAAGTTGTGCATCATGTGGATACAGATTACATGGCTGGGAGATCGTTTCTTCAGAGACGGATGTCTGAATTGTATTTACCAATGATCGTGCCAACGGGTTGGGGTGACTTGTCAGTTTTTGCAGGTATCTCAGCGGTATGCACATGGCTTCATCTTTAACCATAGGCAAGTTAAGGTCTCTATGAATATTTTAATTTCTTAGATACCATGGTGCTCCAGTGATCGTTCTAAGTATTTTGGACTGAGCCCTCTGTATTAGTTCGAGATTAGTTTTACTTGTGTTACACCACAGCTGGATGCCATAAGTCCATATGGGCTTTAGAATGCTACTATACAGGAGTACTTTTTACTCCAAACTTAGTGCACATCGATGGTTAATAAGCCAATGCAGGCTTTTTGCTTTTAGTCTTAAGTGTGTACTTTTAGCTTCTATGTGCTTCCGCCACGTTAGTCGTCTGTCTAAATGAATACCAAGGTAAGTGACTTCATTTGATTGCGGAATTATAGTATTATTAAGAATAACTGCCGGACATGTACCCATTCTTAATGTAAATGTGAAATGTTTACACTTTTGCTCATTTACTTTTATTCGCCATTTCGACAGCCACGTTTCTACAAGTTTCAAGTGTTCACCTAAGTCTCTGGATGCTTTTATTAGGCATTTATTGCTGCAAAGGATTACAGTATCATCAGCAAATGTTGACTTAGTTAAACCAGGATTCGTTGGCATGTCTGAGGTAAACAGAACATAAAGAATGGGCCCAAGAACGCTTCCTTGAGGAACACCCGCTTTAATTACATTGCCTTTCGTTATAAATTCATTGACCCTTACTCTGAATGTTCGATTTTTTAGGTAAGATTCTAGTATCTTATGAAAGCTAGGAGGGAGCAAACACTTTAATTTGTACACAATACCTTCATGCCATACTCTATCAAATGCCTGAGCAACATCAAGAAAAATTGCTGAATTCTCGAATCTCAAAGGCTTTTCTTATCACATTAGTTATACGATTCACCTGTTCTATGGTTCCATGGTTTTTGCGGAAGCCAAATTGATGGGATGGTATAATGTTACGATCAATTAAATGTGTTAGTTTTGATAGTAGCAATTTCTCGAAAAGTTTGGACAGGCACGGAAGTAGAATTATAGGTCTGTAGGAGGAAGGTAATGTTTTGTCCTTTCCAGGCTTTGGTATCATTATAATAAGTGATTTTTCCACGCCATCGGAAAATATCCAGTTCGAAAAATCGCATTAAATAGTAGTTGGATAAGCTCAAACGCTGTACTTTTTAGTTCAATAATCATTTTTGGAGTTATAAGATCATACCCAGGGCTTTTTTTTTGGAATTGAGGTCGTTTCGTATGATATCATTAACCTCATTACGGTTTAAAACAATTGACACTGTTCTATAATTTGAAAGGTTAGTTAAAGAAGGAATCACAAATCTACGAGAAGACTGATTTGGTTTGAAAACCTGTCTCAAGTAGTTAGCAAATGCTGTGGCTTTTTCTTCTTCGCTGCGTGCCCAGTTACCATCTTGAGTTCTGATTGGCGATTCGCCCTCTACAGGTTAATTTATCTTCTTGTTTGCTTTCCACAGTGAAAACTTTGTTGTACACAGAGGTGATAATCTTTTCACATAGGTACTTTGGTCTTTGTCTTCTTCTAGCTTTAGGGCATCCTTAAGTTTTCTCGTAGCATCAGCGAGACTGCTTAGCAAAAGGGGATCTTTGTGTTGCCGTTCTCTTCTCAGTCGATGCTTGTCTGTTACGAGTTTTTCTATGTAGCTAATATTTATTGCTGCCATTTTTGTAGCAGTAAAATTCCTAGGAGTGGAATGTTCAGCCGCTGATGTCACCATTGAATTAAAAATTTGGACAAAGTCTTCGATATCCCCCTCTGACTCTATTTTTGGGTTTGTATGGATATGACTGCTGATACACTTTTTATATTTAAGCCAATTCGTTTTATGGGTGGTTAGTCGGGTGGGAAACTCAACTAGTATCGGCTTATTTAGTACGTAGAAGGTTACAGGAGAGTGATCAGATGATAGATCGAAACTTGTATCAGCTGTGATTAGATTTCTGATTAAATTTTTATGATAGCAAAGTCTATTAGGTCTGGTATTTTCTTATTATCTGTAGGCCAGTAGGTAGGTTCACCTGATGATACGACATCGTATCTATTTTGTCGGTTAAGCATGACATCAATTTCTTGATTTATTAAGAAAGTTGTGATTTCGTATTTATGTTGGCTAACGCCGTTTGCATTCCATAAACAAATCTTTAAAGAACTCATTTTTGAGCCAATAAAACTTGCAACATTTGAATTTGCGTTCTTATCATGTCTTGGAGCATACTTTGCATTGTAGACATAAATTGTGTCATCATCCAGCACTCCAGATGCTTGGGGTATGATTTGAGGCACTTGTTCTGTTTCTGATTTTAGTGCACTTGCATACGATATATTTTGAATTACTTGGCTTGGTGCATTTGATGTAACAATATGTTGCTTAACAAAGTTTTGGGGTACAAATTCAGGTTGATTACGAGCTGCTTGCTTGCGTTTATTTAATCTATCCAGCAAGTCTTTGTACACAGAACAACCTGTATAATTCGCAGTGTGATTTTCTCCACAATTATTGCATTTTTTCGAATTTGGTTCATTTTTGTTACTTGTACAGTGGGAGGAATGATGGAGATCTCCACCAGCTACACATACTATGCGCAGTGTGCAATATGACTTCGTATGTCTGTATTCCTGACAATGTGCACATTGCACCGGACCATTGCGCTTATGTGGTTCCTCTACTGAGATTCTACGGTGCAGTAAGTATTTCAGCTCATAGAGTTTTGTTTTTTTTAAATTGGTTGAATTAGGGTCTAATTCAATTTTGAACATTGGTTGCGGAATTTTGTTTTTATTTATTATGTTGATCACAACTTTTACTCCGAACCCTTTTTCTTCCAATGCTTCTTTAATTTCATTAGAACCTACACTGGACTCTTTGCCTTTAATGATCACTACTAGGCCTTTGCTACTTTTGAGCTGATGTGTGTAGTAGTTTTTATTTTTATCATTTAGAAATTTATAAATAATACGGTAATTACTCTCAGTGTAGATTTGTAATTTGGTTTCATGTATGTTCCCTTTACTCAGAGGGACTATATGAAAATTATTACTGCCGATAAGTCGTGAAATGTTTGAAACCAACTCATTTGAGCTACGCTCGCGTAAGTAAATTGGCGGCGGTTTGGTGGTTTTAGCACTAGGAGCAGCTTCCGTATCAATATTTGATGCATCTAAATTGTTTTCATCTAATGGAGCAAACCTATTATTATTTAAGGAATCAGATGGTTCATCATAATTTATTTTGGTCATTTTAGGAGCATTACCTGTATTCCCGTTTTGTGGACTTAGTTTCCGTTTAACTAGTATGTAGCGATCCATACCAGTCTGTACTGCCGGTCCTTTTGGCCTACTAACCAATGCGGTTCGTTCACTTATTAACATACTTACAGATGGCGTCGTATAGGGTTGTTCCTTATCCGAAGGTAGTGCTTCAATCTATTGTTGGCTTTGCGATAGATGTTGTTTTTGCTGCTGAGATTTGAGTTGATGGTCGTCGTTTTGTGAGTCATGTTGCAGGTTTAATTTTACGTTGGGGATATGATCCCCAAAAACTTTTTTGGTGTTTATTATTTATTGTTTTTAGTGTTTGAACTTGTGTAGTTTTTGTTGTTGCCATTGAGTCACATCTCTCTCGAGCTGGAGATCTCTCCACTGGCATTGTTGGTGTTTTTTTGTTATTCTTGATTTATATTTTTTTTTTGTTTGTTTGTTTGTTTTGATTTTTATTATTTAAATTTTAGAGTGTTTTTAATTGTGTTTTTAATCTGTTTTGAGCGTCTATTTCGCTATTTTGTAATTAATAAATACACTGTTACACATGAAAAAAACGATTCACGCACGGAATAAAAACGCGTCCACTGTTGAATCGATGTTTGCCTTTAAAATTATTATTTACTACCTAGTACTACATTATAAATTATTTCCACTAGGTAGGTAAAATTATTATAAATATAAGTACTTTTTAACATCAATTGAACATCAAACTCAAGAAAAGCCTCGCGTATTTTTATTTCGTCCAGTATTTATGTAGTGTAGTGTAGTGTGTATTATAATCAGGTGAGTTTAATTTTTCTGTTTATTTTTATACTTTGTTATTATTTTTGGTTGTGACATGGATCCTCAGGAGCTTATAAATGCAGAGGAAGCTATTGGGGAGGATATTAAATAAATGTATAATGGCATTTCGACAAAAAGGGATGAGATCTTTTTGGTCGAACAGGTAGGCAATTTGAGGGCTAAGTTAATTATGTTAAGTTATGATTTTGAAGAAAATCATAAAAAACTAGTGCCGCTTTCTGCCTTAATAGTAAAGAATCAGTACTTTAAGGAGAAGTATGTGGATTTAGTTAGGGAATAAATACACTTGACGAATATGTTTAAAAATTTAAAATGTACCAGAAGTGAGTGCCAGAACAGCAGAAAGTAGTATTATTTTGACACACTCTGGCATTTATAGAAAATTTGCTCAGT
This sequence comes from Suillia variegata, assembly GCA_949127995.1. Lineage (NCBI taxonomy): Eukaryota > Metazoa > Arthropoda > Insecta > Diptera > Heleomyzidae > Suillia > Suillia variegata. Next base: position 25,137,003 of record OX421843.1, read on the forward strand.
CTTTAACGGGGCTTACGGATACCTGGCGTCCTCCATAATAACTAGCCTTACCTGCGTATTTCGGATCTCTGCGCAGGTGGACCGTTCTTTCTCCGACACTCGTGGGTTCAAATATGGAACATAATATTTATTGAACTTGTGTAGTTTTTGTTGTTGCCATTGAGTCACATCTCTCTCGAGCTGGAGATCTCTCCACTGGCATTGTTGGTGTTTTTTTGTTATTCTTGATTTATATTTTTTTTTTGTTTGTTTGTTTGTTTGTTTGTTTGTTTTGATTTTTATTATTTAAATTTTAGAGTGTTTTTAATTGTGTTTTTAATCTGTTTTGAGCGTCTATTTCGCTATTTTGTAATTAATAAATACACTGTTACACAAGAAAAAAACGATTCACGCACGGAATAAAAACGCGTCCACTGTTGAATCGATGTTTGCCTTTAAAATTATTATTTACTACCTAGTACTACATTATAAATTATTTCCACTAGGTAGGTAAAATTATTATAAATATAAGTACTTTTTAACATCAATTGAACATCAAACTCAAGAAAAGCCTCGCGTATTTTTATTTCGTCCAGTATTTATTTGCCAGCGTCTACGTATGAACATTTTGGTGACCTCGTGTATAAATACGGTGTGGAAAGTTTAAAAAAAATGAGTAAAAACACCCAATGAAAGTAAAAAATAAGACCCAAAAAAAGTTAAAAAGAGAAATATCTTTCTGAAAAGTGAGTGTAGTGTGTATTATAATCAGGTGAGTTTAATTTTTCTGTTTATTTTTATATTTTGTTATTATTTTTGGTTGTGACATGGATCCTCAGGAGCTTATAAATGCAGAGGAAGCTATTGGGGAGGATATTAAATAAATGTATAATGGCATTTCGACAAAAAGGGATGAGATCTTTTTGGTCGAACAGGTAGGCAATTTGAGGGCTAAGTTAATTATGTTAAGTTATGATTTTGAAGAAAATCATAAAAAACTAGTGCCGCTTTCTGCCTTAATAGTAAAGAACCAGTACTTTAAGGAGAAGTATGTGGATTTAGTTAGGGAATAAATACACTTGACGAATATGTTTAAAAATTTAAAATGTACCAGAAGTGAGTGCCAGAACAGCAGAAAGTAGTATTATTTTGACACACTCTGGCATTTATAGAAAATTTGCTCAGTCTTTAACGGGGCTTACGGATACCTGGCGTCCTCCATAATAACTAGCCTTACCTGCGTATTTCGGATCTCTGCGCAGGTGGACCGTTCTTTCTCCGACACTCGTGGGTTCAAATATGGAACATAATATTTAAAATAAAAACAAAAACAACAACAATAAGGAGGCCGGTTCTTCCGTCAATAGACTGAGGGAGCTATCAGCTCCGACAAAAGAGCAGCGTTTAAAACGAGCTCTAATGCTGCCGCTGCAACGACAGGAGCCAAGCTTGGTCAGAATAGTTTGGCACAAACAAACAGAATTGGTAATCCTCAACCAAAATGGCCAACCTTGAAGATCACAGATCCGACTAAAGCTGGTTACTAGGAGAGGTGTAATGCTGCCTGGTTACTCGCTAAAGTCCACACAACTCCGCCGACAGAAGCTGAGTTGACGAAAGAGTTGGAGAAGTCAATCGACTGGGCGAAGTCTGTACTGCCTAATTTTCAAATCGAACGTCCAGAAAGATCTGCAGCGAAAAGGCAGAGGTCGGCGGAGGGAGAAAGACCCACAGCAAAAAAGACGAAGACACACGGTGTAGCGCCTCTAAAATCTTTCGCGGAAGTTGCAAAAAACCTCATAATTATTGGTGTCCTGGATGAAGGCGATCCTGAGGGAAATATTCCCAAACAGCAGTGGAAGTGGGTGCAAGCAGCACTAGCTCAAGTGGCCATGGAAGTGCTGTTAAGCTGGAGGGCAAGGGCCCTCCACCCTCATGTACCGATGCAGAAAGGCATCAAGGGCAAATTAAACTTCTAGCCTGTGACGACGAAAGGTCTGTTGAGCTATATAAAATAGCAATATCAAAAGTGGGAGAAGTATAACCCGGAGCCAAGCTGGTGGCAGTCGATAAGAGGGATGTCCCATCTCGACCAAGAGCCAAAGTTTGAGTTCCATTGACCCCCTCCGATCCGGAGCAAATTATGCAGCTCTTCAGAGCTTGCAACCCGAATCTTCCGACGGATAAGTGGAGACACGTCAAGACTTTTGACAACAACGCAGTAGGTGACGTGGAGCCGAAAAGGGCCACTAAACTGATACTGCTCTTAATTACTGACGACTCACTAGAACCGTTGGCGAAAAGCGACGGTGAAGTGAACTACGGCTTCGGTAAGGTGAAGGTAAAAACATACCGAGCCGATTTAGCCAATCTAGCGTCAGAGGACGAAGATGAAAGCGACTATCATGAGTCCGATGACGAAAGCATCGGGCATATTTCCTCTGGGTCAGATGCGACAGCTGGACTTATCAAGTTACTATCGGAGAAGGAGTTATCGGGAGAGAAGGACGCAGATGACACCATAACAAATGCGCCTCCTACAGATAAACCTTCACCATAGTAAAGTTGCTTCGGCTGCCCTTAACCTCATGGCAGAAGACCAGCCTGATTTTGTCCTCATTCAGGAGCCATGGGTTAATGGATGGAAAATATGTGGTCTGAGGACTCTGACTTATAAGTTATCTGGTGCTAATAGCGAAGGTAAAATAAGGGCATGTATAATGTCCAAAATTCAACTTAATATTTTCTTATTACATCATTACAGTAATGAAGAAATAACCAAAATTAGCTGGAAAACAGGCGGAAGCAGTTACCGGCTAACCTCGTTCTACCTTGCGTACGATGACCCTATACCATCGCAGCTGCTGAAAGAGCTGGTATCGGACAGCGAAGCTTCCAAGTGCAGATGTATACTGGGAGGCGGCGCGAATGCACATCATACCATTTGGGGTAGCACAGACATCAACATACGGGGTGAGTTACTCTTTAATTATATTTTTAACACAAAGTTGTTGTTATGTTACTGTGGAAATGAACCCACATTCATAATAAGAAATCGTCAAGAGGTACTTGACATTACTCTAGTCTAAGACTTTCTAATAGACAAAGTGAATCGATGGATGGTGCTAAATGAGCACTCGTTTTCGGATCACCGTTACATAGAATGTACAATAGTAGAGGAAATTCCTCGGCCCAGCTTAAATAGGAATTTTAGGAAAACAGACTGGCAAGTGTATGCACACGAGCTGAAGAAGAGGCTTCCTAGGAATCCCTATTGCAGTCCTGATAATGTAAAGGACTTAAACAATATTGTAGAGTCTTTTAACAATTCTTGTAATCTATCGCTAAAGAAAGCTTGTCCACTAATTATGCATAGGGGGAAAAGTAAACCACCATGGTGGTCACCTGAGCTTAATCAGTTAAGGAAGGATTGCTGAAATCAATTTAATAAAGCAAAGTATTCTTGCGTAGAAATCGAATGGGACTATTATTATGATAAATTGAAAGTCTACAAAAAATATTTGAGAAAAGCAAAGAGATATTCATGGAGATCTTTTTGTGATGATATCGAGACTACTGTTGAAGCGTCTCATCTTAGGAAAATATTAGCTAAATCAACACAAACCATTGGTTATCTGAAGAAATCAGATAACACCTGGACAACATCTAGTGAAGAATCACTGAATTTATTGTTAGATACCCACTTTCCGGGGAGCTCAGACAACAGAGACAATAGAGCCATGGAAACTGTGCGTAATTTAGAGACCTTGATAGAACCAGATATCTTAGAAACTATCTCGGAAACTTACATTGTTTGGGCTGTAGATCGTTTCAAACCATATAAGTCGCCGGGACCAGATGGTATCTTCCCAGCGCAACTTCAAAAATCATTAGGTCACATAATGAATTGGTTATTAACCATATTCAGAAGTGTATTAAAATTGAATTATGTTCCCTCCCTATGGAGAGAAGTTAAGGTTGTTTTTATTCCAAAGACAGGTAAAAACTCACATACAAGTCCTAAAGACTTTAGGCCAATCAGCTTATCATCTTTTCTACTAAAAACGTTAGAACGGTTAATAAATATGTTTATCAGAAATTATATACCTACATCGCAATTTGCGAAATCGCAACATGCCTACAGTAAAGGGAAATCAACAGAGACAGCTTTAAACTCTCTTGTCTCAGAAATTGAGAAATCAATTGAGGAGAAAGAATATACATTTGTAGCCTTCCTAGATATCGAAGGCTCTTTTAACAATATCCTGCCGAAGGCCATTACAGACGTGTTGTCAGATTTGCACATTTCTGGGGCCCTTGTGAATTTCATAGAACAGTTGCTACTCTGCAGGTTTGTGAATTCGACATTAGGGGTCTCAGCGGTACGCAGATCTGTCCACAGGGGTACTCCTCAAGGCGGTGTGCTTTCTTCTTTACTGTGGATTCTAGCAATGAATAAGTTATTGTTAAATCTAGAGGAAAGGAGGATTCATGTGGTGGCCTACGCAGACGATGTCGCTGTAGTGTTAAGAGGAAAAGTTCCAGACACTCTCTCTAACTTAATGCAAGGTATTTTAAACAATATATATCTTTGCGGTTTGGGCTTAAACGCAAATAAAACAGAATTAGTTCTTTTCACTAGAAAGCATAGACTTCCGGATTTCAGACCACCGAAACTGAATGGTATCACACTTTCGGTCGCTGACAAAGCACGTTATCTAGGGCTTATCTTAGATAGGAAGCTTTCTTGGAAGTTAAACGTTGAGGATAGAGTAAGAAGAGTAGCTATAGCTCTATACTCTTGCAAAAGAACAATAGGTGTAAGGTGGGGCCTAGCCCCTCGAATAGTATATTGGCTGTATACAGCAGTGGTAAGACCAATTATTACGTATGGGGTTTTGGTCTGGTGGCCAACTCTTGAGAAAAAAACCACGGTTAAACGTATGGAAAGTATTCAAAGAGCAGCAAGTCTATGTATTAGCAGAGTACTTAGAACAACACCCACAGCAGCGTTGAATATCATACTGCATCTAGTACCGATTGACCTGTATGGAAAACAACTAGCAGCTATATCGGCACTACGTCTTAGGGAACTATCCCTTCTATCATCTAATAATAAGGGACATCTATGTATACTCAGTAAGTTTCCTTGTATCCCCAGTACTACCGACTCCTGTGACTCGGCTAGGCCACACTTATTCAATTATTTTACCACGATCATTCCTTCAAAGGAAGATTGGGAAAATGGTATAATAAATTGTAATAAAGGTATCAGTATTTATACTGATGGTTCTAAACTAAACGAAAAAGTGGGAGGAGGTGTCTACTCGGAACAGTAAGGCACAAGTATCTCCTTCCGCTTACCTGATCATTGCAGTGTTTTCCAAGCAGAAATTTTGGCCATTAAAGAAAGTTTGCTAACACTAGGTAAGAGCGTTTTTACCTCCAAAGAAATGTATATCTACTCTGACAGTCAGGCGGCTCTGAGGACATTAAAAGCATTCCGATACACATCTAAGACAGTGAAGGAGTGTCACGAACTATTAGATGTGCTTACACCATACTTTACGATAAATCTAATCTGGATACCAGGTCATAGAAACATTGAAGGAAATTGTAAGGCAGATGAGTTAGCTAGACTGGGTACTACGCTGCAAATCTGTCCCGACAAAGAAAATATACATATACCATTAGCAACATGCAAACTATTAATAAATAAATATACCATTGAGATCGCCAATATTCGCTGGAGTCAATACACAACCTGTGTAACTAGCAGACAAACGTGGCCAGAATTGAATATGGGTCGAACAACTCAGCAGGACAGACATTAGAATTTTAATTGGGGTCCTAACTGGACACTGTATCTTGGGGAGACATGCCAACAGATTATGGGCACCTTTTTACGACTAGACGCAGATGAGGAAGAGAATGTCGAACATCTTTTATGCAGGTGCATGGCTCTGAGTAGAAGAAGGTTTCAATTTCTTGGACTCTACTTTCTAGACAACATCACGGAAGTAGCAGATATCAAACTGACAAAAGTAGTTAGCTATATTAAGGCCACAGGCTGGTTTAAGAAAGACCCAGAGGAAGAGTAAGGTGAAATTTTTAGTTCCGGTGGTATCACAATGAGCCTTCAACAGGCCTAGGTGCGTCGTCAGACAGCCACTCTACCTACCTACTTAACGTTGAAATTTAAAAAATATATAGTTATTTACAAATTATTTTTTAATACATTAACTAGAAACACTAGAGCTATGAATTATGAATATTTTGAAAGATAATGACCCTACGAATCCAGAAAAAAGGCTGACAAACTATCCTCTACCGATGATAGTTTGGCAGTAAAGTTGATTCTTTTCCAGTAAAATAAACCAAAAAAACATATTTAAGAAATAAAAACAAAATTATGTTTAACAGAATGTGTTTGGAAAACTTAGCATTAAATATTATTTTCATATTTGATTTTTGAAAGTTACTAATTTTATCATTGTAACGCGCTATTACCGTATTTTTTATAGTTCCTTTGCTTGATTACTTTATTACTTTTTATTTTCTTAATTTCTCTTATACTACTTATTAACTAGCTGTACTTTGTAAGAACTTTTGCTCTCGCAAGCCTGATCTTCGGCTCGAGATGATTTCTCGTCCGATTTTGATTTGAGCAGGCAAGCGAGTAAGAACATATTTAGTGTAAACGCGTACGATAAATTTATTTAATTTTTAGGATAAATATTCTGATGAATTTGTTTAATGAAAAATTTAAAGGATTGTTATATTTTTTTGATACATAATGTTTGGTGCCGAAACCCGGGAACTACGCGTTATTCATCGGAAAATTAAGAAAGTTTAGTGCAAGTTTCTAGTGGTTTTGCAGTGTAAGACACGTGTTTTAAAATTCAGATTTTTTACCAATAAAAAAAGCATAATTCAGTTCAACAAACATGAACGACCTTAATAAAATTATTGAACTCCAGCGAGGATTTTTAGATCATGTGAAAAAATTACAAACGCGTTTCAATAATAAAAATTCTGAACAAAAAACACGTGGCTTCCTAACTAGTATTTTGCAAGAACTTGATAGTTTGCAAAGTACATTTAAAGAAAACCACGAGGAAATTTGTGCGTCCATTCGTGACTCGTCATTGCCAACTCAGGAAGTTCCCTATATTTCAGAGGAATGTATTTACGAATTTACTGATTTATTCTTTGAATTTAAAGGTGCTGTCTTGGACACCATTCCTGAAGCTTTGACATCTTCGCCCGTAGGTTGTAGTACATTCGTTTTGCCGAACCACCATTCAGAAATCTCGCCGAGCAAAGATGCCAAATTGCCGTCCATTTCGCTGCCTAAGTTTTCAGGCGATTATATGGAATGGGTTCCATTTCAAGATATTTATATTTCATTGGTTCATAGCAACAATTCAATATCAAAAATTCAAAAGTTTTATTACTTGAAGGGAACCTTATTGGGCGAAGCTGCCAATTTAATAAAAACAATTTCTATTACTGAAGCAAATTATGATTTAGCTTGGTCAACGCTTAAAAATAGATATCACAATAAGCGTTTAATTGTCGATACTCTCACAAAAAGATTTTTTAATATTCCAAAATCCGATGGAACTTTCGAAAGAATTAAAAATTTACTTGACTCTGTCTTTTTTCTCTTAAAAATTTAGAAATCCAAACTTCTACTTGGGATCCACTTTTAGTTCATTTAATTGCACAAAAGTTGGATATGCAAACACGTCGAGACTGGGAAACGTCATTAAAATCGTCAATCGATGTACCACCTATTACAGAAATGTTTGCTTTTCTAGAGAGAACCTTTCGTACTCTCTAATCTTTACATGACGATATACCGTCGACTAGTAAACACAATCGATTTACAAAACCTACTATGTTTAAAAATAAAAAATCACATTTGAATTCTAATCATCTTTCGCATCAACCGAATTGCGTTTTTTGCGAGAAATTTTATCTGTATCAAAATGCTTTAAATTTCAAGCACTAACATTAAAACAAAAATCTGATTTTCTTTCAAATAAAAGAATTTGTCGAAACTGTTTTACACCTGGTCACTCTCACAATGAGTGTAAGTCTCCATATCGGTGTAACATATGCAAAAAGTTGCATCACACGGTCTTGCATGACGAAACTCTCTCAGTGCCTACCGATAGGGCAATAATGCTCACATTCTTGGATTAAATGCCACAGCTACTGGCAAAGAACTCACAGAACCATCGCGAACACGAAGAGAAGATTTAAGTACTCTCTCTACTCATGACACACAAGTTCTTCCGCACGTACTGCTTTCGACTATTAGACTAATATTAAATTCGATAAATGGGCATTTCACGCTTAGAGCTTTGCTTGATCAGGGGTCACAAGCGACTTTAATCACAGAAAACGCAGTTCAGCTGTTAAAATTAAATAAACAAAAATTGTTTTGCAAAATTTCTGGCGTCGGTGATACTACTGAACATATCTGTCGCTCAAGTGTTTTGCTTGAATTGTGGTCCGTGCGTAAAACTCCAATATTGACATGTAAAGCACTCGTTCTTAAAAGTCTTTCTACCTACACTCCTAAATCTTCTCCATTAAATTTAAGATTTAATGATCTAGGAGTAGAATTTTTAGCAGATCAAAATTATTATAATAAGGATCCTATTGACAGTATTCTCGGTTCTGACGTATTTAGCCAAATCGCCATACCTGGCAACTCATTTATTAAAAATGACATTTTCTTTCAAAATACTCATTTCGGGTGGGTTTTATCTGGCCCAACCCAACCTTTACATGCGAATATGTTGGCCGTTAATAATGTCAATTTAGAAAATATACTACGCTCGTTTTGGGAACAGGAGGAAGTTTTAAATAAGAGGGAATTGAGCGAAGAAGCCTCATCTTCTTGCGAACAATATTTTCAAAGCACTACTAAGCGCACACATTCGGGACGGTACGTCGTAAATCTCCCTTTCAAATCAGTGTTACACGGTCAATGTGCTCCAAATTTGAAGAACAATCATGTTAATGCATTTAAGCGTCTGAAAGGCTTAGAGTCCTCTTTTCAAAAGCGTCCTACATTTTTTGAAAAATACAAAGCTTTTATGCAGGAATATGAAGATTTAAACCATATGACTAAAATTGGAACATACCCCTCCGACATTTACAATAATACTTATTTCTTGCCGCACCACGGCGTTTTTAAAGAAGATAGCACTACGACAAAGTTACGTGTAGTATTTGACGGTAGTAGCAAATTCTATGGGCAGAGTTCTATAAACGATGAGTTGTTTCCCGGCCCCGCTTTACAAAATGATTTGCCGCAAATTATAACTCGATGGCGTAGACATCGTATTGCATTTAGCGCGGATATAGAAAAAAATTTTCGACAAATACAAGTCGCTGACGAACACTAGGGTTTTCAACAGATTTTGTGGCGCTATAATTCGCGTGATGATATTTCAATTTATAAACTACATACATTCACTTACGGTACAACTTCGGCGCCGTATTTGGCCATTCGAGTACTTCGTCAGCTAGCCAATGATTACATATCAATCTACCCACATGCCGCAAATGTTTTACTTTCTGATTCATATGTAGATGACATTATTTCAGGGTCTGACAACCTGTCAGGGGCTATTTCTTTACATAAAGATTTATGCGCGCTTCTAAACGAAGGTGGTTGCAATCTTAGAAAGTGGATTTCAAATTCGCCCGAATTAATAAAAGAAATTCAGCCTGAGTTTAGGGAAAATAATATAACTTTGGATTTTGATAATGACGTTACTGTCAAAGCGTTAGGCGTTCAGTGGAACACCACTTCTGATTCGTTTTCGTTTAAACTAAGCTTAAATCATACTGACAAAGTTACAAAAAGATCAATACTATCCCATACCGCGCGACTGTTTGACCCCTTGGGTTGGCTCACGCCATCCACAGTTAAAGCTAAAATTTTATTTCAAAATTTGTGTCTAGAAGGAGTAGACTGGGACGATAGTGTTCCTACTGAGATCCATGATAACTGGGTAAAATACCGATCTTCTCTGATTTCATTTCAACGACTTAAAATTCCTCGGTGGATAGGATTCCAACCGCACTTACAATTAGACCTGCATTGCTTTTGCGACGCATCACAAGTAGCATATGCAGCCGTCGTATATGCACGAATCCAATCTCCACAACATGAAGTTTCTGTTAATATTTTGCAAGCTAAATCAAAAGTAGCACCAGTAAAATGGGTCTGCATTCATAAACTTGAGCTTTGCGCTGCGGTACTATTAGTCAAATTAGTTGCTAAAGTTAAAGATTCGCTTACTGATATACCTATCACAAATATTATATATTGGAGTGATAGCTCAGTGGTCTTGAGTTGGATTCGAAAGCCGCCCGCACGATGGAGTGTTTACGTAGCTAATCGAAATATGTTCCATCTGCGGAAAATCCGGCAGATTGCGCGTCAAGAGGAGTGCAGCCACAAGAACTTCAAGAAACTCATATTTGGTGGCATGGGCCCGATTTTCTTTAACGACCAACTGATTCATGGCCAAAAAGTTTGAATAATTTTGAAACGTCGTTAGAGGAACGAAAAGTAAAAATTATCGCACATATTACCAATCAAACGTTCTATCCCGATTTTTTTATCAAAATTTTCTAATCTTAATAAATTGTTACGCATTTTATCTCTTTGCTTTCGATTTTTTTATAACTGCAAGCAGCGTAAAGAATCGCGTGTTACTCTCCGAGCGACGCTACACTCACTAGTAAGAATTGTTCAAGCAGTTGATTTTATGGATGAGATCGCTAAGCTTAAAAGCCACAAAGAAATCAAAAATTTGAATTCTGCGAGTGGGTGGTAGGATGCAAAATTCAAATTTTCCATATGACTTTAAACACGCAATCATATTGGGAAAATATAATCCATTATCTAAACTTATAATTCTAGATGCCCACGAACAGACATTACACGGTGGCTTGACGTTGACAATGTCGTATGTTAATCGTAAATTTCATATTATTTCAGGTAACATTATTGCTAAGAAAATCATTGGCAGTTGCATTCGTTGTTTTAAATATTCAGCAAAAACGTCTCAGCAAATAATGGGAAATTTGCCGTCCGTCCGTTTAAATATAACTAGACCCTTCAAACATAGCGGCGTTGATTACGCTGGTCCAATTTCAATAAAAAATTCAACTTTACGATCAGTTGTTATATCAAAAGGCTATATTTGTTTGTTTATATGTATGGTTACAAAAGCCATACATCTTGAAGCAGTCTCAGATTTATCTACAAATACATTTTTAGCGGCCTTTCGCCGGTTTGTTTCAAGAAGAGGTGGGTCTACAAATATTTATTCAGATTGCGGAACCAATTTTGTTGGCGCCTCCAAGGAGTTAAAAATAATGTATAATAAAAGTCAAGCATCATTGCCAATAGATTTGCGTGAAAGTCTTTCTTCCGCCGGTACCGATTGGCACTTCATTCCACCTGCTCCCCCAATTTTGGAGGACTTTGGGAGGCAGGTGTAAAATCGACTAAGTTTCACCTAAAGCGTATCATGGGTGATCGTATATTAAGTTACGAAGAACTTTCCACTTTACTTTGTCAGATTGAAGGTTGCCTAAATTCCCGGCCTTTGTGTCCATTGTCATCCGATCCTACAGATTTTAACGCTTTGACTCCCGCACATTTTTTAAATAGGAGAACCAACTAATTGTATACAAGAAGAAACTTTATTAGAGCATAACATCAATATCTTAATCGCTTACAAGCTCGTCCTAAATTGCTTCTACCAAAACCTGATGCAAAAGTAGGCGACTTAGTACTTATCGCGGATGAGCGGTGTGCTCCTGGCCACTGGTCTTTGGGCCGCGTTCATGACGTCCACCCAGGCACTGACGGACGTGTTCGAGTGGTCACCGTTTTAACTAAACAAAAACTTATTAAGAGACCAATTACTAAAATATGTTTTCTCCCTTCAGATGACTCTTTACCCGTCGGAGAGACCACTTTATCTATGGAAAATGCTGGTGAGAGGATGGGCGCCTGAATCTACGCGCTGTGAGTTGAAGCACAGCGGAGTTCACAAAACTCGACTAAACTACTTCCAACGATAGGCCGTCCTTCTCTGAACCTGTACAAGAACAGTTGTTCTTAGGGGGGAGAATGTTTGGAAAACTTAGCATTAAATAATATTTTCATATCTGATTTTTGAAAGTTACTAATTTTATCATTGTAACGCGCTATTACCGTATTTTTTATAGTTCCTTTGCTTGATTACTTTATTACTTTTTATTTTCTAAATTTCTCTTATACTACTTATTAACTAGCTGTACTTTGTAAGAACTTTTGCTCTCGCAAGCCTGATCTTCGGCTCGAGATGATTTCTCGTCCGATTTGGATTTGAGCAGGCAAGCGAGTAAGAACATATTTAGTGTAAACGCGTACGATAAATTTATTTAATGTTTAGAATAATGATGATGAATTTGTTTAATGAAAAATTTAAATGATTGTTATATTTTTTTGATACAGAATGCAACGTCCATAATTCTCAAGATATAAACCAAATTTTTAGTATACCTTAGTTTAAATATATTCTCTATTAAATGATGTACAAATTTTTGAAATCGCTTTCATTAAATTTTATTATTATTTTCTGGCCACGGTGCAGCAATAGTTCAAATTGGTAATGGACAAGGAATTTGGGAAAATTGTCAGGCTTTAATTTTCAATGGTTCTCAGGTTAGTTTTGTTACAAAAGCACAGAAAGAGAAATTAAAATTACAAGGTAAAAAACAAATACAACTATTGAAAGTTAGAAAAAAATGTATCGGAGATAAAGGAAAGGCTTAGTGTAAGAGTAAAATATAAAAAATCAAACTACCAAACAAAATTACAAGTTTTGACTATCGATAAAATGGTTTCAGAATTGCCCGCAAGAAGAGTAATCGCATTCAAATTACCGGTTACTGAATTAGCAGTTCCTAACTTTTTTATACCTGGTGGTGTTCATATGTTCATTTAAGCATAAATTTCTTATGATATATTGTTGACAGATACTTTCAAAAGAAAAAAGATTCGTGTTAGACGCTAAACCATTATATTGTGGAATGATTTCGTATACTGATAAAAGTCTAAACGATAAAAAAGTTTTTGGAATTGGAAGAAATTCAACAGGTAAAGCTACTAACTGAAAAGGAAAATAAATGTGAAGACCATTTTAAAGAAAATGTCAAAATAGGTAAAGTAGGAAAATTTATTGTGTCTTTACCATTAAGGATAATGTTGAAAAGCTGAGAAATTCTGCCATACAGGCTAAAAGAATATTTTATTCTTTAGGAAAAAAGCTTAGAGGTAATACTCAGTTAAAAGGACAATATGATGAGTTTTTGAGTCAATATTTAACTTAAGGTCATATGAGGGAAGTAAAAAATGTTGAAGGGCTAAGTTCTAAATATTATTTACCTCATCATTGCGTTATTAGGCCAGAAAGCACGACTACAAAGTTAAGAGTGGTGTTTGATGCTTCTTGTAAGACATATAATAACATTTCGTTAAATGAAATGTTATTTACTGGTCCGAAATTGCAAGAAGATTTGTTTAATATTTTACTTCGGTTTAGAAAGCATAAGTATGTGTTTTCTACTGATATTGAAAAAACGATCAAAAGTATCAGTTAATTTTTTGGCGCTGGAATCCAGAGGAGGAAATTAACCGTAGATCGAGCCTTGTATCAAAAATGATACATTTAATTTTTTGATTTGTCATAACTTTTTTCAAGTAGGCGATGTCTGCACCATTTTCTCTGACTTTGTTTATTTTGTTATTGTCTTTGTTTCAAACCATATTTCAAACTTTTCTAACGAGTAGGCCATGAGAATTTTGAAAACTTCATAATTCTTTCCTTTGTATCATTTTTAATACATATGGCATTTTGAATGTTTCTATGCCGAATAGAGCATTATTTGTGTCGCGTTTTTGAAGTGCAGTTGTTTGAATATCGGAGAAATGTCGCGTCCACGGTTTTTGACCTTAGAAGAAATAGAAAGGGAAGTGGAAGAAAGTGCAGAGGATGAATCGGAAAATGAAGACGATTCAGATTCAGAAAATAAAATAGAAAGTGAAGTGTCTGAAAGTGATTTATCCGAATATGATTCATCTGAACCTGATAACAATACTGGCGGTAGTCCAGGGGTTGACCCGTTGTACGTAGCGAAGGACGGCATACTTTGGAGCCACAAACCATACACCAACGGTCGGTTGGGTCAAGAAAATGTAATCAATTTGCGCCCAGGTTGCTAAATTTGTGTTTTGTGTACATATATTGTGAAATTTAGATTACTGTTTCCTAGGTGTAACAAGAGTTGCATCAAGTCGGGTAACCACCATTCGTGACTCATTCCTATTGTTCCACCGTCAATAACGAATATTGTAATTGAAAGTTCTAACAAGTACGGAAAACACTTACATGAGGAAAACCACATCGAAATTGATGAAGATTTATTCCACGCTTACTTGGCAATTTTATTATTGGCCGGAGTGTATAAGTAAGTATATATAACATTTTTATTTTTTGAAAAATATACAGTGTTACTTTCTTTAGATCCAAAAATGAAACTTTACATGACTTATTCGATGATGCTTATGGGCGACCAATATTTCGGGCAGTAATGTCAGAAAAAACATTTTTATATATGCACAAAATTATTCGCTTTGACGATGTACTAAGCCGACGTATGCAAAGAAGTGATGACAAATTCGCGCCAATTCGTAATTTTTGGGAAAAGTTGGTTCAGCTTCTCCCCACATTCTACAACCCCCATGAGTCGGTAACTGTGGATGAACAATTGCTGGGATTTCATCGCCGTTGCAAATTCCGGCAGTATATCCCCTCTAAGCCAGAGAGATATGGCATAAATTTCTGGCTTATTGTTGATTCCTATACTTGCTATGTATGGAAAATACAGCTATACTTGGGGAAAGGCTTGTCAGGGGTTCCTGATCAAGGAGAACGTGTCGTTCTAGATTTGGTTGATGGACTAAAAGGGCATAATGTTACTATGGACAACTTTTTTTCGTCACATAGTCTGGGACAGAAGCTTTTACAGAAAAATATGACAATGGTTGGAACTTTGCGTAAAAATAGAAGATCGATTCCTCCGAAGTTGTTGATATGCAAAAATATTCCGCGATATGAATCCACTTTTGCATTTACTTCTGATACTGCTCTCGTTTCATATATCAGTCACAAAAACAAATGTACAATTCTCATGAGCACAATGCATAACAAACCTATTATTGAAAACAATTCGAAGAAGTTACCGGAAATAGTTTCTTATTATAACTCAACGAAAGGAGGTGTTGATACGGTTGACAAAATGTTCGCTGGAGTATGGCTGTTTTTTCTAATATAATCGACATTTCGGCTCTGAATGCTTATATCATATACAACGAAATCGATCCCAATTGGAAGCTGACCAAAAAGCACACAAAACGTAAGTGTTTCCTTCATGAGCTGGCAATTTTATTGGCTATATTGAGAAGAGAAAACAACCTCCAAGGAACCACTCATCAATGGCGCTGTTTTCGCGCCATTTAACTGGCACTGTCACCAACGCTGATAACGATTCTGGACCATCAAACGAAAATAATGCAAATAAATCGCAGAAGACGAAACGTGGAAGGTGTCATAAATGCTACTATTCTGGAACGGAAAAAAATAAATGGACATCTTTATACTGCTATTTATGTAAAAAACCATATTGTAAAGACAAACATGTAAAATTATAATAATAGAAAACGTGAAATAAAACTCCTACATTTTTAACTCCACATACATATTTTAGTATGTATCAAAAATGATACATAGGATAGGATTCTGAAGTTTTTTTGAAGCTCGATCTACGTTTAAGACATATGCACTTAAAACAGTGACATATGGTACTGCAGCGGCGCCATATTTAGCCGTAAAACGTTTAGAAATGGTTGCAGATATTGTAATGAAAAAAATAAAAAAGTAGGAGAGGTAATTAAAATTTTTTTTTGCATATGTATATGGACGATTTAATGACAAGTGGCGACAGTCTTAAAGACGTTGCAAGGGTGCAGAATTAGGTAAATGATGTTTTATATAAATATTGATTTACATTAAGAAAATTGCGCGCTAATCACCCAAACTTACTGGAAACTATACCCTGCCAAGACTGTGAAATACAGCTATATATTGAAACGGATAAAGCGAGTTCGGTACAAGCATTAGGGGTGATATGGAATCAATCTGCTGACAAGTTAGGGATTAAGTGTAAACGGATTGATGATACCATAATGACAAAAATAAGTATGCAATCAGATATTTCTAAACTTGTTGATTCATTAAGTAAAGTGAGTCCAGTAACAGTAAAAGATAAAATTTTGTTACAAAAATTGTGGAAACTTGAAATTGGTTGGAATCCAATGGGTTCCAAATAAACTTTTGGAAAGTTGGAAAAATAAAAGATCCCCATTGCCGCAACTTAATCTGTTAAAAATTAGAAAGAAATTTAAAAATTTTAAATTTTATTAAGGTTGAGTTGAAAGAATTTTGCGATGCATCCTTACAGGTTTATGGTGCAGTCGTGTATGTAAAATCATGGGACGAAGCAGGTACAATTTTATAAAATTTATCTGCATCAAAGTCTAGAGTAGCAGCTTTTTATGATTGAAACAGTACCCAGGCTCGAACTTTGTGCAGCAGTGTTACTAGTGGAATTGATGAAAAGAGTGGTCGAAAGTTTAAAAATGGAATCTAATAATATTTATTTTTATTCAGACTCCATAATTGTTTTAAACTGGGTCCAGCCACACTAAACATTTTTGTACCGAATAGTCAGTTTTATTCGATCAAATAGTAGTGTTTAAAAATGGAGACATGTGGGCATGAAAGAGAACCCAGCTGACTTGATTTCGTGGGGTTTATTGTCAATTGAAATTATAGGAAACAAGTTATGGTTTGAAAGGCCAAGGTTTTGAAGTGTAACCTGGGTTAAAAAAAATTAGCATGGTTATTTTAATCACTGGTTCATTTTTGAATCATAAAAATAATTTCAAATATTTTTTAAATGTAATTGCGGTTATAATAAAATTTAGTGATTTAATTAATAAAAGGTCATTAAAGTTGTGGATACTTTTTCCTTTCATAAAATATACCTTTCCTGAATATTTCTGGCCAACACCTCCATTGCCACTTGTCTATAGAAGTGGCAATGGAGGTGTTGGCCAGAAATATTCAGGAAAGGTATATTTTATGAAAGGAAAAAGTACCTTGGAGAAGGTAAAATTGTGAAGAATGATTCGAAAATAAGAACATTAGCGCCAATCATAAATAATTAATGGCTGATTAGAGTTGGATGAAGGATCCAGTGAAATAGGTTAACGTATGAGGCCTTATGATGGTGAATGGGTTTATTTGCTTGTGGAGTATCTTCACATTGGGCCACAAGTGTTATTAGCCCTAATAAGGCAACAATTTTGAATTCTACGTGGAAACTGACAGGAAAAGTAGTGAATAGGTGAAATTTGGTATGTGAAAAACTATTAAAAATAGTTACAGCGTAAATAACCAGTTCAAATTCGGTATTTAACACTCAGGTATTAACAAAAAACTACTAACCAAAAAGGGACGTAAACCAATAAGAACAACGCCCAATTATAATAGTGATTTATGGTTTAAAAAAACGCATTTTTGGTGTCACTGAAATGGCGAATTGATTTTTTGGGGCCAATATTCATTCATCATAAGGTAACAGCGAAAGAGATGGATAAAATATATGTATGCGTATTTGTGTGATTTGGTGTGAAAACGGTACACTTGGAAGTGGTATCTGATTTAAGCTCAGCTGCTTTCAAAGGTTCATTGCGCGGAGAAGTTGCACAGAAGAATTTATTCGGAAAATAGGACAAATTTTGTTGATGCAGCAAATAATGTAATGACATTTTGAATTTATTTTGAAATTTTTTTTTGATATTTTGTACATAGCATGTAAAAATCTTTAAAGAGTTAAAATTCATATAAATCTTATTTATTAGTTAGGTTAAAATGTGCTAAAATCTAGTTAAAAAAAAGAATTATACAATTAAAAAACTATAAAAGTTAAAAGAAAAAGTAAAATGTGCAAACAAAAGAAATTAAAAACAAAAATTTAAACATGCAATAAAAGTTAGTGTATGTCCTTTACGCAGTTCATTATCAACCACTACTTGCATTATTTTAACATACTTGTAATATGACTGAATAGGATAGCAAAAATTTACAGCCATTTAATATAATAAAAAAAAATTTATACAAGGTGGCGCAAAAGAAGTCATCTTATTTTTTTTCTAAATAAAAAACTTCGATTCTGTTTTTTGATTATGTTTATTTAGACCTTTAGAATTAATTGTGTTAAGTCGAGAAGATGATATCGGATAAATGGGCGCCGTCACAATTGATTGCCATACGGGCTCGTTTTATGGCATTTTCCATCACTTCGGCGAGAGTTTTGGGCGATAAATTCTCGCATTCGTGTCGGATATTTTCCTTGAGGGCTTCCAAGGTCACAGGCTTGTTGATGTAAACACGAGACTTCAAAAAACCCCATAAAAAGAAGTCCGGGACCGTTAAATCGGGCGATCTGGCGGGCCAGTGCAAATCGCCAAAACGCGAAATTAAGCGACCCGGAAACGCGGCTTAGAATGTCGGTTGTGGCTCGTGCAGTGTGTGCTGTTGCTCCGTCCTGTTGGAACCACATGTCCACCAGTCCTAATTCGTCCAGTTCGGGCAGAAAAAACTCGGTCAACATTGCCCTATAGCGCGCGCGCGTTCGGCCCGATGACTCCTCCAGCGTGAACAGCGCACCACGCAGTCACTTTGAGCAGGTGTAATGGTTTCTCGTGCATCACTCGCGGATTTTCGGTTCCCCAGAAGCGATAATTTTGCTTGTTCACGTACCCGCTGAGGTGAAAATGAGCCTCATCGATCATTATGATTTTTGCCAACACCACAGACGAATTGTTACGCAAAAAAATAGACACAATTATTCCGCGTTCTTGGGGAGTGTATCGCTCCATGGCTTATTCACTTGTATTCTGTATCTGTCTAGTCCACAAATGTCAAAACAGATTTGACATTGGCGGCCATTTGCAAAAATGAGAGCATCTTCCAATAGGGTGATTTCTTTTGCGCCACCTTGTATATATATATATATATATATATATATTTTTGCATAGGCAGCGACCATCATGGTCAATGCAATACAGTGGGACCTTGAATCATGTGGTGTACATTTGTACAAATTAATATTCGAAGAAAGCCAATGCGACCTGACGCATCATGGGGCTTTACTTGTACTTGTTGGTATTTCTGGAGAGGGCCAATGTGACCTAGCGCTTCATGGGGCCTTAGGTGAATGAGTTAACATTTTCGGAGAAGTTCAATGCGACCTAGCGCATCTTAGGGCCTTGTATAATTAAATGCTATTTATGTACAGATCAATGCGACCTAGCGCATCTGGGGTCTTAGCATGTAGAGAATAATATACAAGTGTAAACAATGTCAAGTTGTGCATCATGTGGATACAGATTACATGGCTGGGAGATCGTTTCTTCAGAGACGTATGTCTGAATTGTATTTACCAATGATCGTGCCAACGGGTTGGGGTGACTTGTCAGTTTTTGCAGGTATCTCAGCGGTATGCACATGGCTTCATCTTTAACCATAGGCAAGTTAAGGTCTCTATGAATATTTTAATTTCTTAGATACCATGGTGCTCCAGTGATCGTTCTAAGTATTTTGGACTGAGCCCTCTGTATTAGTTCGAGATTAGTTTTACTTGTGTTACACCACAGCTGGATGCCATAAGTCCATATGGGCTTTAGAATGCTACTATACAGGAGTACTTTTTACTCCAAACTTAGTGCACATCGATGGTTAATAAGCCAATGCAGGCTTTTTGCTTTTAGTCTTAAGTGTGTACTTTTAGCTTCTATGTGCTTCCGCCACGTTAGTCGTCTGTCTAAATGAATACCAAGGTAAGTGACTTCATTTGATTGCGGAATTATAGTATTATTAAGAATAACTGCCGGACATGTACCCATTCTTAATGTAAATGTGAAATGTTTACACTTTTGCTCATTTACTTTTATTCGCCATTTCGACAGCCACGTTTCTACAAGTTTCAAGTGTTCACCTAAGTCTCTGGATGCTTTTATTAGGCATTTATTGCTGCAAAGGATTACAGTATCATCAGCAAATGTTGACTTAGTTAAACCAGGATTCGTTGGCATGTCTGAGGTAAACAGAACATAAAGAATGGGCCCAAGAACGCTTCCTTGAGGAACACCCGCTTTAATTACATTGCCTTTCGTTATAAATTCATTGACCCTTACTCTGAATGTTCGATTTTTTAGGTAAGATTCTAGTATCTTATGAAAGCTAGGAGGGAGCAAACACTTTAATTTGTACACAATACCTTCATGCCATACTCTATCAAATGCCTGAGCAACATCAAGAAAAATTGCTGAATTCTCGAATCTCAAAGGCTTTTCTTATCACATTAGTTATACGATTCACCTGTTCTATGGTTCCATGGTTTTTGCGGAAGCCAAATTGATGGGATGGTATAATGTTACGATCAATTAAATGTGTTAGTTTTGATAGTAGCAATTTCTCGAAAAGTTTGGACAGGCACGGAAGTAGAATTATAGGTCTGTAGGAGGAAGGTAATGTTTTGTCCTTTCCAGGCTTTGGTATCATTATAATAAGTGATTTTTCCACGCCATCGGAAAATATCCAGTTCGAAAAATCGCATTAAATAGTAGTTGGATAAGCTCAAACGCTGTACTTTTTAGTTCAATAATCATTTTTGGAGTTATAAGATCATACCCAGGGCTTTTTTTTTGGAATTGAGGTCGTTTCGTATGATATCATTAACCTCATTACGGTTTAAAACAATTGACACTGTTCTATAATTTGAAAGGTTAGTTAAAGAAGGAATCACAAATCTACGAGAAGACTGATTTGGTTTGAAAACCTGTCTCAAGTAGTTAGCAAATGCTGTGGCTTTTTCTTCTTCGCTGCGTGCCCAGTTACCATCTTGAGTTCTGATTGGCGATTCGCCCTCTACAGGTTAATTTATCTTCTTGTTTGCTTTCCACAGTGAAAACTTTGTTGTACACAGAGGTGATAATCTTTTCACATAGGTACTTTGGTCTTTGTCTTCTTCTAGCTTTAGGGCATCCTTAAGTTTTCTCGTAGCATCAGCGAGACTGCTTAGCAAAAGGGGATCTTTGTGTTGCCGTTCTCTTCTCAGTCGATGCTTGTCTGTTACGAGTTTTTCTATGTAGCTAATATTTAATGCTGCCATTTTTGTAGCAGTAAAATTCCTAGGAGTGGAATGTTCAGCCGCTGATGTCACCATTGAATTAAAAATTTGGACAAAGTCTTCGATATCCCCCTCTGACTCTATTTTTGGGTTTGTATGGATATGACTGCTGATACACTTTTTATATTTAAGCCAATTCGTTTTATGGGTGGTTAGTCGGGTGGGAAACTCAACTAGTATCGGCTTATTTAGTACGTAGAAGGTTACAGGAGAGTGATCAGATGATAGATCGAAACTTGTATCAGCTGTGATTAGATTTCTGATTAAATTTTTATGATAGCAAAGTCTATTAGGTCTGGTATTTTCTTATTATCTGTAGGCCAGTAGGTAGGTTCACCTGATGATACGACATCGTATCTATTTTGTCGGTTAAGCATGACATCAATTTCTTGATTTATTAAGAAAGTTGTGATTTCGTATTTATGTTGGCTAACGCCGTTTGCATTCTATAAACAAATCTTTAAAGAACTCATTTTTGAGCCAATAAAACTTGCAACATTTGAATTTGCGTTCTTATCATGTCTTGGAGCATACTTTGCATTGTAGACATAAATTGTGTCATCATCCAGCACTCCAGATGCTTGGGGTATGATTTGAGGCACTTGTTCTGTTTCTGATTTTAGTGCACTTGCATACGATATATTTTGAATTACTTGGCTTGGTGCATTTGATGTAACAATATGTTGCTTAACAAAGTTTTGGGGTACAAATTCAGGTTGATTACGAGCTGCTTGCTTGCGTTTATTTAATCTATCCAGCAAGTCTTTGTACACAGAACAACCTGTATAATTCGCAGTGTGATTTTCTCCACAATTATTGCATTTTTTCGAATTTGGTTCATTTTTGTTACTTGTACAGTGGGAGGAATGATGGAGATCTCCACCAGCTACACATACTATGCGCAGTGTGCAATATGACTTCGTATGTCTGTATTCCTGACAATGTGCACATTGCACCGGACCATTGCGCTTATGTGGTTCCTCTACTGAGATTCTACGGTGCAGTAAGTATTTCAGCTCATAGAGTTTTGTTTTTTTTAAATTGGTTGAATTAGGGTCTAATTCAATTTTGAACATTGGTTGCGGAATTTTGTTTTTATTTATTATGTTGATCACAACTTTTACTCCGAACCCTTTTTCTTCCAATGCTTCTTTAATTTCATTAGAACCTACACTGGACTCTTTGCCTTTAATGATCACTACTAGGCCTTTGCTACTTTTGAGCTGATGTGTGTAGTAGTTTTTATTTTTATCATTTAGAAATTTAGAAATAATACGGTAATTACTCTCAGTGTAGATTTGTAATTTGGTTTCATGTATGTTCCCTTTACTCAGAGGGACTATATGAAAATTATTACTGCCGATAAGTCGTGAAATGTTTGAAACCAACTCATTTGAGCTACGCTCGCGTAAGTAAATTGGCGGCGGTTTGGTGGTTTTAGCACTAGGAGCAGCTTCCGTATCAATATTTGATGCATCTAAATTGTTTTCATCTAATGGAGCAAACCTATTATTATTTAAGGAATCAGATGGTTCATCATAATTTATTTTGGTCATTTTAGGAGCATTACCTGTATTCCCGTTTTGTGGACTTAGTTTCCGTTTAACTAGTATGTAGCGATCCATACCAGTCTGTACTGCCGGTCCTTTTGGCCTACTAACCAATGCGGTTCGTTCACTTATTAACATACTTACAGATGGCGTCGTATAGGGTTGTTCCTTATCCGAAGGTAGTGCTTCAATCTATTGTTGGCTTTGCGATAGATGTTGTTTTTGCTGCTGAGATTTGAGTTGATGGTCGTCGTTTTGTGAGTCATGTTGCAGGTTTAATTTTACGTTGGGGATATGATCCCCAAAAACTTTTTTGGTGTTTATTATTTATTGTTTTTAGTGTTTGAACTTGTGTAGTTTTTGTTGTTGCCATTGAGTCACATCTCTCTCGAGCTGGAGATCTCTCCACTGGCATTGTTGGTGTTTTTTTGTTATTCTTGATTTATATTTTTTTTTTGTTTGTTTGTTTGTTTTGATTTTTATTATTTAAATTTTAGAGTGTTTTTAATTGTGTTTTTAATCTGTTTTGAGCGTCTATTTCGCTATTTTGTAATTAATAAATACACTGTTACACATGAAAAAAACGATTCACGCACGGAATAAAAACGCGTCCACTGTTGAATCGATGTTTGCCTTTAAAATTATTATTTACTACCTAGTACTACATTATAAATTATTTCCACTAGGTAGGTAAAATTATTATAAATATAAGTACTTTTTAACATCAATTGAACATCAAACTCAAGAAAAGCCTCGCGTATTTTTATTTCGTCCAGTATTTATTTGCCAGCGTCTACGTATTAACATTTTGGTGACCTCGTGTATAAATACGGAGTGGAAAGTTTAAAAAAAATGAGTAAAAAAACCCAATGAAAGTAAAAAATAAGACCCAAAAAAAGTTAAAAAGAGAAAAGTGAGTGTAGTGTGTATTATAATCAGGTGAGTTTAATTTTTCTGTTTATTTTTATACTTTGTTATTATTTTTGGTTGTGACATGGATCCTCAGGAGCTTATAAATGCAGAGGAAGCTATTGGGGAGGATATTAAATAAATGTATAATGGCATTTCGACAAAAAGGGATGAGATCTTTTTGGTCGAACAGGTAGGCAATTTGAGGGCTAAGTTAATTATGTTAAGTTATGATTTTGAAGAAAATCATAAAAAACTAGTGCCGCTTTCTGCCTTAATAGTAAAGAATCAGTACTTTAAGGAGAAGTATGTGGATTTAGTTAGGGAATAAATACACTTGACGAATATGTTTAAAAATTTAAAATGTACCAGAAGTGAGTGCCAGAACAGCAGAAAGTAGTATTATTTTGACACACTCTGGCATTTATAGAAAATTTGCTCAGTCTTTAACGGGGCTTACGGATACCTGGCGTCCTCCATAATAACTAGCCTTACCTGCGTATTTCGGATCTCTGCGCAGGTGGACCGTTCTTTCTCCGACACTCGTGGGTTCAAATATGGAACATAATATTTAAAATAAAAACAAAAACAACAACAATAAGGAGGCCGGTTCTTCCGTCAATAGACTGAGGGAGCTATCAGCTCCGACAAAAGAGCAGCGTTTAAAACGAGCTCTAATGCTGCCGCTGCAACGACAGGAGCCAAGTTTGGTCAGAGTAGTTTGGCACAAACAAACAGAATTGGTAATCCTCAACCAAAATGGCCAACCTTGAAGATCACAGATCCGACTAAAGCTGGTTACTAGGAGAGGTGTAATGCTGCCTGGTTACTCGCTAAAGTCCACACAACTCCGCCGACAGAAGCTGAGTTGACGAAAGAGTTGGAGAAGTCAATCGACTGGGCGAAGTCTGTACTGCCTAATTTTCAAATCGAACGTCCAGAAAGATCTGCAGCGAAAAGGCAGAGGTCGGCGGAGGGAGAAAGACCCACAGCAAAAAAGACGAAGACACACGGTGTAGCGCCTCTAAAATCTTTCGCGGAAGTTGCAAAAAACCTCATAATTATTGGTGTCCTGGATGAAGGCGATCCTGAGGGAAATATTCCCAAACAGCAGTGGAAGTGGGTGCAAGCAGCACTAGCTCAAGTGGCCATGGAAGTGCTGTTAAGCTGGATGGCAAGTGCCCTCCACCCTCATGTACCGATGCAGAAAGGCATCAAGGGCAAATTAAACTTCTAGCCTGTGACGACGAAAGGTCTGTTGAGCTATATAAAATAGCAATATCAAAAGTGGGAGAAGTATAACCCGGAGCCAAGCTGGTGGCAGTCGATAAGAGGGATGTCCCATCTCGACCAAGAGCCAAAGTTTGAGTTCCATTGACCCCCTCCGATCCGGAGCAAATTATGCAGCTCTTCAGAGCTTGCAACCCGAATCTTCCGACGGATAAGTGGAGACACGTCAAGACTTTTGACAACAACGCAGTAGGTGACGTGGAGCCGAAAAGGGCCACTAAACTGATACTGCTCTTAATTACTGACGACTCACTAGAACCGTTGGCGAAAAGCGACGGTGAAGTGAACTACGGCTTCGGTAAGGTGAAGGTAAAAACATACCGAGCCGATTTAGCCAATCTAGCGTCAGAGGACGAAGATGAAAGCGACTATCATGAGTCCGATGACGAAAGCATCGGGCATATTTCCTCTGGGTCAGATGCGACAGCTGGACTTATCAAGTTACTATCGGAGAAGGAGTTATCGGGAGAGAAGGACGCAGATGACACCATAACAAATGCGCCTCCTACAGATAAACCTTCACCATAGTAAAGTTGCTTCGGCTGCCCTTCTTAACCTCATGGCAGAAGACAAGCCTGATTTTGTCCTCATTCAGGAGCCATGGGTTAATGGATGGAAAATATGTGGTCTGAGGACTCTGACTTATAAGTTATCTGGTGCTAATAGCGAAGGTAAAATAAGGGCATGTATAATGTCCAAAATTCAACTTAATATTTTCTTATTACATCATTACAGTAATGAAGAAATAACCAAAATTAGCTGGAAAACAGGCGGAAGCAGTTACCGGCTAACCTCGTTCTACCTTGCGTACGATGACCCTATACCATCGCAGCTGCTGAAAGAGCTGGTATCGGACAGCGAAGCTTCCAAGTGCAGATGTATACTGGGAGGCGGCGCGAATGCACATCATACCATTTGGGGTAGCTCAGACATCAACATACGGGGTGAGTTACTCTTTAATTATATTTTTAACACAAATTTGTTGTTATGTTACTGTGGAAATGAACCCACATTCATAATAAGAAATCGTCAAGAGGTACTTGACATTACTCTAGTCTAAGACTTTCTAATAGACAAAGTGAATCGATGGATGGTGCTAAATGAGCACTCGTTTTCGGATCACCGTTACATAGAATGTACAATAGTAGAGGAAATTCCTCGGCCCAGCTTAAATAGGAATTTTAGGAAAACAGACTGGCAAGTGTATGCACACGAGCTGAAGAAGAGGCTTCCTAGGAATCCCTATTGCAGTCCTGATAATGTAAAGGACTTAAACAATATTGTAGAGTCTTTTAACAATTCTTGTAATCTATCGCTAAAGAAAGCTTGTCCACTAATTATGCATAGGGGGAAAAGTAAACCACCATGGTGGTCACCTGAGCTTAATCAGTTAAGGAAGGATTGCTGAAATCAATTTAATAAAGCAAAGTATTCTTGCGTAGAAATCGAATGGGACTATTATTATGATAAATTGAAAGTCTACAAAAAATATTTGAGAAAAGCAAAGAGATATTCATGGAGATCTTTTTGTGATGATATCGAGACTACTGTTGAAGCGTCTCGTCTTAGGAAAATATTAGCTAAATCAACACAAACCATTGGTTATCTGAAGAAATCAGATAACACCTGGACAACATCTAGTGAAGAATCACTGAATTTATTGTTAGATACCCACTTTCCGGGGAGCTCAGACAACAGAGACAATAGAGCCATGGAAACTGTGCGTAATTTAGAGACCTTGATAGAACCAGATATCTTAGAAACTATCTCGGAAACTTACATTGTTTGGGCTGTAGATCGTTTCAAACCATATAAGTCGCCGGGACCAGATGGTATCTTCCCAGCGCAACTTCAAAAATCATTAGGTCACATAATGAATTGGTTATTAACCATATTCAGAAGTGTATTAAAATTGAATTATGTTCCCTCCCTATGGAGAGAAGTTAAGGTTGTTTTTATTCCAAAGACAGGTAAAAACTCACATACAAGTCCTAAAGACTTTAGGCCAATCAGCTTATCATCTTTTCTACTAAAAACGTTAGAACGGTTAATAAATATGTTTATCAGAAATTATATACCTACATCGCAATTTGCGAAATCGCAACATGCCTACAGTAAAGGGAAATCAACAGAGACAGCTTTAAACTCTCTTGTCTCAGAAATTGAGAAATCAATTGAGGAGAAAGAATATACATTTGTAGCCTTCCTAGATATCGAAGGCGCTTTTAACAATATCCTGCCGAAGGCCATTACAGACGTGTTGTCAGATTTGCACATTTCTGGGGCCCTTGTGAATTTCATAGAACAGTTGCTACTCTGCAGGTTTGTGAATTCGACATTAGGGGTCTCAGCGGTACGCAGATCTGTCCACAGGGGTACTCCTCAAGGCGGTGTGCTTTCTCCTTTACTGTGGATTCTAGCAATGAATAAGTTATTGTTAAATCTAGAGGAAAGGAGGATTCATGTGGTGGCCTACGCAGACGATGTCGCTGTAGTGTTAAGAGGAAAAGTTCCAGACACTCTCTCTAACTTAATGCAAGGTATTTTAAACAATATATATCTTTGCGGTTTGGGCTTAAACGCAAATAAAACAGAATTAGTTCTTTTCACTAGAAAGCATAGACTTCCGGATTTCAGACCACCGAAACTGAATGGTATCACACTTTCGGTCGCTGACAAAGCACGTTATCTAGGGCTTATCTTAGATAGGAAGCTTTCTTGGAAGTTAAACGTTGAGGATAGAGTAAGAAGAGTAGCTATAGCGCTATACTCTTGCAAAAGAACAATAGGTGTAAGGTGGGGCCTAGCCCCTCGAATAGTATATTGGCTGTATACAGCAGTGGTAAGACCAATTATTACGTATGGGGTTTTGGTCTGGTGGCCAACTCTTGAGAAAAAAACCACGGTTAAACGTATGGAAAGTATTCAAAGAGCAGCAAGTCTATGTATTAGCAGAGTACTTAGAACAACACCCACAGCAGCGTTGAATATCATACTGCATCTAGTACCGATTGACCTGTATGGAAAACAACTAGCAGCTATATCGGCACTACGTCTTAGGGAACTATCCCTTCTATCATCTAATAATAAGGGACATCTATGTATACTCAGTAAGTTTCCTTGTATCCCCAGTACTACCGACTCCTGTGACTCGGCTAGGCCACACTTATTCAATTATTTTACCACGATCATTCCTTCAAAGGAAGATTAGGAAAATGGTATAATAAATTGTAATAAAGGTATCAGTATTTATACTGATGGTTCTAAACTAAACGAAAAAGTGGGAGGAGGTGTCTACTCGGAACAGTTAGGCACAAGTATCTCCTTCCGCTTACCTGATCATTGCAGTGTTTTCCAAGCAGAAATTTTGGCCATTAAAGAAAGTTTGCTAACACTAGGTAAGAGCGTTTTTACCTCCAAAGAAATGTATATCTACTCTGACAGTCAGGCGGCTCTGAGGACATTAAAAGCATTCCGATACACATCTAAGACAGTGAAGGAGTGTCACGAACTATTAGATGTGCTTACACCATACTTTACGATAAATCTAATCTGGGTACCAGGTCATAGAAACATTGAAGGAAATTGTAAGGCAGATGAGTTAGCTAGACTGGGTACTACGCTGCAAATCTGTCCCGACAAAGAAAATATACATATACCATTAGCAACATGCAAACTATTAATAAATAAATATACCATTGAGATCGCCAATATTCGCTGGAGTCAATACACAACCTGTGTAACTAGCAGACAAACGTGGCCAGAATTGAATATGGGTCGAACAACTCAGCAGGACAGACATTAGAATTTTAATTGGGGTCCTAACTGGACACTGTATCTTGGGGAGACATGCCAACAGATTATGGGCACCTTTTTACGACTAGACGCAGATGAGGAAGAGAATGTCGAACATTTTTTATGCAGGTGCATGGCTCTGAGTAGAAGAAGGTTTCAATTTCTTGGACTCTACTTTCTAGACAACATCACGGAAGTAGCAGATATCAAACTGACAAAAGTAGTTAGCTATATTAAGGCCACAGGCTGGTTTAAGAAAGACCCAGAGGAAGAGTAAGGTGAAATTTTTAGTTTCGGTGGTATCACAATGAGCCTTCAACAGGCCTAGGTGCGTCGTCAGACAGCCACTCTACCTACCTACTTAACGTTGAAATTTAAAAAATATATAGTTATTTACAAATTATTTTTTAATACATTAACTAGAAACACTAGAGCTATGAATTATGAATATTTTGAAAGATAATGACCCTACGAATCCAGAAAAAAGGCTGACAAACTATCCTCTACCGATGATAGTTTGGCAGTAAAGTTGATTCTTTTCCAGTAAAATAAACCAAAAAAACATATTTAAGAAATAAAAACAAAATTATGTTTAACAGAATGTGTTTGGAAAACTTAGCATTAAATATTATTTTCATATTTGATTTTTGAAAGTTACTAATTTTATCATTGTAACGCGCTATTACCGTATTTTTTATAGTTCCTTTGCTTGATTACTTTATTACTTTTTATTTTCTTAATTTCTCTTATACTACTTATTAACTAGCTGTACTTTGTAAGAACTTTTGCTCTCGCAAGCCTGATCTTCGGCTCGAGATGATTTCTCGTCCGATTTTGATTTGAGCAGGCAAGCGAGTAAGAACATATTTAGTGTAAACGCGTACGATAAATTTATTTAATTTTTAGGATAAATATTCTGATGAATTTGTTTAATGAAAAATTTAAAGGATTGTTATATTTTTTTGATACATAATTTTTGGTGCCGAAACCCGGGAACTACGCGTTATTCATCGGAAAATTAAGAAAGTTTAGTGCAAGTTTCTAGTGGTTTTGCAGTGTAAGACACGTGTTTTAAAATTCAGATTTTTTACCAATAAAAAAAGCATAATTCAGTTCAACAAACATGAACGACCTTAATAAAATTATTGAACTCCAGCGAGGATTTTTAGATCATGTGAAAAAATTACAAACGCGTTTCAATAATAAAAATTCTGAACAAAAAACACGTGGCTTCCTAACTAGTATTTTGCAAGAACTTGATAGTTTGCAAAGTACATTTAAAGAAAACCACGAGGAAATTTGTGCGTCCATTCGTGACTCGTCATTGCCAGCTCAGGAAGTTCCCTATATTTCAGAGGAATGTATTTACGAATTTACTGATTTATTCTTTGAATTTAAAGGTGCTGTCTTGGACACCATTCCTGAAGCTTTGACATCTTCGCCCGTAGGTTGTAGTACATTCGTTTTGCCGAACCACCATTCAGAAATCTCGCCGAGCAAAGATGCCAAATTGCCGTCCATTTCGCTGCCTAAGTTTTCAGGCGATTATATGGAATGGGTTCCATTTCAAGATATTTATATTTCATTGGTTCATAGCAACAATTCAATATCAAAAATTCAAAAGTTTTATTACTTGAAGGGAACCTTATTGGGCGAAGCTGCCAATTTAATAAAAACAATTTCTATTACTGAAGCAAATTATGATTTAGCTTGGTCAACGCTTAAAAATAGATATCACAATAAGCGTTTAATTGTCGATACTCTCACAAAAAGATTTTTTAATATTCCAAAATCCGATGGAACTTTCGAAAGAATTAAAAATTTACTTGACTCTGTCTTTTTTCTCTTAAAAATTTAGAAATCCAAACTTCTACTTGGGATCCACTTTTAGTTCATTTAATTGCACAAAAGTTGGATATGCAAACACGTCGAGACTGGGAAACGTCATTAAAATCGTCAATCGATGTACCACCTATTACAGAAATGTTTGCTTTTCTAGAGAGAACCTTTCGTACTCTCTAATCTTTACATGACGATATACCGTCGACTAGTAAACACAATCGATTTACAAAACCTACTATGTTTAAAAATAAAAAATCACATTTGAATTCTAATCATCTTTCGCATCAACCGAATTGCGTTTTTTGCGAGAAATTTTATCTGTATCAAAATGCTTTAAATTTCAAGCACTAACATTAAAACAAAAATCTGATTTTCTTTCAAATAAAAGAATTTGTCGAAACTGTTTTACACCTGGTCACTCTCACAATGAGTGTAAGTCTCCATATCGGTGTAACATATGCAAAAAGTTGCATCACACGGTCTTGCATGACGAAACTCTCTCAGTGCCTACCGATAGGGCAATTAATGCTCACATTCTTGGATTAAATGCCACAGCTACTGGCAAAGAACTCACAGAACAATCGCGAACACGAAGAGAAGATTTAAGTACTCTCTCTACTCATGACACACAAGTTCTTCCGCACGTACTGCTTTCGACTATTAGACTAATATTAAATTCGGTAAATGGGCATTTCACGCTTAGAGCTTTGCTTGATCAGGGGTCACAAGCGACTTTAATCACAGAAAGCGCAGTTCAGCTGTTAAAATTAAATAAACAAAAATTGTTTTGCAAAATTTCTGGCGTCGGTGATACTACTGAACATATCTGTCGCTCAAGTGTTTTGCTTGAATTGTGGTCCGTGCGTAAAACTCCAATATTGACATGTAAAGCACTCGTTCTTAAAAGTCTTTCTACCTACACTCCTAAATCTTCTCCATTAAATTTAAGATTTAATGATCTAGGAGTAGAATTCTTAGCAGATCAAAATTATTATAATAAGGATCCTATTGACAGTATTCTCGGTTCTGACGTATTTAGCCAAATCGCCATACCTGGCAACTCATTTATTAAAAATGACATTTTCTTTCAAAATACTCATTTCGGGTGGGTTTTATCTGGCCAAACCCAACCTTTACATGCGAATATGTTGGCCGTTAATAATGTCAATTTAGAAAATATACTACGCTCGTTTTGGGAACAGGAGGAAGTTTTAAATAAGAGGGAATTGAGCGAAGAAGCCTCATCTTCTTGCGAACAATATTTTCAAAGCACTACTAAGCGCACACATTCGGGACGGTACGTCGTAAATCTCCCTTTCAAATCAGTGTTACACGGTCAATGTGCTCCAAATTTGAAGAGCAATCATGTTAATGCATTTAAGCGTCTGAAAGGCTTAGAGTCCTCTTTTCAAAAGCGTCCTGCATTTTTTGAAAAATACAAAGCTTTTATGCAGGAATATGAAGATTTAAACCATATGACTAAAATTGGAACATACCCCTCCGACATTTACAATAATACTTATTTCTTGCCGCACCACGGCGTTTTTAAAGAAGATAGCACTACGACAAAGTTACGTGTAGTATTTGACGGTAGTAGCAAATTCTATGGGCAGAGTTCTATAAACGATGAGTTGTTTCCCGGCCCCGCTTTACAAAATGATTTGCCGCAAATTATAACTCGATGGCGTAGACATCGTATTGCATTTAGCGCGGATATAGAAAAAAATTTTCGACAAATACAAGTCGCTGACGAACACTAGGGTTTTCAACAGATTTTGTGGCGCTATAATTCGCGTGATGATATTTCAATTTATAAACTACATACATTCACTTACGGTACAACTTCGGCGCCGTATTTGGCCATTCGAGTACTTCGTCAGCTAGCCAATGATTACATATCAATCTACCCACATGCCGCAAATGTTTTACTTTCTGATTCATATGTAGATGACATTATTTCAGGGTCTGACAACCTGTCAGGGGCTATTTCTTTACATAAAGATTTATGCGCGCTTCTAAACGAAGGTGGTTGCAATCTTAGAAAGTGGATTTCAAATTCGCCCGAATTAATAAAAGAAATTCAGCCTGAGTTTAGGGAAAATAATATAACTTTGGATTTTGATAATGACGTTACTGTCAAAGCGTTAGGCGTTCAGTGGAACACCACTTCTGATTCGTTTTCGTTTAAACTAAGCTTAAATCATACTGACAAAGTTACAAAAAGATCAATACTATCCCATACCGCGCGACTGTTTGACCCCTTGGGTTGGCTCACGCCATCCACAGTTAAAGCTAAAATTTTATTTCAAAATTTGTGTCTAGAAGGAGTAGACTGGGACGATAGTGTTCCTACTGAGATCCATGATAACTGGGTAAAATACCGATCTTCTCTGATTTCATTTCAACGACTTAAAATTCCTCGGTGGATAGGATTCCAACCGCACTTACAATTAGACCTGCATTGCTTTTGCGACGCATCACAAGTAGCATATGCAGCCGTCGTATATGCACGAATCCAATCTCCACAACATGAAGTTTCTGTTAATATTTTGCAAGCTAAATCAAAAGTAGCACCAGTAAAATGGGTCTGCATTCATAAACTTGAGCTTTGCGCTGCGGTACTATTAGTCAAATTAGTTGCTAAAGTTAAAGATTCGCTTACTGATATACCTATCACAAATATTATATATTGGAGTGATAGCTCAGTGGTCTTGAGTTGGATTCGAAAGCCGCCCGCACGATGGAGTGTTTACGTAGCTAATCGAAATATGTTCCATCTGCGGAAAATCCGGCAGATTGCGCGTCAAGAGGAGTGCAGCCACAAGAACTTCAAGAAACTCATATTTGGTGGCATGGGCCCGATTTTCTTAAACGACCAACTGATTCATGGCCAAAAAGTTTGAATAATTTTGAAACGTCGTTAGAGGAACGAAAAGTAAAAATTATCGCACATATTACCAATCAAACGTTCTATCCCGATTTT
Organism: Suillia variegata; assembly: GCA_949127995.1. Taxonomy (NCBI): domain Eukaryota; kingdom Metazoa; phylum Arthropoda; class Insecta; order Diptera; family Heleomyzidae; genus Suillia; species Suillia variegata. The sequence continues at coordinate 25,170,756 of OX421843.1, forward strand.
TTTATCAAAATTTTCTAATCTTAATAAATTGTTACGCATTTTATCTCTTTGCTTTCGATTTTTTTATAACTGCAAGCAGCGTAAAGAATCGCGTGTTACTCTCCGAGCGACGCTACACTCACTAGTAAGAATTGTTCAAGCAGTTGATTTTATGGATGAGATCGCTAAGCTTAAAAGCCACAAAGAAATCAAAAATTTGCATTTACTTAAACTTCTGCCATTTATTGATAAATCTGGAATTCTGCGAGTGGGTGGTAGGATGCAAAATTCAAATTTTCCATATGACTTTAAACACGCAATCATATTGGGAAAATATAATCCATTATCTAAACTTATAATTCTAGATGCCCACGAACAGACATTACACGGTGGCTTGACGTTGACAATGTCGTATGTTAATCGTAAATTTCATATTATTTCAGGTAACATTATTGCTAAGAAAATCATTGGCAGTTGCATTCGTTGTTTTAAATATTCAGCAAAAACGTCTCAGCAAATAATGGGAAATTTGCCGTCCGTCCGTTTAAATATAACTAGACCCTTCAAACATAGCGGCGTTGATTACGCTGGTCCAATTTCAATAAAAAATTCAACTTTACGATCAGTTGTTATATCAAAAGGCTATATTTGTTTGTTTATATGTATGGTTACAAAAGCCATACATCTTGAAGCAGTCTCAGATTTATCTACAAATACATTTTTAGCGGCCTTTCGCCGGTTTGTTTCAAGAAGAGGTGGGTCTACAAATATTTATTCAGATTGCGGAACCAATTTTGTTGGCGCCTCCAAGGAGTTAAAAATAATGTATAATAAAAGTCAAGCATCATTGCCAATAGATTTGCGTGAAAGTCTTTCTTCCGCCGGTACCGATTGGCACTTCATTCCACCTGCTCCCCCAATTTTGGAGGACTTTGGGAGGCAGGTGTAAAATCGACTAAGTTTCACCTAAAGCGTATCATGGGTGATCGTATATTAAGTTACGAAGAACTTTCCACTTTACTTTGTCAGATTGAAGGTTGCCTAAATTCCCGGCCTTTGTGTCCATTGTCATCCGATCCTACAGATTTTAACGCTTTGACTCCCGCACATTTTTTAAATAGGAGAACCAACTAATTGTATACAAGAAGAAACTTTATTAGAGCATAACATCAATATCTTAATCGCTTACAAGCTCGTCCTAAATTGCTTCTACCAAAACCTGATGCAAAAGTAGGCGACTTAGTACTTATCGCGGATGAGCGGTGTGCTCCTGGCCACTGGTCTTTGGGCCGCGTTCATGACGTCCACCCAGGCACTGACGGACGTGTTCGAGTGGTCACCGTTTTAACTAAACAAAAACTTATTAAGAGACCAATTACTAAAATATGTTTTCTCCCTTCAGATGACTCTTTACCCGTCGGAGAGACCACTTTATCTATGGAAAATGCTGGTGAGAGGATGGGCGCCTGAATCTACGCGCTGTGAGTTGAAGCACAGCGGAGTTCACAAAACTCGACTAAACTACTTCCAACGATAGGCCGTCCTTCTCTGAACCTGTACAAGAACAGTTGTTCTTAGGGGGGAGAATGTTTGGAAAACTTAGCATTAAATAATATTTTCATATCTGATTTTTGAAAGTTACTAATTTTATCATTGTAACGCGCTATTACCGTATTTTTTATAGTTCCTTTGCTTGATTACTTTATTACTTTTTATTTTCTAAATTTCTCTTATACTACTTATTAACTAGCTGTACTTTGTAAGAACTTTTGCTCTCGCAAGCCTGATCTTCGGCTCGAGATGATTTCTCGTCCGATTTGGATTTGAGCAGGCAAGCGAGTAAGAACATATTTAGTGTAAACGCGTACGATAAATTTATTTAATGTTTAGAATAATGATGATGAATTTGTTTAATGAAAAATTTAAATGATTGTTATATTTTTTTGATACAGAATGCAACGTCCATAATTCTCAAGATATAAACCAAATTTTTAGTATACCTTAGTTTAAATATATTCTCTATTAAATGATGTACAAATTTTTGAAATCGCTTTCATTAAATTTTATTATTATTTTCTGGCCACGGTGCAGCAATAGTTCAAATTGGTAATGGACAAGGAATTTGGGAAAATTGTCAGGCTTTAATTTTCAATGGTTCTCAGGTTAGCTTTGTTACAAAAGCACAGAAAGAGAAATTAAAATTACAAGGTAAAAAACAAATACAACTATTGAAAGTTAGAAAAAAATGTATCGGAGATAAAGGAAAGGCTTAGTGTAAGAGTAAAATATAAAAAATCAAACTACCAAACAAAATTACAAGTTTTGACTATCGATAAAATGGTTTCAGAATTGCCCGCAAGAAGAGTAATCGCATTCAAATTACCGGTTACTGAATTAGCAGTTCCTAACTTTTTTATACCTGGTGGTGTTCATATGTTCATTTAAGCATAAATTTCTTATGATATATTGTTGACAGATACTTTCAAAAGAAAAAAGATTCGTGTTAGACGCTAAACCATTATATTGTGGAATGATTTCGTATACTGATAAAAGTCTAAACGATAAAAAAGTTTTTGGAATTGGAAGAAATTCAACAGGTAAAGCTACTAACTGAAAAGGAAAATAAATGTGAAGACCATTTTAAAGAAAATGTCAAAATAGGTAAAGTAGGAAAATTTATTGTGTCTTTACCATTAAGGATAATGTTGAAAAGCTGAGAAATTCTGCCATACAGGCTAAAAGAATATTTTATTCTTTAGGAAAAAAGCTTAGAGGTAATACTCAGTTAAAAGGACAATATGATGAGTTTTTGAGTCAATATTTAACTTAAGGTCATATGAGGGAAGTAAAAAATGTTGAAGGGCTAAGTTCTAAATATTATTTACCTCATCATTGCGTTATTAGGCCAGAAAGCACGACTACAAAGTTAAGAGTGGTGTTTGATGCTTCTTGTAAGACATATAATAACATTTCGTTAAATGAAATGTTATTTACTGGTCCGAAATTGCAAGAAGATTTGTTTAATATTTTACTTCGGTTTAGAAAGCATAAGTATGTGTTTTCTACTGATATTGAAAAAACGATCAAAAGTATCAGTTAATTTTTTGGCGCTGGAATCCAGAGGAGGAAATTAACCGTAGATCGAGCCTTGTATCAAAAATGATACATTTAATTTTTTGATTTGTCATAACTTTTTTCAAGTAGGCGATGTCTGCACCATTTTCTCTGACTTTGTTTATTTTGTTATTGTCTTTGTTTCAAACCATATTTCAAACTTTTCTAACGAGTAGGCCATGAGAATTTTGAAAACTTCATAATTCTTTCCTTTGTATCATTTTTAATACATATGGCATTTTGAATGTTTCTATGCCGAATAGAGCATTATTTGTGTCGCGTTTTTGAAGTGCAGTTGTTTGAATATCGGAGAAATGTCGCGTCCACGGTTTTTGACCTTAGAAGAAATAGAAAGGGAAGTGGAAGAAAGTGCAGAGGATGAATCGGAAAATGAAGACGATTCAGATTCAGAAAATAAAATAGAAAGTGAAGTGTCTGAAAGTGATTTATCCGAATATGATTCATCTGAACCTGATAACAATACTGGCGGTAGTCCAGGGGTTGACCCGTTGTACGTAGCGAAGGACGGCATACTTTGGAGCCACAAACCATACACCAACGGTCGGTTGGGTCAAGAAAATGTAATCAATTTGCGACCAGGTTGCTAAATTTGTGTTTTGTGTACATATATTGTGAAATTTAGATTACTGTTTCCTAGGTGTAACAAGAGTTGCATCAAGTCGGGTAACCACCATTCGTGACTCATTCCTATTGTTCCACCGTCAATAACGAATATTGTAATTGAAAGTTCTAACAAGTACGGAAAACACTTACATGAGGAAAACCACATCGAAATTGATGAAGATTTATTCCACGCTTACTTGGCAATTTTATTATTGGCCGGAGTGTATAAGTAAGTATATATAACATTTTTATTTTTTGAAAAATATACAGTGTTACTTTCTTTAGATCCAAAAATGAAACTTTACATGACTTATTCGATGATGCTTATGGGCGACCAATATTTCGGGCAGTAATGTCAGAAAAAACATTTTTATATATGCACAAAATTATTCGCTTTGACGATGTACTAAGCCGACGTATGCAAAGAAGTGATGACAAATTCGCGCCAATTCGTAATTTTTGGGAAAAGTTGGTTCAGCTTCTCCCCACATTCTACAACCCCCATGAGTCGGTAACTGTGGATGAACAATTGCTGGGATTTCATCGCCGTTGCAAATTCCGGCAGTATATCCCCTCTAAGCCAGAGAGATATGGCATAAATTTCTGGCTTATTGTTGATTCCTATACTTGCTATGTATGGAAAATACAGCCATACTTGGGGAAAGGCTTGTCAGGGGTTCCTGATCAAGGAGAACGTGTCGTTCTAGATTTGGTTGAAGGACTAAAAGGGCATAATGTTACTATGGACAACTTTTTTTCGTCACATAGTCTGGGACAGAAGCTTTTACAGAAAAATATGACAATGGTTGGAACTTTGCGTAAAAATAGAAGATCGATTCCTCCGAAGTTGTTGATATGCAAAAATATTCCGCGATATGAATCCACTTTTGCATTTACTTCTGATACTGCTCTCGTTTCATATATCAGTCACAAAAACAAATGTACAATTCTCATGAGCACAATGCATAACAAACCTATTATTGAAAACAATTCGAAGAAGTTACCGGAAATAGTTTCTTATTATAACTCAACGAAAGGAGGTGTTGATACGGTTGACAAAATGTTCGCTGGAGTATGGCTGTTTTTTCTAATATAATCGACATTTCGGCTCTGAATGCTTATATCATATACAACGAAATCGATCCCAATTGGAAGCTGACCAAAAAGCACACAAAACGTAAGTGTTTCCTTCATGAGCTGGCAATTTTATTGGCTATATTGAGAAGAGAAAACAACCTCCAAGGAACCACTTATCAATGGCGCTGTTTTCGCGCCATTTAACTGGCACTGTCACCAACGCTGATAACGATTCTGGACCATCAAACGAAAATAATGCAAATAAATCGCAGAAGACGAAACGTGGAAGGTGTCATAAATGCTACTATTCTGGAACGGAAAAAAATAAATGGACATCTTTATACTGCTATTTATGTAAAAAACCATATTGTAAAGACAAACATGTAAAATTATAATAATAGAAAACGTGAAATAAAACTCCTACATTTTTAACTCCACATACATATTTTAGTATGTATCAAAAATGATACATAGGATAGGATTCTGAAGTTTTTTTGAAGCTCGATCTACGTTTAAGACATATGCACTTAAAACAGTGACATATGGTACTGCAGCGGCGCCATATTTAGCCGTAAAACGTTTAGAAATGGTTGCAGATATTGTAATGAAAAAAATAAAAAAGTAGGAGAGGTAATTAAAATTTTTTTTTGCATATGTATATGGACGATTTAATGACAAGTGGCGACAGTCTTAAAGACGTTGCAAGGGTGCAGAATTAGGTAAATGATGTTTTATATAAATATTGATTTACATTAAGAAAATTGCGCGCTAATCACCCAAACTTACTGGAAACTATACCCTGCCAAGACTGTGAAATACAGCTATATATTGAAACGGATAAAGCGAGTTCGGTACAAGCATTAGGGGTGATATGGAATCAATCTGCTGACAAGTTAGGGATTAAGTGTAAACGGATTGATGATACCATAATGACAAAAATAAGTATGCAATCAGATATTTCTAAACTTGTTGATTCATTAAGTAAAGTGAGTCCAGTAACAGTAAAAGATAAAATTTTGTTACAAAAATTGTGGAAACTTGAAATTGGTTGGAATCCAATGGGTTCCAAATAAACTTTTGGAAAGTTGGAAAAATAAAAGATCCCCATTGCCGCAACTTAATCTGTTAAAAATTAGAAAGAAATTTAAAAATTTTAAATTTTATTAAGGTTGAGTTGAAAGAATTTTGCGATGCATCCTTACAGGTTTATGGTGCAGTCGTGTATGTAAAATCATGGGACGAAGCAGGTACAATTTTATAAAATTTATCTGCATCAAAGTCTAGAGTAGCAGCTTTTTATGATTGAAACAGTACCCAGGCTCGAACTTTGTGCAGCAGTGTTACTAGTGGAATTGATGAAAAGAGTGGTCGAAAGTTTAAAAATGGAATCTAATAATATTTATTTTTATTCAGACTCCATAATTGTTTTAAACTGGGTCCAGCCACACTAAACATTTTTGTACCGAATAGTCAGTTTTATTCGATCAAATAGTAGTGTTTAAAAATGGAGACATGTGGGCATGAAAGAGAACCCAGCTGACTTGATTTCGTGGGGTTTATTGTCAATTGAAATTATAGGAAACAAGTTATGGTTTGAAAGGCCAAGGTTTTGAAGTGTAACCTGGGTTAAAAAAAATTAGCATGGTTATTTTAATCACTGGTTCATTTTTGAATCATAAAAATAATTTCAAATATTTTTTAAATGTAATTGCGGTTATAATAAAATTTAGTGATTTAATTAATAAAAGGTCATTAAAGTTGTGGATACTTTTTCCTTTCATAAAATATACCTTTCCTGAATATTTCTGGCCAACACCTCCATTGCCACTTGTCTATAGAAGTGGCAATGGAGGTGTTGGCCAGAAATATTCAGGAAAGGTATATTTTATGAAAGGAAAAAGTACCTTGGAGAAGGTAAAATTGTGAAGAATGATTCGAAAATAAGAACATTAGCGCCAATCATAAATAATTAATGGCTGATTAGAGTTGGATGAAGGATCCAGTGAAATAGGTTAACGTATGAGGCCTTATGATGGTGAATGGGTTTATTTGCTTGTGGAGTATCTTCACATTGGGCCACAAGTGTTATTAGCCCTAATAAGGCAACAATTTTGAATTCTACGTGGAAACTGACAGGAAAAGTAGTGAATAGGTGAAATTTGGTATGTGAAAAACTATTAAAAATAGTTACAGCGTAAATAACCAGTTCAAATTCGGTATTTAACACTCAGGTATTAACAAAAAACTACTAACCAAAAAGGGACGTAATCCAATAAGAACAACGCCCAATTATAATAGTGATTTATGGTTTAAAAAAACGCATTTTTGGTGTCACTGAAATGGCGAATTGATTTTTTGAGGCCAATATTCATTCATCATAAGGTAACAGCGAAAGAGATGGATAAAATATATGTATGCGTATTTGTGTGATTTGGTGTGAAAACGGTACACTTGGAAGTGGTATCTGATTTAAGCTCAGCTGCTTTCATAGGTTCATTGCGCGGAGAAGTTGCACAGAAGAATTTATTCGGAAAATAGGACAAATTTTGTTGATGCAGCAAATAATGTAATGACATTTTGAATTTATTTTGAAATTTTTTTTTGATATTTTGTACATAGCATGTAAAAATCTTTAAAGAGTTAAAATTCATATAAATCTTATTTATTAGTTAGGTTAAAATGTGCTAAAATCTAGTTAAAAAAAAGAATTATACAATTAAAAAACTATAAAAGTTAAAAGAAAAAGTAAAATGTGCAAACAAAAGAAATTAAAAACAAAAATTTAAACATGCAATAAAAGTTAGTGTATGTCCTTTACGCAGTTCATTATCAACCACTACTTGCATTATTTTAACATACTTGTAATATGACTGAATAGGATAGCAAAAATTTACAGCCATTTAATATAATAAAAAAAAATTTATACAAGGTGGCGCAAAAGAAGTCATCTTATTTTTTTTCTAAATAAAAAACTTCGATTCTGTTTTTTGATTATGTTTATTTAGACCTTTAGAATTAATTGTGTTAAGTCGAGAAGATGATATCGGATAAATGGGCGCCGTCACAATTGATTGCCATACGGGCTCGTTTTATGGCATTTTCCATCACTTCGGCGAGAGTTTCGGGCGATAAATTCTCGCATTCGTGTCGGATATTTTCCTTGAGGGCTTCCAAGGTCTCAGGCTTGTTGATGTAAACACGAGACTTCAAAAAACCCCATAAAAAGAAGTCCGGGACCGTTAAATCGGGCGATCTGGCGGGCCAGTGCAAATCGCCAAAACGCGAAATTAAGCGACCCGGAAACGCGGCTTAGAATGTCGGTTGTGGCTCGTGCAGTGTGTGCTGTTGCTCCGTCCTGTTGGAACCACATGTCCACCAGTCCTAATTCGTCCAGTTCGGGCAGAAAAAACTCGGTCAACATTGCCCTATAGCGCGCACCGTCCACTGTTGTCGTTTGACCCGCGGCGTTCGGCCCGATGACTCCTCCAGCGTGAACAGCGCACCACGCAGTCACTTTGAGCGGGTGTAATGGTTTCTCGTGCATCATTCGCGGATTTTCGGTTCTCCAGAAGCGATAATTTTGCTTGTTCACGTACCCGCTGAGGTGAAAATGAGCCTCATCGCTCATTATGATTTTTGCCAACACCACAGACGAATTGTTACGCAAAAAAATAGACACAATTATTCCGCGTTCTTGGGGAGTGTATCACTCCATGGCTTATTCACTTGTATTCTGTATCTGTCTAGTCCACAAATGTCAAAACAGATTTGACATTGGCGGCCATTTGCAAAAATGAGAGCATCTTCCAATAGGGTGATTAATTTTGCGCCACCCTGTAATTATTACTTTTGTTTAAATACTTTATTAATTTAATGCATAATTGAGTTACCTTATTATATTGTTCATTAATAAATTAAAGGCATATGATGTTTATCATATATATCTTTTGCATAAAATAGTTCATAATCTTAAAAATGTTATTTGCTAATTTTTAAACTTTGAAATGGTTTATATTACTTTGATTTTTATATTTTCCGTAAGAATTACTTTAATAAATGAAATGTTATTTGGTTTACATATGTCATGGTTAAACATAAATGTAACTTGAAATAAAATGATTGAATACGAAATTTTAGTTTTTTTCTCTAGGTAATATGACTGAATAGGATAGGATAAAAAATTGTTTAATTTTACTATAAATTATAAACGCAATGTAAAATCATGGATAGGAACTTTGCCTTTGTAATTATTTCATTATTATGACTATTAGGGGTTTTGTTATGGCGTTGTCATATACTGGTCCATTTAATTTATTAATAAATTTAGAAAGTCTATAATATTAATTTTTGAAGTGATTTTTGGTAGGTTGAAGTTGTCACGAACCACTCCCCCACCCCAACGACTGAAAGCTAGTGGCTTTAATTGCCCCCGCCCCCGATTTTTTCAGCTTTCATAACATCGAACCAGCTTATTATACTTTTAGTATGCTTTTATACAAACTTTGAAAAAGTGCAGTTATGTTCATTACAATAGCTTAAATGAAATTTATAAATTGTTTAAAAATGAATATCACGCTAATGAACTAAATTCATTTTGGACAGAGAAAGCGATTCAGTAAATAAATATTCCGGCGAGATCTCCGCTTTTGGGGGTTTATGGGTAGCCGCAGTTAAGTCCGGTTAAAAGCATTTCTATAGGGTAACAAAAGGGGTAAAAACATTTGAAGAAATGTGCACACTAATGTGTCAAATAGAGGTTATTTTGAATTCAAGGCCACTTATTCAGTTGTCTGATATCCAGATGTATGGCAGATTTTAACTCCGGGAAATTTTTTTAATGGGAAAGCATCCATTTTTGATACTAGTGATAATAAAAAAATCACGGGCTGCGGGACCACTGAAAATAAAAAGTAGCGAATTTTGGAAAGGTTGGTCTATGGAGTATTTTTCCGAGTTGCAGAAAAGGTTTAAGTGGAAACGTTCGTCTAAAAATATTAAACCAGGGGCGTTATTATTTCTGAAAGAAGATAATATTGCGCAAATGAATTGGAAAAGAGGAAGGGTAGAAATCGTTATACAGGGAAAAGACGAAAGATTAAAAACTAAAAATGTTAATATTATATTAATGTTGTATTATTCCTATGATAAAATGACAAATTCACACTAATAAATTTAAGAATAAGTCAGGAATATTCGTCGAAGAGGTTGAGAAATTTGAGCTTACGAAGACGGCGTTGGAAATCGTGGTACATGACAACATGACGGAGTATTGGTTCAAGAAGGTGAAACTAGACAATGCAATGAAATCGGTCCTAGCTAAGCAAAACTCAATATCTGACGACAACTATATTTCGGGAACGATAAATCAGCTATTGGCATGGTATGTATGCATCAAACAAAATAACGACATTATTGGCTTGATTAATTCGAAGCGTAAAAGGTTGCTAAGATCGCATTTGACGTTCATCGGTCGTGTTGCTCAATCGATATTTGGGCTGATGAATGAAGAACATGCAAACATATTAACCACCAGAATCCAACAAAGTCAATCCAGTGAAGATTATTTGCTCGTGCTAGTGCGGAATCAGTCATCAATTGTGGATATGACCAATGACGTTCTACGAAAGCAGCATGAGGTCGTATGGAAAAATTTCCTGTTTATAAATAATTCTTTTCATCAACTAAGTAAAGTCATGGACGAGGTGGTAGCTGATAAACTGCTTCTGAGTACGACAGCGAACACTTTGGTTGCGATGGAATCCTTCTAATAAATACAACGTGACATAATTTAAATTCCAGATAATGAATTCCAAGGAGAGTTTCTTGTCACACATATTACCACTAAATTAGTTTATAGAGCAAATTAAACTTATGTCATCCAGTATAAACGAAAATCTTACTCTTTCTGGTAATGATCCAATTGAGCTGGCTAAAGCAAAAACAACTATTAGGGCACCCACAGAATTTATGCTTTTCAACATACGTGTGCCGCTGATAAATAAAGAACGAATGCACAATATGGTTACTTTGTCAGTGTTAAACGAATATATATTGTTGGACGCGAGAAAGACAGTGTATTATGGTTTAACAGTTGAAAATTTGGTCATTGTCAGCGCATGACGAAGATTTAACTTTAGCCTCAAACTCATCCGATATACAATCTACGGGCAGATGCTACATGAAGCCGAGAAATCTACTGCTGGACAGCAGAATTAACATAATGCCATTGAAGAATTTTTGACGTCAACTACATGCGACGAATTCGTAAATTTATCCCATGATCGAAACTACTTCGGCAATGGCGAGTGCCAACCACTTGTCCTCGAAGAACAAGGTATAATGCTAATAAAGCAAGACCGAACAGCTGAGGTGAATATATGGGCATACGATGCATATACTTCAAAGGTCACGTTCATTATTTCCGCCATCATCATTTAAACGCAGCTACCAACCTTGAGTCACCTTAAATTTAGGGGTGATATCGAAACCTTCCAGATTTCGGATATACCAACTCAAAATACGATTTTGGATTTCAATGAATTTAATAAAAATTCTAAATTAAGAATGCAGTATTTAAAATTCTGTCATAATTACAGTTGTAACAATATGTATATGAAAAAAATGTACACCTAATGAAAGGTTTTAAAAAAGAATTTATTTCGAAAGATTAGAATCTTCCATCGCGGTCAATATGTTTAATTACCTAAACTGTATCACGCAGAGTTGATACAGTTTGATTAACCAAACACTACCAAGTGATAATGAAAGTATGGTTCACATTTAAATGATCCCTTTGCGTGGGACCAAAGATTGAGACGATCCTTCTGGTCGTAAATTAAGTGTCACACATAGGTGTGATTGTTAAGTGTGGTGTACTTTCCACCACAACAAATAGTATAGGTTACACTGCAAGGCAATATAAAATTGTTAGCGCTGCATGAGTTCTGTCTTTAGTAATGTAAGTAGGTAAAATTTTTATATATATATTTGTATATGGGTACTTTTTAAAATAAAGATCAGTTGAACATCAAACTCAAGAACAGTCCCGCGTATTTTTATTTTTTCAAGTGTTTATTTCTCAAGCGTTCACGCATTAACAGTCATATTGTGGTAGATGGCGCTTGACCGGGACACCTTTGAAAAATTTTCAACCATACAAAAAATACACAATTTTAACATTATAAAATGATGTTTTATTAAAAATTCAAAAACAAAATAACAAATAGTTCAGCCTAAGTAAGGCACTTAAAACTTAAAAATATTGTCTTATTAAAAAACTAAAATTATTATAATAAAAATGAAACATAAGTAAATTCAGTCTATGTATTTACTTATGTAAAAAAAAAATATTTTTTTTTCTTATTCATTATTATGGCTTGACCATTTACATTTTTCAGTCTTTTTTGTTTGCTCAATAACATGCTTTAGCGTTTTAATATAATAATTAAACATTACACATGTCATAGAATAATTAAATTTGTATTTCATGATGCTTTCCAAAGAGGCTATGCTGAGCGAGTTTCTTTCTTTACCCATTTGTGAAGACATCAGTGAAAATAATCGCTTAACATTTCCATTGTGTCTTGGAATAGCACACATAAATTATACTAATTTTAATAAATTGCATTTTCTCATAGTTTCTTTTGTTTTAAAAAAAAAATACTTCCATTTTGCATTCATGTCTTATAAATTCAAATCTTCGTTTTTATCTCTAATAAATGATTTTAAATAAAAAAGAAAAACTCTTTAAAAACATCGTCAAAAGCTATTATATTTATTTATTTAAATAAGTAATAGATTTCTTAACGTCCTTCCAATGTAGGGTATTTTTCAATATTATTCAGTTAAAAATTTCATATTTTTTAACGGCTTACCCCATTGCTCTAAATATTTCACAATAATTGTAAAAAAACTTAAAAAAGAAGAATATTTTAATTTTAATTAAATTTCCAATCGAAAGCAAAAATGCACTGCGTTCTATTAATAATAACCTTTCTTTGAAGGTTTGTATGGTTTTATTGATATATTGAACAACTTCTATTATTGTTAGTTGTTTTTTTAAATATTTTTATTTGTTTTTCAACAAGCAATGCTTGACTATGGACAAAATGCAAAAACATCTTTAAGAGGCTCCCAAAGTTCTAAAATATGCTGAATTGCAGGAACTAAAGATAGCTGCTTCTTGAATAACTTAAAATTGAATAATACTCTGTTTTAGCCTTTTCTCAAAAACTTTTCAATCTCTCAGTTCTTACCGTGTATATAGAAAAAATCTATTTTATATGAAGTACTCAATATCAAGCGTTAAAACATCTGCTGATGTAGATATTGCATTATGCATTCAATTGCATTCTATTCAATGTCTTCTTTCAAAATATGTTTTAATATGTTCACACCTCGTCTTTCCCGTTCTCCAAAATATGTGTTGGTGTTGTCCGCACCAAATGCCATAAGGTTTTCAAGGGAAAATTGTATTTTTGTAGAGAATCAACTTAAGAGAATCAAGAAGTCACAGTTTCAGGTGTTTCACTTGGCAAACTAGTTAATTTAAGTAACTTTATTTGCATATGTTGAGATTCCGTAAAAACGTTATTTTTTGTAAGCGTTTCTATCAATATGTTTATCGAATGCATTGCCAAAACCTTTTTTATGAGAGCAGGTGCTTTACAGCCTTATTATGAAACTTTCGTTTGCCTTCGTTTCGTTTTAAAATGTGTGTGAAACGAAAATTTCTATTATGAAAAAAAGAAAGCAAACGAATTTTTGTGTGAGGAAAAAGCTTTTTTGTTCAAAACAAGGTATTATGCAAACGAAAACTGAGGAAAGAAAATTTCGTTGTAGTCACATACATTTTTGCTTTCGTTTCGAAAGTGTATTTCAAAAAGTAACGCTAAAAACAAAACTCGCGAGATTGAAAAATAAAAAATAGAGTGATGTTTAATTGCATTTCATAATAGTACCATTAAGGCTTTCATTGCAATCCTAGAGATGAGATAGTTTCGCAAACAAAGCCAGCGCAAGAACATGATGTAACAATTTTTTAAAGAAAGACTAGCTTTTAATTTCGGCTTTACCTGTATTTTTGTTTAATATTGACATAACACTTTTTCTGTAACAATTTCATATATTTCTTTGTCTAATCCTGCCTACATTATGTAAAGCAGTTAATTTTCGATCACTGAACCTGTATACAAAATTTTATTATTACTGCACTTATATTATCGACCATATGGCTTTTTATGTGCGACCTGAAAGATCTATTGTGCAGCCTCGTTGCCCTACAAACACAATTCTAGACTATTTATAAATCACGTAATTGTTGTGGGCTTAATTTTTAATGTCATTTATAACTAGAATCACATTGGCTTAGGAGTTAAATCTGCATCTTGCCACCTCTGGACAAGTGCAAAGAACACGTTCAGCCGTTTCCTGCTCCTCTTGTGTGTATTTTTTAAAAGTGAAGCGTGTGTGTTCAATAGGCTTTCAGAGAGCTGAACAGGAATTCATTGGTGACCCCAGGTGCTGAGGTGTTCAGTAAATGTTTTTAATGCCTGTGAGCCCTGTGGGGGATTATTTCGTTATTTCTGAGCGGTCACTAATAACCACTTCAAAGTGCCTGAAAAACGAAAGTTTTCTGTTCATCCTATCGGAGACCAAAAGACACGGAAAATTCCGGAAGATGTCTAGAATCTTTGCGTGACTCGTTTGTTTGCCTCCGGAAAGATGAGCTAGATTAGGTAGCCTTATTGCCGCGCTGGCTGCCGTCGTCTTCACTATGATGTGCAGAGTGAGTTTAGTGATTATCCCCAAGGCTGTTGTGGGGCACATTCTCATTGCTTCCGTAACATTCAAACAGGATATTCGATGAATCTTGGTACGAGTCATCTGAGCCTTAGTTTAATCTACCTTTGGCCACCATACTAAAGAAGCTTAGGTAACCATTAGAATTGTTACTGTTTTGTAAAACCACGCCATCATTTTTGTCCAAATTTTTTACCATACAGCCTTTGGCAAGCAAAGCCCATTTTATGAAACAATAAATTATCGATAATGGAACCTGTACGTCCAATTTTATTATTATAGCATATTTTTTTAGAAGATATAACGTTATATGTAAAGTGAGCTCAGCTGTTGACCAATTCCTCCCACTTTAAATGGAGCCTGTACATCGAATTTTATCGTTTTGATACCTATAATATCAAAATTACCTATTTTTGTTTTTATAAATTTGTGGGCTTAAGATACTGTACTGCGTATCGATTTTAAGCACCAACAAAATTTGTGGTACATATTTCATCAAAATCGGTCTATTAATTCAGAAGTTTACCTTGCGCAAATATAAAGAATTTCTTGCATCATACAGTTCAAGCAATAACTGGCGCAATGCCGCCAGGCTACTCTCGAGGGTACAAAAGACTCCTCCAACAGAGCTTACCAAAAAACTGAAGAAGTCGATTGAATGGGAGAAACTGGTGCTGCCTAATTTTCAACTCGAGCGTCCGAAAACATCTGCTCCGAAAAGAACGCAAGGCGTTACTAAACGAAAATCGTTCGCGGAAGTTGCAAAGAACCTCAT